>OY757940.1:11189063-11476563 GCA_963585895.1 Sepioteuthis lessoniana
GGGTGATACATCGAGACATTAAATCTGATTCTATATTGTTAGCTCGTGATGGAAAGGTAAGTTTTTATGAAGTACACCACCTCCCCCAAGTTTTTTGAATTTATTTTCATTCATGGTTAAATATTTGACTTTGTAAAACTTGAGTTTTTTTTTGTTTTTTTTTAAACATTGTGGCCTTTTTACATTTGTATACCTTATATACTTATGTATCATGTGACTATCATGTGACCTACAATATTGGACAAAAAAAAAACAGCTGATATGAAAAATTCCATTATGAATGTTGATGACCATTGATGTAATTAGACAAATTAGGACAATATATGACTTAATATTTGATAAAGTATCCATTTGCATCAGATACAGGAATTTTCCTTTCATAGCCACAACCCTCCTTGTTCATAATTACCAATTTTCTTATAATTGAAAAAAAACATCCGTTGATGAATTCAATTTCTTTGCAATATCACAAAGTGACTATCTACAATCATTTTATGCCGCAATTCAACTTTTTTCAAACTTGGTTGATTACTTACCATTAACAAAGGACTAATCACCAATTAGGATATCAAATCCAAGAAAAGAAAATTGACTTTTCACTACAAAGGGAACTTTGACAATAATAAAGAAAAATAATCACTTCCTATGTATGTCTAAGCCATTGAAGTTTCTTTAAGATTTCTGGCAATAATAATAATAAAAAAAAAATGTCCTAGTTCTTACTCTTTTCTCCAATATATTAAGGATTGCACCATACGCAAGATATAAACTTGGGTTGTGCAAATTGTTGGTCAAAGATAGGCTATCAATTTCCTTCTACAAAGTTAACAAATAGTCTTGTATGGTATCAGATAATACTTGAGTATATATGGTATTTGTTGTCTATTGAAATCTATACCGAAATTAAATGGCTTCCATGAAAATTTAATTTTTACGAGTACAGAATGGTTCATAATCTTGCGGAATTTAAATTTCAATAAAAGAGCTTTATTTTTCACTTTCAATATTATAATGTAATCCATAATTTTTTATCCATTTGTGTCACTGCAAGTTCTAATTAAAAAGTTGTTTTTTTTTTTCTTTTTTTCTCTCAATTCTTTCAGGTGAAATTATCAGATTTTGGATTCTGTGCCCAAGTTAATCCTGATCTTCCCAAGAGAAAATCTCTTGTTGGTACACCTTACTGGATGGCGCCTGAAGTTATATCTCGTTTACCTTATGGACCAGAGGTCAGTTTACAACTTTATCTAATTCATTACTAGGCATCCTTATCATATTTACCCAACCCCTCTACTCAGGCAGGATGTGACACAAGGTCAATTTTTAAGCGGAGTTTAACAGCTTTGAATTCAGTTTTCCTTCTCCTAGACTAGTTGCCTCACCAAGGCTGAAGAACCTACTCTGCCCTACTATTTACCCATAGCTGGTGGGAGAATAATTGGATTCATACTTTCCCAAGGGTATTACTAGGCATTCTTATATGCATTGCTATGACTAGGGTGTGTCAAAAGTTTCGCAATATTTTGGTAACTCATTTGCTTTATTCTTCAAGTTACAACAAAAGCAGCCTACTATTCAAAGTTGAGGCGATCGTGTTGCACCATCTGAAACCAACTTTCTGTCAGTTTTTTGATCCTATGCTCATACCAGTTCTTGTCCTTTGAATAGAAGAACTCCTTCCTTGAAACTTCCACCTCCTCTTGGGGTTGTTGGAGCATCATAAGTGCAGGAAGTGAACCATAGACTGGAACTAGTAATAATCTGAGGGAGCTCGGTCTGGACTATATGTTAGGTGTGGCATCAGTTTGATTCCCTCAAGTTCCTAAAGTTTATTCCAAGTTGTTTGAATGTGGTCTTGCTGCAGAAGAACCTGCTTTCTGTTAACCAATGCCAGGTATTTTTTTCCACACCTTGGCATACATCCACTCCAGTTGTTTGGATTACAGGTTGGCATTGATAGTTCAACTGTCAAGAAAAAACTCGGTTAATTACCACATGATTCGCTAGACACACGGTATTACTTTGTGTTCAACACACAAATAGTGCAAAATTTTTTTTACTCACCCCAGTATTAGCAATTAATAAATAAAATTTTGATTAGGTGAATGTAAGATTTAAAAAAAAAAAATGATGGTTTTGAAGGTAATGATATAATAATTATGATAAAACCCCTTAAAATATGTTAAAAAGAATTAATCTCTTTTCAGTTACTTTGTTTGCATTTTAAAAAAAGAATTTTTATCTTTGACATTAAATAGTATAAATAAAGCGATTTGTGTTTTAATCAAGATGGTATCATCTCCTCATTAAATATCATGCCTTTGAAATTAGTAAACCAGTTTTTACATACCTTGGTAGCAATATCTCATCTACTAAAAGTGATGTTAGTATACACATTGGTAAAGCCTAGACTGCTATTGACAGGTTATTGATCATATGGAAACCAAATCTCTTTGATAAAATAAAACTGGAATTCTTCGAAATGGCCGAACCTTTTTAGGATCCCATCTTTTGGTCAAATAGTTGTTTAAGAATTATTTATATTTAATAGGACTGTGTGCAAAAAAAAAACTTGTAAGCAACAACCACACAAAAAATGTAAACTTGAATATACATTGAATACAATTCCCTAACCTCTTGACATAAAATAGCCCTAGATAAGTTGACATGTCGTTAAAATCAATAAACCATATCTAAAATTTTCAAATAACTTTCTATTCACTATTGGATAATTATGAAATTTTATTTTTCAAATTTAACGTGCAGTCTGGTATTACCATGACCCTGTAGTGAGATCCAGTTGCATGACCAATGTATGTCAAAGTGTATTTAATATGTAAGTAGATCAGAAGCTAAAAGAAGCGAGGTCTCTGTAGTGTAGTGGTTAACACGCTGGACTGTTACCTCCTAGTGCGTGAGTTCAAACTCCAGTCATGCTATTAAATTCCCTTTTAGACTAATGCCCTTGGGAAAGATAATTATTCCCCTTATCCCCTCGGCTATGGGTTAAATAGTATCGCTACTGTTCTTCCACAAGGATGGCTTTGGCATTCAATAACCCAAGAAGTTTGCTATGCCTTAAAACAAAGAAATCAAACCAAACAAGCCGAAAGTGCCTTCAATCTATCTTTTTTTTACTTATATATATATATATATATATATATATATATATATAATGTGTGTGTGTACTAACTTTCTGGTAAGTAATTATTGATGCCCAAAGATAATATTGAAATTTTCCTGTCTCTTGGATTACAATAAAGAGATCTTCCTCAGTATATCCCTTTTTTTCTTTTTTCTCTCTCTTTTTTTTTTTTTTTTTTTTTCTCTCTCTTGCCTGCCATCATTATCTTGGCTATTGTTAAAGGTTAAAAAGGCATCCATTATATAATGGTTATCATCATAGGAAATGGACTCAGCAACCCAAGTTCAATTCCTGAACAAGACTGTTTTGCATTTCACATCACGCTAATATTGTTGGAAAAGGTATAAATCCAACTATTATTCCTTCAGCTATGGGTAAATAATCAAACAGACTATTCTCTTTAATTAATCTTTGTATGGCAACCAGTCTAGGAGAAGAGACACTGATTTCAAACCTGTTAAACTCCACTAAAAGGTGACCTTGTGTCACATCCTGCTTGTGTGGAGGGATTGTGTAAATATCTATGGAAGGTTAAGAAACTCATCCAGCAAAGCATTATAATTGTATATTGCCCTTGAGAAAGGTATGAAGCCCTTTATCCCCTCGCCAGCTATGGGTTAAATAGTTGCACGGCTGTTCTTCTACAAGGATCGCTTTGGCATTGAATAACCTGCAAAGGTTGATATGCTATTAAACAAAGTAAACCAGCTCTGTTCCTTTTAACACTGACAATCCATATAAGGAAGGAAAAAAGAAAAGAACTTATCTGATATAAAGTATTGAGAAAATGTATTTATCACTAAATAAGAAAAGAAAAGAAAAGACTTGGTTTTATTGTGAAGGTGCTATCTATTCAGGTTGCATGTCTTTGGCAAGAATAACTTGGCTGAGCTCATCCCTCTCCAGGTCTACAACTGGTTTGAATTCAGTTTCCTTCTCCTAGATTAGTCACCATAGCAAGGTCAAAGAGGCTAGTCTGTTCTGCTCTTAACCCAAAGCTGGAGGGAGAATAGTTGGATTCCTACTAATCAAAAGGGTATTAGTGCTATAGGGAATGCAAACAGCCTCATTTAGGACTTGAACTCCAACTGCCAAATCTACTTCTTATGATAACTGTTAGGCCACAGGTGCCTTTTAAAAATTCTATAATGTGTCTTCAAAAGTTCCTTGTGCCATAATTTAAAAAAAAAAAAACTATTAGTTGAATTCTGAAAAACTGTTGGGGTGGGTTGTAAACTCGTGTTCACATTTGATAGTTGTACAAGTGAAAAATAAACTTTTTTCTTATATGACAAATAATCTAAAAAAAAATTTCATTTTTTTTTTTAATTGTAGGTGGACATTTGGTCATTAGGCATTATGGTGATTGAGATGGTCGATGGAGAACCACCCTTTTTCAATGAACCCCCACTACAAGCAATGAGGAGAATCAGAGACATGCCACCACCAAAGCTCAGGAATGACACAAAGGTATATATATTGCAAATACTTACAAATGTTTAATAAATGACTTTTAATAAGTTTTGATATACAGTGATTTAAAAAAAAATGTCAGTATTTCTATGGGAGTACATTTATGATATAATTTTAAACAGTCTCCACATGTTCACCATCCTTGTCAACACATTCTTAGAATCTCCCACAGTTAATTAAAAAAAGATGTTAGTATTTCTATGGGAGTATCTTTATTAGCAAAGCAGAACTGATAGTAAAGAGATCACCTGGGAAAGATTCCAATATGTTGACAAGGATAGTGAAAGGTGGAGACTTTAAAATCGTATAAAGGGACTTCCATAGAAGTTGTAAGATTGTTTTTAAATGCCCTATACTTTCTGTTTTTTGAAAGGAAGGGATGTGAATTAGCCTTTTCTATCTGTAATATTAAAAACCGTGTAGATTTTTAAAAAGTAAAAAATCTACATTTACATGTCTGCCCTGTCAGCTGGGGCTTTAGAATATGCCAACTGCACATCTGCTGGGGGGAGGCTCTCTTCTTCCCCCCCCCCCAACGAGTGTCTTGAGAGTGACAATAAAGTGAATTACTGTTACTTTCAGATCTACTCTGACCTGGATGGTAGTACCTGTTAGGGTCCCATCTAGGTGTCAAATAGAACTGTTCAATCATTTGCTGAGGATTATGATTATTGATTATTTGAAACCATCCAGCTGGGTGCAAATTGTTTGTATTTGATAAGAATACTTAATAGAATTACTAATGTTAGATAACAATACTTGAAACAATTTAACTGTGTACAAACAAATTATTTGTATAAAATAGCAATACTTAAAATGATTTAATGGTGTACAAATAAATTATTAGTATTAAATAGAATTATTAGTATGAGGTAGCCATACTTGAAACCATTTAGCTGTGTACAAACAAATATATATATTATGTTAGAAATTACCATAACAAGAAAATCCAGCAAACACCTACATGCAACATACGGAGCACTGAACAGCAGTTTCGACCTTATTAGGTCTCATCAGCAGTGCACACTGTGATCTCCACCTCTGGAGATCGAACCAACAACCACAGTATGCAGAAGCCGAAACTCTACCACTGGGCCACCAATTCATTCCACATATAAGCGATGTTGAATTAACAAGTCATGATAAATTGCACGACCACTTGACCTAATGTGTCTTTTTTATAGATGCATATTCCCTACAGCGAACACGGCCACCTCCTTATATATATATATATATATATGGATTTGTCATGAAATAATCCACAAACCTTGATATGCCGTTTAGAACCAAACTAACTAAACGACCATGTTTACATGTGTATAATACAGGGTGTCTCAAGTAGATACAACCCATTAGAAAACCCAGTGACAAAATCAAATTGTCTACCACCAGCATAAGTATATTGACTATGTAGCCCTGATGTTACTCGGCAAATGGGTTTCCTCCTAGGCACATCCCCATGTGGGACTCCGTGGTGGGCGGGGAGCATAATTCAGACATTCTTTTTGGCTCATGAAAATATAACCCAAGCAAAAACCAAAAACATAAAGACCTCTCTAAGAATCCTCTTCAGAAAGTGAACATGAAACTAATGAAAACTTCTGTCAATTCATTGTACTTGAATCAATAGAAGAAACCCCAATCACCAAACTATCCCTATTCCTAATTCAAAAAACAATAGAAACCAACTGTAAACCAATCAATATCAAAAACAATCAGAAAAGATACTAAAATGGAAACAATTTGGAAAACTAAACCTCACCTAACCCTAAACTTCTCGAAAGGATTTATAAAATCCCCAGACCTCGCATCATGTTCCCTTGAAGACTACATCTTAAACCACAAGGCATAACAGATGTGAATAGAATCTCCATACACAAAGAAACAAAAATCAGACACAAACACATACATACGAACATTTAATAAACCCACAACTCCAACCAGCATTAGAATAGGTTACATAAATACAAAAATAGAAACTGACATACCAAACCCTCTAAGATGCCAAAAATGCCCAAAATATGGACATCCTAAAGATAAATGCACTAGACCATCAATATGTGCAAAATGTGGAAAATCAAATCACACAGAATTAGAATGCAAAAGTCCATTTAACTGCATCAACTGCACAGGAGAACACCCTGCGTATTCACAGGAATGTGAAATGTGGAAAAAAGAATTACAGAAATAAAATACACAAGAAACGTCTCATTCCCCTAAGCCAGAAAAATAGAACGAGCACAAGAACAACTCAGTTATGCATATGCAACAAAAAAAAAGAAACGAGGAAAAGGAAGAACTGAACAAACTGATTAATGAATTAAAAAATCTAATAAAGATACTAAAAACGATCACAAAAGAGACAATCAAGGAACACATTTTAACAGTTCCAGACGAATGTGAAACGCACAACCAAAATCAGGAAAAATCCTCCAAAGGAAAGAAAAAATCCAAACTAAACAAAACACTAATAAATGAACCAATCCCAACAGATTCAGCCCAGTAGACATAGAAAATCCTGTTGAAACAACCATAGAACATCCTGATGAAACAACCACCCACCATAAAACTCCAAAAGAGACTTAATAAAAAAAAAAAATACCAAAGACAACCCGACAGAAAATGAAACAACAAATCCTACCCAAAAAAAGGAAATACAAGCTACAAAAAGTAGACATAGATCAACTTCAAGATCAAAAGAAAAAAAAAATCAAAAACCAACTCCAAAACCCCAAAAAATATATTTAAAATGAAAATTGAAATGGACTCAACGCCCACAATCAAAAAGCCGGGGCAACTTAAAAAAAAAGCACAGGCCCCCATTCGCCAGGCAGTAAGATTACATACAAACACAGAAGTGATCTGTGAAATAACCAGGAGGCATATTTAAACTGCCCCCAGCCAAATTCTACGCCGTCCCTTCATCAAGAACCAAGTCACCTATGGGAATAAATAAACAGTCCAATGCTCAAGGATCAACAAAATCCCTACAAAGATCATATAGCATAGAAAGCATGGACAGCAACACAGATTAGCTGTGTGCAAACAAATATTACTTATAAACCATCCATTTTAAAAGTAAAAATGAAATTACTGACAAATTAATCTCTCACATATCCTGTATATTTATTTAAATGTTTGCAAATAAATGACTGACGTTGAATTGTTGCTGGTGCATAGCACTGTTCAAAACTGTTTGACTGTACAAACATATGATTAAAAGTGATTGGTTTGATTTGTATTGGATGCAAATACTTGAAATCATTTGGCTGTGAAGAAAAATAAGCTTGAGCTTGTTGAAAAATATTATTAGGTAAATGTTTACAAATCATATGTATTCGCTTACGGATCGTGTGTATAACTATTTAATTATGTGCAGGCAGATTGTTGATGTTGGGTTGAATTATTGGTGTTGTTTAGCAGTGGTGCTTGGAGACATTGGTTTGTGTGTTCAGACTCATTTGGAATATTATCTACTAAGTATTCATTTGAAAATCTTAGGCTTAATATGTGTATAAACAAAGTTTGACATTGAGTGGCCTGCAAGGGTTCTTGTGCTATAAAACCAACCAACCAACCAAACCAAACTAGAGAACATCTTGAGTCTTCCAATAAATCTCACCTTTTCACCAAAATCTGATCAAATCAACCTTTTCACCAATATCTGGCCAAATAGAATCAAGAACTATCAAAAAAACCCATGACCTAAAATCACATAGAAGACAAAACCAACCTTACCTTTCTTGGCATTAAATGACCCACAGAAGTTGATATGCCATTAAACAAAAAATACACACACACACACACACACACAATTGTTAGAATTTACTGCTAAAACCATTTTAAATCAGTAGAATACATTGCTCTCTGTACAAGAATGGGGAGGGGTACTCCCGATAACATAATGGCTGGACTTTTGGACTGTCATTATAGCAAGTTCAAACTGCAGTCACACTATTACATTCTCTTTAAAGCTACTACCTGTATGAGCCTCCTTACCCCGACTCCTCCACTACTATTTTACTCAAGAGATGGCTTCAACATTAAATAACCCACAAAGGTTGATATGCCATTAAATAAAGAAACCAAACTAAAAAGTGAAACTGGATATGAGATTAGTGTTTTTCAGTGGGTCCGGTGAGCTGTGTATTGTTTTGTGGGTTTAGTCATCAACTGTAACCTAATAAACAATATGAAGGACAAATGTATGTATGATTTATTAATATTTAATTTGACAAAAAGTTTAAGTAAAAAATATTAAACATTAACCCCTCTAAATTATTTCTTGGTTCATCAGTTCTATTATTATTAAACCTTTGCAAAATGATGAATTTACATGTACACAAACACACAGAATTTTAGTGAAATTTAATGGTATTAAAAAAAATAAATAAAAAAAACTGTATGGCCAATCAGATTGACTTTTCCCAATAGGCATTCATGTCAATCTAATTTCTCCTACACAACTCATTGGTTTTATTTTCCGTACTCAGTTCATTGTTTTTGCTGTTTTGCAACTTCGAGAAAAGCATGTAAAAAGTCATCTGACGAGACGGAGAGTACAGTAATATTCTCCACCAAAATAAATTTATAATGACGACTTAACCAGGTTTGAGTTTCCATCTGATTACACACACACACACACACACACACACATATATATGATTGATTTCCTAGCTGACATGCACTTCCTAGAATTTAATTCTGCATGTATATGAAGCTATATAAATGCCTATGTATTTTTAGTAAATACCAATAACTCCCCCCCCCCCTTTTTTTTTCTCATTCATGCATTAGAAGTTAATTAAAATTGCCGTTCTTTCATTTTTTTACTTTTACACACCATAGTATATTATAAATCTCAACTTTTGGCATTGGTCTGTAAATGGTTCATTGTTATACGTATGTGCATGTGCATACACACACACACACACACACATGCATACATAACTGAATTGAGGTGCTTGTGCTATGATGGTTGTTGTCATAGGAAATGGACACTGCAGCTCAAGTTCAAATCCTGGATGTGACAATATGCATTTCACATAGCACTAATACCCTTGGGAAAGATATGAATCCAACTATTCTCTTTCCAGCTATGGGTAAATAGTAGGGCAGACTGCGCTCTTTAACCCTGGTATGGCAATCAGTCTAGAAGGAAAATTCAAACCTTTTAAACGGTTCTTAAAAATTGACTTTCTGTTGCATCCTACTCATGTTGAAGGGTTGCTTATATATATATATATATATATATATATATATATATATATATACACTCAGAAAGAAAGGTTTTAAAAATATGATTGACATGTTTTGCTTGTTGTTTAGTGTTAGTGTAACATGTCGATCTGATTTTAAAATGTCTTTTTCATTCTAAATTTTACTTGTGTGTGTGTGTGTATATATATATATATATATATATATATATATACACACACACACATAATTTAACCAGGTTTAAGTTTTCTTCTAATTACATTTTATATATAAAGTAAGTAAAGTTAGCAACCCTAGTCAAGGCCCACCCAAAGGCTTCCTTTTCAATAGCTACTACACCGAGTTGTAGGAGAGGGTGCTACTCCTTTCCATGGATTGGTTCACTTTACCCTTGATATATACCTTATAATGCTGAGTGTTAATCAAGGTGGCATCAAGTACCATTTTTTTGAGTCTTTGGTATGACTAGACCTGGGATTGACTCCTGATCTTGCAGCCATTGGCAAACACTCTAACAATTAGGGCAATATATATATATATATAATTCACTTCTTTGATGTCATTATAAATTTATTTCTGGTTGTGATGACTATAATCTGATGTTGCAAAAAAGAAAATTTTCATTTGGATGTTCTTATATTGCTTCCAGTGAGAATTGGATTTGAAAAAAAATTTTCTAATTAAAATAATTTTTTAATGCATTTTTTAATCAAGAGAAATTTTTCGAGTTAGAGATATTATATCTATTATTATTTTTTATCTATACAATGTTTATACATTTCTTTAAAAAAATTTAAAAAAATAAAAACATTGCACCTAATTTAAATACTACTGAAAATTAAAAAAACCCTAATTCTGAAAAAATTAAATAGTGGCATATGACTTATTTAAAGTTATGGATAAAATCTGTATTCATACTTCCATTGAAACTATTATGTTTTATAAATATTAAATAAAATAATTTGTGTTATCAGGAAATAATAATTCAATGCTGATATTAATTTACAAAAGTCTATTTCTGATTATTAAAATTATTGTAAAAATTCAAGTTATTTATATCCGGAAGAAATCAATGTATCGAATGTTAAGCCAAGAATTGATATGTAATAGATATTTCATTAATGTAACAAATAATTCCTAACTTTTAATATAAATAAATTTTCTTAAATTTTTGTTTACATATAGACAAAAAAACAGTGTAATACAAGGACAGTTCCTTGTTATAAGGCTAGATTAATCTTTTTACGAATTATATATTTTTTATTATTTTATTATCCCTTTATAAAAACATGTTTATACTTTATTCTTTGAATTTTATTGTATACTTTATTAGAAAAATCTCTTTTGAATTATTTATTATTTAATCTATTTTTAAAAAATTATGGATCAATAATATGTAAATCATCTAATTAGTTAATAATGTTAAATCGATTTAATATTATTAATATATCAATTTAAATTGTGTGTGTGTGTGTGTGTGTGTGTGTGTGTGTGTGTGTGTGTGCATCTCTCTCTTTCGTATACATATTTGTGTGTATTTACTAAGCTTAGCTTAGATATTTTACAAGATTGGAAGAATGGAACACCCAGTGAGAATCAAACTCACCAGCAATGGTCAGCAAATATATATATATATATATATATATATTAAAAATGAATTTTTTCTCCTTTCTCTGGAAATATATATCTGAGTATGCGTGTATCCATCCATATATATATATATATATATATATATATATATATATATAGTGTGAAGAATCTAGCATCATTAGTTTGAGATGATATCATTTTGACTAATGATGCTAGATTCTTCACCAACACATATACTCACAGATATATATTTCCAGAGAAAGTAGAAAAAAATTTCATTTTTAATATATATGTGTGTGTGTGTGTGTGTGTGGATGTATCAATATATATATATATATATATTAAAAATGAATTTTTTCTGTCATTTCCCTTGGAAGAGCAAAGCATCATTAACCAAAGATAATACCATTCCATGATGTAAAAGACGCCATTAGGCAAATAATTTCTTTGTTTTTCTCTAAGAGTTTGAAAGATTAAAAACATTTGTTCCTTTTCATGGATACTGATATATTTCTTTTTCACTCCACCTTATTTCCCCAGAGGTCAGCTATAAAGCAAAATGATATCAAATTTCATTGTTCTTTTATACAATCAGATTCAGTCATCATTTTAAAGAGTTGAAATAATAAATAATTCTTTAAAAAAGTCTTATATTTGTTTGTATGAGTATTTTGTCTGAGATTATTCTCACGATAGTTTCCAAGAAGTCTATAAAGAAAATTCATTTGAACTTAGAATTATAGATGTGGGTCATTGGAAACGATCACCTTGGATGATGGAATATATCTAAATTGTACTGAACAAGGGGCAGCCGAAAAGTTCATAGGTTAACCAAGATACACATGGGGTGTGACCAAATGAGGTTTATTTTTCAACATAGTCCCCCTTGCAATCCACACACTTCTTCCATCAGTGTTGCAGTGCTTGGACCTCATTGGTTAAGAGTCATCACCATCTGATATTAGGTCATTATATGAACTTTTCAGCCCACCCTTGTATATACATCCATCTTCCTTTTAGTTCTTGGAGAGTTTCTTATATATTGCCAATTCTTCATGCTTTGTGTTACTGGTATCAGTACAATTCTGTTAGTATAGCATTTATTCTAAGACTAACAGCAACAAATAAATGAATTGATATTTTGTTTAATTCTATCAATTTATTAACAAACACGTGAAACAATTAATAAACAATATACAGTCCTCCCTGTGTATAAAGTTGAGTTTAAGGAACGTTCCAGTGCGTTGAAGATGATATCTGGTATCATAGGGTTGTCTTTCTGAGAGCTTTTAATGTCCCTGCCTCATGGAACATCTGGTGGAATCTGTCTGACTGGATTTTGGATTTTTGTGCCAAGACTTCTGAGCTCATCACGTGATTAATATATCCAATCATAGAGAGCCTCTTCCTCACTCACGCCATAAACAGGAATTACCATTTTACTAACCCAACAGTACCATAAAAAATAAACCGTTCTAGGTGTGTTCTACAGCTGCCTTTATCTTTGCCAAGTTAGGCAACACAAAATCGAAGCGGATTTCCATTCGCAACAAGCTGATAATCAGTGGAAGTTTAATAGAAGAAGAATTTAGAACCCCCTGCCTTTTATTAAAAGAATGAACACGTAACGCATATTTTTTAAAATTCAATATTTGCTAAGTATTCTTTTAATAAAGTATTTGACCTGAGATTATTCACATCACAAATGCCAAAACATTAATGAATAAAATTCATTAGAATTTGAAATTGTAGATTCAGGTTCAAGTTCTAGATTGGGTTTGTTATTGGTTGAATCTACAAAACTTTATAAAGAATAAACAAACTTCTAAATTAACATTTTCTTTATGTGACTTATTCATTAGATAAGAACGATTAGATAGATATATATATATATATATATATATATATATATACAAGTGATTTGCAAAGCTTCTTTTACCTCCACACACGCACACTATCTATGAAATGTCAAAGTTTTCCGGGTATCAAATTTTGTCTTGGTACTATTTACCAACCCCTCCGCTCGGGCAGGATATGACACAAGGTCAATTTTTAAGCGGAGTTTAACAGGTTTGAATTCAGAGTTTTCCTTCTCCTAGACTAGTTGCCTCAACAAGGCTGAAGAACCTAGTCCGTCCTACTATTTACCCATAGCTGGAGGGAGAATAAGGGGGTTCATACCTTTCCCAAGGGTATTTGCCCGAAAGTGAACATAATAGCGCGACTGGAGTACGAACTCGCGTACTACGATTCCGCAATTCATCGCTTTAACCATTACACCACGAGGACACCCTTTTTTGTCTTGGTTATTTGTCTTGGTTATTTCATAGCATCAGATTTTGTCATGGATATTTCAGAGCATGAAGTTTTATTGCATTTTAAAAATCAGGATTTCTTTTTTGCCTTTTGGGTATTTATTATCAGCATTTTAAAATGTCTAATACTGTGTTTCTCAAACTTTTTACCTTTTGTGGTGGACTCGTTAAAATAGTTTTCCTCTCTCAGAGGACCCCTGTATAAAACTTGTTTACCATTATTGATATCTCTTTTATATCTTTATCCTATTTACCAACCACTCCGGTCGGGCAGGATATGACACAAGGTCAATTTTCAAACGGAGTTTAACAGGTTTGAATTCAGAGTTTTCCTTCTCCTAGACTAGTTGCCTTACCAAGGCTGAAGAACCTAGTCTGCCCTACTATTTACCCATAGCTGGAGGGAGAATAATTGGATTCATACCTTTCCCAAGGGTATTAGTGCTATGTGAAATGCAATAAATCTCGTCCAAGATTTGAACTCGTGTCGCCGTGTCCATTTCCTACAACAATAACAATTACACCACGGGCATCTCCATATCTTTATTTATATCTTTATTATAGTTCTCTTGGTAAACATTTTTAGATAACTGGTTTTAAAAAAGATTACCCTTTTTTTTGTCCAGCTTATTGACGAGACAAAAAAAAAAAAATCTGTCCACTAGCCAATGAAGGTAGTTTCACACTGGTGCCATATAGACAAGGCTAAATCCATTACCTATGATTATTATAATTAAAAATAATAAAAGAGGTTCAAGCCTTTATTATAATAACCAAGGATTTTTCCAATATATGTAGTATATATATATATATATAAATAATGAAATTATGAATATAAAATTAAATTAAATAAAAATTACCCAGACTTAAAAATGCATTAGCTGATTTATTACTGTTTCAGATGGAACCCCAGAGCAACCTTTTGCAGAACCCGGCGGTCCTGTGGAACACAGGTTGAGAAACACTAGTTTAATGTAAAGATTTATTTGATTTATTTTTAGGGCTGTTGCTATAGCAACAAAATTTGTCAAAGACAATTATTTTGACACTTGTTCCCAAAAAGGATCCTACATGACTACAATGGCTGAGAGCATAAGCAGAACAAACTTACATGTTTCAGAGTTCAAACCCTACCGTTGGATAATTATGATTTATAAAAAAGAATTATACTCACTTAAAGGCCAACATCAATGGTTCAGTAGTCATTCAATGATAGATGAATTTGCTACTGCCATATAAACAATGCTAAATCCGTTTTCTATAGTAATGATTTTGATTAGTTTGGTTTTATGGCATATCAACTATTGTAGGTTATTTATTGCCAAATCCTCTTTATACATATTTATTATATGTATATATATATATATATATATATATATATATATATGATTTGTAAACACGTTTAATAGATAACATTCTTAAATGAGCCTTAGCTTTATTTTGCACACAGTTAAATGGTTTCAAGTATTGCTATACAACAGTCACAATTTAACATCAGTCATTTGTTTGCACAAAGTTTATTCTATTTGACCCATAGATAAGAAGGCTGCTACCACTCAGGGTCAGTGGACCTGGGAGTATTGGCACTAAAGTGTTACTTCACATTCCCCAATTCTCCAAGGCTGGAGCCTTGCTATGAAATTGTTTAATGTCATATTTTGGATACTTGGTGGGGGAATCTTACTCCTCTGCAAAGATGCAGTTGGTGTATTCAACAGCCCAAACCCACTCAGCTTTATGATTTTGAATAATATAAGAAGTCGAAGTCTTTATAACTAAAGATTTTCCAACAATACATGTATAGTAAATATAATAATGAATATAGAATTTAAATATGAATTATTTTAAAAAATACTTTAGCTTATGTATTACTGTTTGTCGTTGTATTTGGGAACACTGGTCGAGAAACACAGGTTTAACAATTGTGATCTATCTATATATTTATTTATTAAATTTTTTTTTTTTCTTCTTTTTGCAGATATCTCCTCGCCTCCAGGGATTCATTGAAAAGATGCTTGTACGAGATCCTTCAGCTCGAGCTACAGCCTACGAGCTCCTTCAGCATCCCTTTATTCAGCAGTCGGATCATTCAAGTTGTCTCATTCCCCTGATTAGAAATCTTCGACACAGTCCTTGCTAGGACTTCTAAGGAACAAATAAACCTACTTTGGATACTGACACATGCATACACAGGTCTTTTTTTTTTTTTTTTTTTTTTTTAATATGAATAACTGAACAGCAACAGCAATGACCATTACAAAGAAATCTGACCTGTTGCCACTGCTGAGTCCAATCAATCCTGACAATATAATGATGATGGGTGAATGCATTTGGATAGGAATAAAACGACTGGACTTTTTTGCTATCAAAACATTATTGTCAAATCCCCCATGAAATTAAATCTTATCAGTGGTCATGAATGCTGTAGTCAGAACAAAAGCAGTTAAAATATATGTAGTGTGTGTGTATATATATATATATATATATATATATATATATATATATATATATATATATATCCACACACATGCACACATATATGTATATATACACATCCATACATATATGTATATATACACACACACACACACACATCCATACACACACATGCACACATATATGTATATATACACACACACATCCATACACACACACATACACGTGTGTGTGTATATATATACACACATACACATCCATATACACACACACACATCCATACGCACACATGCACACATATATGTATATATACACACACACATACACATCCATACACACACACACATACACATGTGTGTGTATATATATATATGTATAATCTGGTTGGAAGCGCTATACCAGAGATGCTGTATTATTTTTTGTCTTTAAAAACTGAATTTCCAAAATGAGGCAATATTGAAATATACTTTTCTTTTTTTTAATTAATTCTAAAATATTTTCAAAAGGATCAATTTTTTTTCTTAGTTTTTATGTTTAATTTGGTTGTGCTTGGTTTAAAATCACCTTTCACTGGTCACAGTATAAATTAGATTTTGTTACTCATTCTAATTCGTTTTAATTGTCTATTGAGTATAAAAAGGGAACAGCATATTTTTTTCTAAGGTGTTGACAGATGGAGATCATCTTCACAAGTATTTTTTTTTTATTCTGATTGGATGGTAATTAAGAGGGAGGAGCTGAAAACTGAATTCTGATTGGATATTAATTTGGAGGAAGAGTAGATGAGAAAACATTAAATTTTAACCAAGTGACCATGACAGCAAAACCATATGAAGCAAAAATCTTTTTAAAAAATGAAAAAGTTATGCCATTTTTAAGTATTTTTTTTTTTTCTTTTTAAATTTATTTTTACAATAACAGTGGAAAATAATGCTGCAATTAATGTACAAAAATCATTCTTAAGAAATTTTATTTTGATATCTGAAGAAAGGGTTAGACAAAAAAATATAACACATTTCTTCAGATTTAGAATACTTGAAAAACTTAGGATTTTTTTCCCACTTTTTCAGTTTTAGTTATATTACAAAAAAAATAACTGGGGTGGGTCTTAAATTCTAAAAATGACCTCAAATTGCTTTCAGCCTTTTTAAATGACCTCAAATTGCTTTCAGCCTTTTTCTCTAAGCCACAAAACCATGAGTGCCCTTCTAAAAATAAAAATATGCACTTTGATTGCAAAATCCAATTTAATCATTCAAACTGCCAAATTACATTGATCTATTAACTAAAAATTTCAAGGCAATCATTTTAAGATATCAATCATGCCTGTGTACTTCTATGATAAAGTTTGTATAGTTTGAAGCAGGAAAAGTGAGATGTTCAAAAAAAAAAAAGAAAAAAAAAAAGGTTGTGATCAAATGCCTTTGTAAAATACAAAATGAAACAAAAATAAACAAAACTTTTTTTAAGAAAATAAAACCAATTTGCTAAAGTGATAACCTTTATTTAAAAATAAACAATGATATTGAAAGTAGCAGATTAAGGCTAACTTTATTTTTATTGAACCACAGATTGTAAATTTTTACATACATATATAATTTTTTTTTTTTTTTTTTTTTTTTTTTTAAGGAATGGTGTGGGAAATTTTGCACAATTGAAAAAAAATTGATTAAACATGCAATTTAAATTTAGAACAAAAAAAATGTAAAAATTAAATTTGGGAATCTTGAGAGTCTGTTGCAAAATATAAGAATAAAAGTTGACTAAGAACTAAGCTGTTTGTGTGTTTTTTGGGGTTTTTTTCTCAATTATTTTGTCTTTTATTTATCTTTTTTCTTTTTTTTTTCTTTTTTCTCTCAATTATTTTGACCTTTTATTTCTCTTTTTTTTTATTTTGTTTTTTAAAATTTTGATCTAATTGTTTTTCTACAGCACAACCCTCTTTACAATGGATATCCTAAGCTGTTTTTTTACACATCAAAGGAGACGGCTATCATTTTATATACATACACACATTTTACACAAAGGAAAATATTTTTCTATTATAGCTGCTTTGTTTGCCTCGTTTTGTTGGTTCATATCTTTTGGGGAGACAGCACAATTGGACTCTGTATATTTTTTTTACTCAAGAAAATACAAGTGACTTTATTTATATTGATCTAAGCCGCTGTTTACATATTTGGAGTAATCGTTCCATTTTTTTTTTCTGCGATTCATCAGAATTAATATACTGTTTTTATAAAGATAATATTTTAAATATATACACATCTCCTCCCAAAAAAAACACTATTATCTCATGTGTACTTTTTGTAATTCTGAGGTCTAAACCAAGTGTTTCTTAACCTTTTCTTCCTTGAAGCCCATTTTTGATGTCAAAATAATTTCAAGCCCACATAAGCACAAATAGAAATTCCATCTAACAGGAAATACATTTTATTTATAAAAAGTAAAATCTTCACGATTATCGGTAAATTCATCACATTGGATTAATTTCTCTTATAATATAGGGTTTCCTTAACTTTAACCCTTTTTTTTTTTTAAATTCTTAATTCTTTAAAAAAATAATTCTGAATTTAGCCACAAATGATTTATTAAATGTATTATAATACATTTACCAGACACAAATCCTGACTAATGATAACACTGTTTCTGGTTTCTATCTATCAGTTTGTCAAGTCGAACTTCTAAACCTAACATATATGTCTCCTCCCTTTTCAACCTGCAATAAATTATATTTCCTTGGACCAACTCCAGGCCCATTTAGAAAAATTTCTCAGGTTCACATTCAGAATCACTGGTCTAAACTTTCTTCTATTTTACCTTCTCTGCCACGAATTGGCTCTCTTTGATATATTGTTGCTTAGTTTGTTTTTTTTTGGGGGGGGGGGTTCTACTCCACTAGATCAATCATATCTTAATAGCATGAATATACAAGGGTGAGTTGAAAAGTTCACATAATGACTTTATATCTGCTATTGATAACTTTTTTTTTTTCTTTTTTTTTTTTTTTTTTGACCAATAGGGTCCAAGTTCTGCAACACTGTTAAGAGAGAAGTCTCTGAACTGCAAGGAGGACTATGTTAAAAAATAAACCTCATTTGTTCACATTCCACAAGAGTGTCTTAGTCAGCCTATGAACTTTTCAATCACAAATTGTAAATTATGAACAAAAAACAGAAACCCTGCCTTGAACAAATAAACCGTTTGCCTGCAAAAGACCAACATTTTTTTATTTTATTTTTTATCATTTTACTGACAATCAAAAAAAAAACTGTTTCTCTCAGTTTATTTTCTGATGAATTTTCATTTTAGGGAAAAGATTTTTTATATTTATTCATAGTTAATCTTTATTTACTGACAAATTTCTGTTTTTGTGTGTGTGTGTGTGTGTGTGTGTGTGTGTGTGTGTGTGTGTGTGTTTTGTTGTTTTTTTTATTACTAGGGTGAGTCAAGAGTTTTGCAATATTTTGGTAATGAGAAGTGAATTTCTGCACCTACAAATTCTATTGCCTAGTTCATGAAAGTGACAAACTATGCTGGACTGTGAAATGTGGAGCTCAACTGATACTCTCCGAGTGCTACTCTATAGATTTGTCTCTACGACTTGGAGCAGAGCCTTAGAATTCACACTTTTAGGCCTACCTGATCTTGCTTGATCGTCGAGTTACTTGCAACCCGAGTGAAATTTCTTGAACCATCTGGTGACTGTATTGTGATCAAACTATTCCTTTACTTTTCACACAAATGTTTTCGGTTGCTTCCGCAGCGTTATTGACCTGTTCAAACTCGTAAAGCATTAGTCTATGTTGCACATTCATCTGTGCGGCTTTCAAATCACACACAAAGTACAATGTACTATATGTTAGCACACCATCTACCACAATACTACCAACTACTGTGGGTAACTTTCTCTGCTTTAACTGATATATGTCCCACAAACTAGAAAGGTGCTCATTATGTACAGAGAGGTGCCCGTGGTGTAATGGTTATCGTCGTAGGAAATGGACACAGTGACACGAGTTCAAACCCTGGACGGGACTGATTGCATTTCACATTGCACTAATACCCTTGGGAAAGGTATGAATCCAATTATTCTCCCTCCAGCAATGGGTAAATAGTAGGGCAGACTAGGTTCTTCAGCCTTGGTGAGGCAACTAGTCTAGGAGAAGGAAAACTCTGAATTCAAACCTGTTAAACTCCGCTTAAAAAATTGATCTTGTGTCATATCCTGCCCGTGCGGAGGGGTTGGGTAAATATGTATGTCCCACAAACTTGTGTATACTAGAATATCACTAAACTTTTGACTTGCCTTAAAAGTGAATTTCATATGATATATACTTATTTCATTTATCTTATTAGGAAAATGGTAAATAAAAACACTAATTTCTTTCTTTTTCTTTTTTCTCCTCAATATCTTGGACCTCTCACCATGAAATTCATTTTTTGAACCCATAATCCTATTTAATTTGAGGCTGAGAACTAATTTACTGATATTTCAGACAAAGAGAGATCTAAAGATCAAGTCAAGATACTATTAATAAAAAGTTTAAAATAGTTACTACTCAAAACCATTTTAAATATTTTTTAAAATGGAATAATGAGATAGTTCTTTTTTCTTTTTTTTTTCTTTTTTTTTTTTTTTTAATAAAAGAAAAAAAGAGAGAGAAAGATGTCTGCACCCTAGAATAAAATTTTAATTTATTGATATTTTTTTATTTATTTATTTTTTTTTTTATTTATGAGGTCAGCTACAGTATATCTGAGGGCCAATGTAAGGGGCTAAGAGTTCAAAAGGTTAATTAATTATTCACCTAAATATACAGTGTTTCAAAAAATTCACTATCATTTCAGGTGTACAGGGTGTTTCAGAAAAAATTGGTATCATTTTATAATCTAATAACTTGACCAATTCTTATTCAGATGATCTCAAATTTGAACAGAATGTGTAGAAATAACTCAACATTCTATTCTGGAGGTTGTAGGTTCAATCCTGACTGCATGCGAGTAACAATACAGGAATACTTAACACTTGTACCTGGTTATGGCTAACGGAATCAGAACAGGCAACCCCCATGGATTCAATAAAGGACATAGCTCGAAGTTCCGTGAAGGTTCCCAAGTTCGACAAACACCTGAAGAAGGCCAGAGGTCATATCAGCTGAAATGTTGTGGAAATAACAATAAAGATGGAGACGATTGTCCAAAAACCCTTAAGGATAAAATCGAAATTCTATGTTTAAATGGCTTTTCTATTCCAGCAAATGGTTGAAAAAAAAAATATCAAACATAGAATTTTCAGCATGCTGTTAAAATTTGAGATTATTTAAATAAGAATTAATTTGGTTATTAAATTACAAAATGATATTAAATTTTTTGAAACAACATGTAGTAATTTACTAAGATTTTTTGCTTAGATGTGGCACAAGGCCAAATGAATGGGGAACCCAGTGACTCACTCGCTTTTGCAGGTTTGCTAGTCAAGCTTGTTAACCATTACACCACCCAAGTCACCCTTTAAAACAACATGTACATCAATAAAGTAAAGTGTAATTTAAAAGGTTATTAGACATTATTGTAATGTTTAAATGCCTTTTCTTTTCACGTATAGAAATGCTATTCACTGGAAAACAGAATCTTGAGTTCTTTCAAGTCATACTGTTAAAATTTGAGATCATTTGAACAAGAATTAGTTTAGTTATTTGATTGATATGATATCAATATTTCTGAAATGCCCTGTATCAAGAATAACATTAGAAAGTTGGCGGGAAAAAATTGAAATAGAACTATTTTCTATATCAACATGTATCTAATAAACTTATTTATATTTTGACTAAATCTCTATCCTTTTTTTTTTTTTCTTTTAAAAGCATTTTTTATTTTTGTGTTGGATTTCTTATAAACAAAGCTCTCATAATGGGTATCTGCTTTTTACTTCATTTAAAATAACATTTTTATCTGATTGCTTTTTTTTTTCTTTTTGTTTTCATGATTATAAAAAAAATTTTTTTTTTTTTTTTCTAACCTTTAAAAAAAAAATTTTTTTTTTTTATCTTATATTAAAACTTTTTAAAAATTTTATCCACTTTAAAAAAAAGGAATTGGATAACATTTTTTAAAGGTTAACCCTTTGCAGTACAAATTTGTATTTTTCATTGAAAAACTTATGATATCTGAAGAAAAGGATCATCGCACAACATAAAAATGTACACTTTTTTTTTTTTTTTTTTTTCACATACAAATGAAATTTAACATAGTAATTATATGCAACATGTCTCGGATGGTAAGAAAATGTATCAAAGCCATTTAAATTGGTTGACTAGGTTTCCAAAAGGTGTATAGTTTGCTGTTTCAAATATGCAATAAATGATTTGAAAGAGTTAAAATAACTGAAATCTTTTTTAAATGGAACTTTTAACACCATCTTTTTAAAATTAATTTGCATACTTAACACTAACAATACATTCTGGATCAAGTTTGTGTGATTACAAACTGTCAGTTGAAGATTTTCTTAAATGCAAACAAATGTAAATAATCCACATCCCCACCAAAAAAAAAAAAAAAAAAAAAAAAGCCTGAACCTTTTTTTTTTTATTTATTTCTTTTAATTTTTTTCTATTGCCACAAATTTTAATGAAACACACCTAGGAAGTGATTATTTTCCTTGATTATTGTTGTCAAAGCTTCTTTAATTGTAGCAAAAAACTCTTAGAATTTTATTTTCCTTGATTTGATTGCCTAATTTGTGATCCATCCTTTACTCATGACTTTTTCCTACAACTAAGGGAACTTTGATGACAATAATCAAGGAAAATAATCACTTCCTATGTGTGTCTAAGCCATTGAAGTTTCTTTAAAATTTCTGGCAGTAATGAATGCTTCAGTTTTTCAGGGTTTTTTTTTCTTTTTTTCTGTGCATCCAATGCTGTAGAAATAAATGTGTTTAATGGATATCATATAAGATCATTTAACGTTCTGTGTGTCGGATGTACAGGAATTCATGAGTTAAAAATATCAAAAGTGCACAAATTTTAAAGATGCATTTTAGTGTGGTAAAGAGCCAGTCAGCGAGAATAATACCTTGTGATTTCATGGTAATGAAATTGGAAATAGCTAGATAATTCCATATTGTTTGAAATAGAGGATATTTTTAAAAAATATTAACATTTCTATGGGAGTTGCTTTATATTAAAGTCCACCTGTTCACTACATTTTTGGAATTTTCCTTTGGTAGTTTCTGTAATATCAGTTCTACTTTTCTTATAAAAATACTCCCATAAAGATATGAACATTTTTTATTTTTAATCTCTTATGGGAGATTTTAAGAATGTGTCAATAAGGATAATAAAAATGTGGAGACTGTTTGTTATAAAAAAAAAAAAGTTTTCAAAGACTGTAATCCTATCCAAAACTCTTTGAATGTCATTAGGAAGATACTGATTTTAATATTACCATATATAGTGTGTGTGTCTTTCTGAGACTTAAACTTGAGCTTAATATTGGAGTGGGGAGGTCACATTATACACAAGATACAAATTAGGCTTAGCCTTTGCCAACTTTTTACACACTCAAAGTTTGTATCTTGCATATGGTGTGAGCCCTGAACATTTAGCTAAAATTTAGATCTCTGAAAGTCACATGATACCTTAGTATTGAGGTGGCAATTAAAAAGTAAACTTAACAGAACTTCCAATTTTTACTTAAAAACAAACTATAGGTAAACTTAATTTTTAAGATTTCTTTTTTTAACTGGCTATATATATATATATATATATATATATATATATATATATATATAATAATTGATTTATCACCAGTAAATTCATTGTTTCAGATTAATTGTCCATATAATATAGGGATTTCCTTAATCCTTAGCTCTTAACTCAGCATTATAAGGTATGTATCAAGGGTAAAGGGAGTAATCCAGAGAGCCTTTGGGTCACCCTTGACTAATGAATTTACTGGTGATAAATCAATTATATATATATATAAATAAATAATTGATTTATCACCTGTAAATTCATTGTTTCAGATTAATTGCTCATATAGGGATTCCCTTAATCCTTAGCTCTTTTTATTTAAGTCTTAAAAAAAAGAATGATTAAATTCTGAATTTATCAATGAATAATTTACCTGTGATAAATTTACCATACAAGGAAATTACCAGACGTGCTATATAAAGTAAAGCTGGCGATCTTAGTCAAGGGTGACCCAAAAGCTCTCTTTTCAAGGTAGTTACTACACCGAGGTGTAGGGGAGGTTCCCTGGATTACTCCCCTTTACCCTTGATACATACCTTATAATGCTGAGTGTTAAGCAAAGCGGTATCAAGTAGTAGTTTTTTTTTTTTTTTTTTTTTTTTTAGTCTTTGGTATGACTTGACCTGGGATTGAACCCCAGTCTCCTGGACCATTGGCAAACACTACTCATCAGGCCAATGAATCATACATATTAACAGGTATTTTAATTTGTTTAATATAAACAATTTCTTTAGTTGAAGATCAAATAACTATAAAAGATTAAGTTGGTTATTATTATTGTTGTTGTTGTTATTGCCATATATATATATATATAATGTCTCAAAGATTTGATTTTTTTTTTTTTTTGTATAGTCTGTATTTTATCATTTAATCACTGTTACTGTTTTTTGTTTGTTTTTTTTTTTTAAATGTCTGGATCCATTTGTTTTAACAAAAAACAAAAAAAAATCAGTAACGTCTCATCTGCAACTTGATATTAACTCTTTTAATGCCGCAAAATTTGCAACAAATTTAATGGCTGGAATGCTGCACATTTGACCATTAAAATAAAGTTTTGAGCTGAGAACTTTTCAGCACCCTCTTGCTGTATGCACACAATCAATCCTGCTATGTAGTGGTTGGGATTTACATGAAATACAAGCAATTTATTTTAAAGGGACATTAGACACTTTCTCAAAGATCCCAGATTTACTCTAAAGTTATGAAAGGAATCAAGTTGGTTAATTTATTCGAGTATAATTTATATTAACCCTTTTGCTGCAGCACATTTGACAAAAAAATTTAATGACCTTCAAATAAAAAAAAATTACTTTCACATTTACAATGATATGCTATTGAAATTGGGGAGAGTATATTACACAAGTCTGTAAGAGAATTTTTTATTCACTGATATTTTTTAAAAAAACAAGTTTTACTCAAAGTGTTTTTGTTTTTTTTAAGGGCCGGGGTATATCAAACAAGAAGCACTTTCAAAGTGTATTGCGCACAAGAAGCCAAATTTTTGAGTAATGTGTAATATATATTGCAATTTTATATATAATTTTATTATTTTTTTAAATATATCTTAAATTGTCTATAGAACATTTTAACCAGCTACATCCCCCGCCTTTTATATATTAACTATATTTGGGCAACTTGAGTTACTCTTCACACCAAAAGGTGTATTTTTTTATTTTTGTTGTGTTTTTTTTTTGTTTTTTTTTTTAAGTTTTATTTAATTTATTTTTTTAAGTTTTATTTAAGTTTTATTTTTTTTAATCTCCAAAAGCAGATTTTTTTTTTCTTTTCTTTTTCAAATTGTCTTTAAACTAATATACAAATGTCAAAATAATCATAACAATATGCATTTATCCATCGGAAATGGGAAAAAAACCTGTAATGGCTTGTAAAAAATAAATTGCCTCCTCGAAAGAGGAGTGGGGTTCAAGCTGCCTAATATCTTCATGAAATTTAAAGGACACCTCAAATTACAAACTCGAATGATGCCTTGTCCCCTTTTGGGGAAATTAATCTATGCACTTTTGTTTTTACTTATATAAACTTTCTTACCTGGACAATATATAATAAATGGGCTCACAGCAAATATTCTCTTACCCTCTCTCTTTGAACTTTTTATCTTTTTTGAAGATTGTATAAATAATAATCATCATTTTACAGTTGTGGACAAAACTGAACCCTTTATTATTGTCAAAAATTTCAATGAAACTTCAATGGCTTAGGTACACACATGGGAAGTAATTATTTTTCTCAGTCAACTGCTTTTCTGCCATTAGTAAAGGATGAATCGCAAATTAGGATATCGAATCAAAGAAAAGAAAATTCGAAGAAATTTCCTGTTTTGTTCTTTCTAAGAATTTTCTTTTTAGAAAATTATGACTTTTCACTACAACTAAGGGAACTTTGACCACAATAATCGAAGAAAATAATCACTTCCGATGTGTGTTTCCAACACACACATAGGAAGTGATTATTTTCATTGATTATTAAAGTTTTTTTTTTGTTTTTTTAAATTTGTAGCAATAAGAATTGGTTCCACCGTTTCAATCTGTTTTTGGTCCAGTACTGCAGTTATATTTCTCTTTCCACTTTTTTTCTTAAATTATGTGATTATCTAAAACACTCTTCTTTAGTTTTTTTGTTGTTTTTTTTTATTTGGACATACAGTGTGTTTTAAAAATGTTACAATATTTTTAATTATTTATTCATTTTCTTGACAATTTCATTGATTTATTTTAACGGCGTGTCAACCCATCCAGGGTTATTTTATGCCAAGAGATTAGGATGTATGTCCGTATTTACTTTCTTTTTTTTTTTTTACACATAGTCCTATTGAATATTGAACAAATCTATTTGATCTGTAGGCCAGACCCTAACTGGTACTATCACTCCAGGTCAGAGACGACCTGGGAATAATGGCAATACAGAGTTACTCCACATTCCCAGGATCTCAAGCACTGGAGTCTCAATATCAGATGCCATTTAGTATTATACCCAGAACACCACTTTTTTTTCTTTGGGGGAATCTTACCCCTCTGCGGTGGGTTCAGTCAACCTATTCTAAACCCAACCAACAGAATGGAGCTTACAGCAAATTTATTTTTAGATACTCAGAAAATTTAAATATATAATAAAACATTTGGTTCTTTGTTTTTCTATTGTATGATTTAATTAAAAAAGAATTAAAATGTCTTCTTTATTTTCCATTTCCACCTTAATCTAGATAAATTCTGCACACTTTAATCCTTTGAACCCGTATTAATCCTTAAACTTGTAGTTAACATAAACCTGAATTGTCAGAATTTCGGCAATGGATTCCGCACTTCTACGTCATTCTTGTCAATGAGATGTTGCAATTTTATATATAATTTTATTTTTTTAAATATATCTTAAATTGTCTATAGAACGTTGTAACCAGTTATTCAACAGCCTGTAAAGCTTTCGTTTGGTTGTATTTTGGCATATCAACCCTTGTAGGTAATTTAATGCTAAATCCTGTTTTTAAATATATATATAATGTGACATTGGCATAATGGTTAGAGTGTTTGTCAATGACCCAGGAGACCTGGGTTCAATTCCAGGTCGAGTCATACCAAAGACTCAAAAAATGGTACTTGATACCGTCTTAACACTCAGCATTATAAGGTACGGATCAAGGGTAAAGTGGGTCAATCCTGGGAAAGGAATAGCACCCTCCCCTACACCTTGGTGTAGTAGCTATTGAAAAGGGAGCCTTCGGGTCACCCTCAACTACAGTCGCTACTTTACTTATATATATAATGATTTTTAAATAAATAGTTTGTAGGTAACATTAATTTTAAACAAACCAGAGCTCATTTGTTTGCACACAGTTAAATGGTTCCAAGTATTGAAAATCATTAAACATTTCTATTTGACACACAGATGGGACCCTAACAGGTATTGCCACTCCATGACAGAGTGGACCTAATGGTAATGAAGGGATATTTCCCATTCCCTAAAACTCTAGGACTGGGGCCTCATCATTGGATACAGTTTTAGTGTCATACACTATAAAACAGATTACAACATTTTATGTTGTCTATTTTTCAAGCCTTGTGTGGTGTAACCTTACAGTTGCAGGAGGTTAAGAGTTTTTTGGATTTTTTTTTAAACCAACAAATAAAAGTCAAGATGATTTTAAAAATGTTTTAAAATGATAATACCCTGTAAAGATATCATTGGGTGAACATAATGTTACTTCCATTTAAAATACTAGAAACTTTTCTCATACCTTTATTACCATATATACTCCAGTTATAAACAACCACTAACTTTATACTATAGCCTACAAAAATATTTCTTCAATATCCAAAGACATTAAAAAAAAAACATTCAAATACTTATTCATACTTTCAAAATTACTGTAATATAATCAAAATCAATGCTATACCATAAATAATGTAGTCTAGCCCTTGATGTAGCTTACCGTTTTTTCTTTGATATTCCAAACATACCCATTGAATTAGCAGTTTGTTGTGCTGAAATATAACATCTGCTCATATTGTAGAATGATATAAATAAGTGTTTTCAATCCTTGACTAATATTTCAAACACATAGGCCATCGTATCCATGACTTGGTTTAATTTCTCATTAGTCTGACTCAACAGGTTTCGGCAAAGCCTGGCAAATGCTGAAATCAAGGCTTTTAATGACGATAATGAAATTTTTACCTAATTTTGTTTACTATTTATAATATTTGTACACATTATATACACAGATGTTATACGTAGTAAACAACATTAAGTAAAAACTTAATTCCCTTGACTAAGGTAATTAAAAACAACAAGGCGGGGACACTTGAATTAAAGTTATGGCAAGTTTAGGTCAAAAAACAAGGTATGTTTTGAAGGTTACAAAACATATCTAATGAAATGAATGACCCCCATTTTTTTTTTCTAGGGGAAAAATCTGTCTAAAAAGTTCATTATATGTGCATATAAGGTATATCACAAAGTTATTGAATATTTGTAAAAATGTTCAAAGTGTAAATCCATCTTTTAAAACATGTTTTTTTTTTTTCATTCAATAAAAATAAATGGTTTGTAATTTTTTTCTCTGAATTCTATGGCCTTTTGAGAGAGAGGAGGAAAAAAAAAAAAAAGATAAAACAACTTTTACTGTTAGCTGTTTGTGCCCACTAAATCAAAACCAGGACATTGTTTTACATTCTTTCGTTCTAAATTCTTACCAAATGATTATAAAGATGAATTTGGTGTCAACCTCTTCAGCCTTCCACCATCACTTTTCTCTCATCAATTTCATACCATGATTGAAAAATGTTTATATTAAATTGCAGTTTTAGCCAGACCTTATGATTAAAAATGAAAAATAAAATTTATATTTAAACCAGGAAAATTTTTTGTTCATTCTCTCATTCATATTATTTTGAATTCATAAATTTTCATTCAATAGAAACATTTCATTGTTTTATACCTGATTTTGCAACTTGATTTATTTTTGTTGGGTGATTGATTTGATTTTTTTCTTAATGGCATGCCAACTCAGCTTGGGTTATTTTAGGCCTACAGGTTAAGGAAACACATACACTGTTACAACTAAACTGATTTTGTACATTTTATTTTTAAGTAGAGGAATTATATCGTAAACTGAATTACCTTGACCAGAAAATCTGGCAAACACTTGCACAAGACATACAGAACCACTAGCCAGCTGTTTTGACCTTATTAGGTTTCATTAGCCAGTGTATACCATGATTTCCCCCACTGGAGATCGAACCAGTGACCACAGAATGCAGAGCCGAAACTCTACCACTGAGCTACTGGCTCACATCACACCCAAGCGCTGCCAAATTAACTGGTCATGGCTATCGCACAGCCAATTAACCTGATATGTCTCCATATGGAGGTGCCCGTGGTGTAATTGTTATCGTCGCAGGAAATGGACTTGGCGACACAAGTTCAAATCCTGGACGAGACTGATTGCATTTCACATAGCACTAATACCCTTGGGAAAGGTATGAATCCAATTATTCTCCCTCCAGCTATGGGTAAATAGTAGGGCAGACTAGGTTCTTCAGCCTTGGTGAGGCAACTAGTCTAGGAGAAGGAAAACTCTGAATTCAAACCTGTTAAACTCTGCTTAAAAATTGACCCTGTGTCATATCTTACCCGAGTGGAGGGGTTGGTAAATATGATTAACCTGATATGTCTTGTAAGTTACATCCGTACTTTTACAGAGGGCACAGTCATCTCTAGGGCCACGTTTTCCCAAGAGGATTGGAAATGTACATCTGTTTCCTTGCCCGGAATATTTTCATCACGCGGAATTATTTATAATATTTTTTTTAAAGACATATCAACCTGTCTAGGGTTATTTTATATCTAGAAGTTTGGTTTGGCTTCTTTGTTTAATGGCATATCAAGCTTTGTGGGTTATTTAATGCAATCTTTGGCAAATAACAGTCATGGTACTATTTAACTCATAACTGAGAGGAAGAGTGGATAAGAAAGCTCATACCTTTCCCAAGCGTATTAGTCTGAAGGTTGATACAATAGGGTGACTGGAGTTTGAACTTACTTACTATGATGTCACTTTAACCACTACGCTATGGGGACTCCCACCTACAGGTTAGGGAATCATGTCCATTGTACATTTATTGGGGGTGTCTCAAAATAGAGACAACCCATTAATATGATAGTGATTTATTACGAAGACAAGTGCAATGGCGGTCATTTGGAACAAGTCCTTTAAAAAATGCATCCTTTGAGCTAGAGAAATCAAATCAATGTTTTTGTTTTTTTTAATTGTTATTATATCAGCTTCCAGGACATGCAATCTTTTTTGAGTTTCTTGTCTCAGTAATAAATCTTTATCATATTAATGGGTTGTATCTATTTTGAGACAGTTTTGAATGATTTCATCTCCAAATGAGTTGTGACGCCAAATATTTTTTCCTCTCTTGTCCGAGGCATTGTAATAGAGGATTAATAGTTGTTTTGTATATTATTTTCAAATCTAAAAGAAAAAAGGACATAACATTATTCGTTGTAGAATATTTAGCATTCACATGGGTCTCATGTATATTGAGACACCCTGTATATATAGAATACACCAACTGCATCTGGATATTTTTTCAAATTTCTTGACTCTGAAATTTGATGGAATTTATCAAGCATCTGAAATCCTTTAATATATTTTTATAGGGCAGAATGAATTAGGAAAAAAGAAATATGGTTTAGAATCCTTCTACAATAAAAGGGTGGGGTTCTAAGTATGGTATGTAAACTGCAACTGATGGTGAGGCTTCAGTTCTGGAGAGTGTAGAGTACCCCTTTATTCCCATTACTCCCATATCCACTCTGACTTAAAGTGGTACTACCTGTTAGGTTTGGTTTTATGGCACATCAACCATTGTAGGTTATTTAATGCCAAACCCGGTTTATACATGCATATTAGATATATATAATTGTTTTCTGATACAATAAGAGAGTTCAGCTTTGGGTTACCTTTACCCTGCTTTTAAACTGGGCTATAAACAAACTAGATTGAACTATTTAAACTAATAGTCTTAGATAATTGCTTTAAAATCATATCTATGTATAAACCATAATTGGGATATTTCCAATAACATAATTTTTTTGATGCAGTTATACTACTACTTGTAAAAATTATTGAATTGGCACACTTAGATGATTTTCACTCGAGCTTTTTTTTTTTTTATTAAAAGCCATTACATTCTGCCTTTATAAAAAAAATTTCCTTAAACAAATTGATTAAATCATTTAAATTATTGGTGTAAATTTTCTCCAAGCCGTGCCAAGAAAAGATAGGGAGGATTTTTGTCTCTATTATTTTAAATTTTTATTTGTTTTAGCAAATGGTTATAAGAATGGGTCTCTTAAGCCTTTATTATTCACATTTTAGATTGTGATAGATATTTTAGTTAATGTCAGCCTCAGTATCAAAACATATATTTACCTCAGTTTTTGTGTAAGAAAAACTGTTTTTTTTTTTATTTATTAAATTATTTCCCCTTGATCATTTTGATGACGCAATGATTAACACTTTTTTTTCTAATATAAAAGTTTTAAAATCAAACGTCGACTTTTAATTTTATTTTAAAAAAAAAAAAAAAAGAACTTTAAAAAAATCTTAACAAAATTTTCGGCTTTTTTTTTTTTTTTGTCTTTTTAGCAAAAAGCGAGTAAGATTTACAAACAAATGATTTAAGAATTTAATAGTATTTTTAAAACACAGTGTCAAGTTTTTTGTTATTTATTTATTCCTTTAGTTATTTCCCAAAGTTTATACTAACAACTTGGTAAGTTAAAATGTATTCAATTCGTGTTGATACTTATTGTCTACATTTTGGTATTAGTATATAGTTGTACTGATACTTACTAATACAATAATGTCAACCAAGAAAAAATAGTACAAAGGTGTCAAAACAAAAGCCAAAAAACATTCATAGGATAATTTGGTGCAAGTGACTTAAAATTATATGTTTGTCACTTCAAATCAGAGTATTGCATTTATCAGTTTATAAGACACACTTTTTTTTCGTCAGAATGTCCCAGAAATTCACCCTGCACCTTATAAGGTCAAGGGTCAGCTCTTGAGTTCTTGAGCAACAATGACCTTTTAATTAAACAGCAAACATCTTCATAAATGTGAACAAGGTGACAATTGCTTAAACACCAAAAACGACAACTCTTTTCGAAGGTAACAATGTACAGTTGGTAGGCTGGGTTTTATTTGTTTTGTTTGTTTTCTTTGTTTAATGGCATATCAACCTTTGTTGGTTATTTAATGCCAAAGCCATCTGTAGTGGGTGCATGTAATTGTTTAGTGGATATGTTACTCTCCAATTTGTTGTGAGTGAGTTCCCATCCGTATTTTACGGGTATTACTTTCACATTCAGTTCCACCACAAATACAACACAAATTTTACAAACACGTAAACAACTGGAATATGACAACAACGAACATTAAGAAACAAATAATTTAATAATCATAACAAAGTAGGAATAAAAATAATGAGAAATACAGTTATGACCAGTTGAATGAAATAGGGTTGTTTGCCCGTGTGTGTGTGTTAGTAAAGTCTATCAAATAAATGGGTCCATAGTTGGCCAAAGTAAGGAGGATAAAAATTTTGTCTTTACTTTGTTGCGGAGCCGATAAGCATGTCGACTCCACAAATGTTTTTGAGTTAAAGCGTGCAAGTAATGACAGCCAAAGACAATGAAGGAAAAAAAAGGCAAGGTAACAAATATAATAAGAGTGACAATTTATTGTTGTGTTTACAGGCGTGTGTGTAAAGTTTGTGGTAGTAGTATTTGTGTCTTCAGCTAGATAGGTGATGTCGGTAGCTGGTATGGGCGAGTCAAAGAGAAGTGGCTAGATGTGCGATCGTTGCGGGTAGCTGGTGTTGGTCGTGTCGTAGAATACAGCTGGACGATCATTGCGGGAAGTGGAGGTCGATCAAGTTGAATGCAGTTGGATGATCGTTGCAGTCCGCACGTGTGATTTCTTATGATTTTGGCAACAACGTGTCACATTGATAAAAGAAAGTTGCATGCCTTTTCCCTTTGAGTCTTATGGCGTGGTTCTCTGTTGTCCGTTCATGACCTCTCGTAGTAGAAGGAATGAATGACTGAATGAACTTTTGGCTGTGGAAGAAAGGAATTGAATGAATCTGGTTGATTAAATTCATTATTTATACTTTTTGGGGTCACTCAAGTGGATCAAAAAATAGTTTTATTGCGGGTCCTAAAATTCAAGCGCATAGACATTTCTTGACCAATCAGATTCATATATTATTTGTTTTAGAGCCTAAAAAATTTTCTATTTATTAGTTTCTGATCCAGATTTTCTAGAATGTTCTTATTCTATGTTTTTAGCTGATTGGTTGAAAAATATGAAAATGTAACTTCACTGCTAATGCGATTTTGATCTGAAATTTCTAGAATGTTCTTATGTATTTTTTTGTTGATTATTTTAAGGCTAAAAAATGTGTGTTCTATACATCTTTCAAGAAGAACAGTGGTGGTACTATTTAACCCATAGCTAGGAGGATAAAGGGGTTCATACCTTTCCCAAGGGTATTTGTCTGATGGTTAGGTTTTGTGACATATCATCTTTATTATAGGTCAATTAAGCAAAGTCTTGTTCATCATCATCATCATGCCAGCGCGGATCTCCCTGACCCTCTCCACCACCGATCTCTATCATCCATCGCTCCCGGTAGGTCTTCAAGGCTATATCCTGAATCGGCACAGAGCTGTTGTATATAGGTTCTAGCTGGTTGTCCTGCCTTTGCTCGTTGATGAGAAGGGTTCCACAGGAGTATGTCACTTATGAGTTCGTCCCTACTTCTTTAGCAGTGTTCCACATGTCTGGTTTGTCTAACTTGGATAGTTTTCTTGATGGGTGGTAAGTGGCTGTACAGCTGCTGATTTGTGGGGTGCTGCCTCCAGGACTTGTTTAATATTGCTCACAGCATTCTTGTGTAATTGCCATTAAGCTTTTTCTCCATATATTTAGTTAGCGTCCATGTAGTGCATCCATATAGCAGTATCGATACGACCACTGGTTGGAAAAAACTACATTTCATTTTATCGGTCTAATCTGACTTCTATATATCTAGAAAATGGACACAGCGACACAAGTTCAAATCCTGGATGGGGCTGATAGCATTTCACATATCACTAATACTTTTGGGAAAGGTATGAATCCAGTTATTTTCCCTCCACTTATGGATAAATAGTAGGACAGACTAGATTCTTTAGCATTGGTAAGGCAACCAGTCTGGGAGAAGGAAAACTCCGAATTAAAATCTGTTAAACTCTTCTTAAAAATTAACCTTGTGTCACATCCTGCTTGTACGGAAAGGTTGGTATATGCCCACAGGCACAATGACATCGAGTCAGAGTGGACTCAAAAGTAAAAATAATAAAGAGGTACTCCAAATTCCCCAAATTCCAAAACTGCCACCACAACATCTAGTTTAATGTCATAACTGGGAAACTTGTTGAGGGGTCACGCACACACACGTTTGGGCACTCACATATACACACATACACACACGTTTGTATATTCACACTCTTACACATTATGGCTTCACTTTTGTGCACACACACCCTCATACACAATATGCTTTGATTCTTGTGCATACACACACACACACGCATGTGTGTGTTTTTTGTATGCACACACACACACACAGGTGCGCGCGGACAAAAATCACACTGAGTTTTCACTTTTCTGCTTACACACACGTATTTATGCGCACATATACTGTTGTCCACACATGCACACACACACACATTTTTATGCACACATATACATTCACAAACACACATACAATTTTGTGTACACATGCACATACCAACATTATAGTTTCGCTTTTGTACACACACACACACACACACAATACGCTTTGATTTTTGTGCACACTCACGCACATACATTATCATATTTACCAACCCCTCCGCTCGGGCAAGATATGACACAAGGTCATTTTTTAAGCGGAGTTTAACAGGTTTGAATTCAGAGTTTTCCTTCTCCTAGACTAGTTGCCTCACCAAGGCTAAAGAACCTAGTCTGTCCTACTATTTACCCATAGCTGGAGGGAGAATAATTGGATTCATACCTTTCCCAAGGGTATTAGTGCTATGTGAAATGCAATCAGTCTCGTCCAGGATTTGAACTCGTGTCGCCGTGTTCATTTCCTACGACGATAACCATTACACCACGGGCACATACATTATGGTTTTACTTTTGTGCACACACATACACACACACACACACACAGAGAAACACACATTATGGTTTTACTGTTATACATACACACACACATTTATGCACACTTCCAGTTTTGTGAATGCACGCACATTTTATGCATATGTATACATACACACACAATGGTGTGTACACACACACATACACACACACACACGTACACAAAGATGTACGGAAAAAGATGTTTCTGAAATCTTTTTCTGTTTTTTGTTGCAAGTTTTAATTTGTTCTTTTAGAAGTTATTTTAAAAAACAAAAAACAAATCAACATTATTAATCTATTCAGTGAAATTTTAGTTTTGTACAAATGGATATAAAAAAATTCACATACTTCATATGTCAAACCCTCTCTGTTGAATATACCATTTGTTTTCTCTTCTTTTATTCTTCACACTTTAACATACAAAGAAAAGAGGACACTCATGGCATATTTCCTATGGTATTTGCTATATGGGAAATACATTCAGCAACCTAAGCATATTTCCTATGTAGGAAATATTCAATGACCCAATGTTCAAATCCTAGACAAGGCTGTTTGCTAGTCTGAATTTTTTCAGATGAAGCTTGTTGATTTTTATCAGAGAATTTGGACTTTTTTGTTATATTCACAATGTCTTAACATTTTAAGTATTTGGACTATTATCTTCATCGTTATTGTTATATTCACAACATCTTATCATTTTGAGTATTTGGACTATTGTCTTCATCGTTATTGTTATATTCACAATGTCTTATCATTTAGAGTATTTGGACTATTGTCTTCATCTTTATATATCACAACATCTTGGCCAATACCTTTTTCGACCTTCTTTAGCTGAACATGTAGCATAACTGATGAGGGCATTTAGTTAATGAACTTTTAAGTGAAATCATCTGGAGGTTGCAGGTTCAATCCCAACTGCAGGTAAAAATAGAAGGAATATTTACAATGGCCAAACATTTTTAACCAATAATGAATAAGTAAGTTGGTGACCATAGTCAAGGGCGACCCAAAGGCTTCCTTTTCAGTAGCTACTTCACCGAGGTGTAGGGGAGGGTGCTACTCCATTCCCTGGATTGCTCCACTTTACTCTTGATCCTTACCTTATAGTGCTGAATGCTAAGCAAGGGTGCATCAAGTACCATTTTTTGATTCTTTGGTATGACTTGACCTGGGATTGGACCCCAGTCTCCTGGACCATTGGCGAACACTGTAACCATTCACTCCCATGGATTAAATAAAGTGTTCAGTTAGAAGTTCCCAGTAGGCTCCTGAGTTTGACAAGAAACACCTGAAGAAGGCAAAAGGACACATTGGCTGAAACGTAAATATAACAATCAAGATGAAGACAATAGTCCAAATAAAAAAGGCTGTTTGCATTTCTCAGAGCACTAATGTCTTTAGCAAAGATATGAAACCAACTATTTTTCACCAATTCCCCAGCTATGGATAGATAGTTTAGTAGGATATGTTCTTTAGCTATGGATAGATAGTAGGGCAGGGGCAGTTCTTTAGCTATGGATAAATAGTAGGATGGTTTGAGCTCTTTGGTCTTCATATGACAACCAGTCAGGGAGAAGGAAAACCTTTAATTCAAATCAATTGTACTCTTCTTAAAAATTGATCTTGTGCCATATCCTGCTCTCAATGGAGGGGTTTGGTAAATACATACATAGAAATATTCATTTTATTATCATCCACTTGATTAGTTTCATGCATTGGCCATATTGATTTTTCATGTCTGACACATGTTTGGATATTTCTTGACATATCTGAGATGTCTGTGGTATTTCGAGATATACCTGACACAAGTCTGGGTATTTCTAGACATATCTGAAAAATGCGTGGGTGTTTTTTAATGTATCTACCACCAGCAGGATGTGACACAAGGTCAATTTTTTAGCAGAGTACTGCTAGTTTGAATTCAGAATTCTGTTTACAATACCAAGGTTAAAAAACTCAGCCTACCCTACTTTTTACCCCTAATTGGAAGTATAGTAGGATTTATACCTTTCTCAATTGTGTTAGCGTTACCTGAAATGCAAATGGTCACATCCAGGATTTGAACCCTGCGCACCAGGTCCATTTCCAACAATGATAACTATTATGCCACAATATTGGATATTTCTAGATTTCTAGACATATCTGCTCTGGGTATTTCTAGATATATCTGACTCATGTGTTGGTATTTCTAGATATATCTGACACTTTTCTGGATATTTCTAGACATATCTGACTCATGTGTTATATTTCTAGACATATCTGATACTTTTCTGGGTATTTCTTGACATATCAAACACATGCCTAGATATTTCTAGACTTATCTGGCCCATGCCTATATATTTCTTGACATTCTTGGCTGGGTATTTTTAGACATATTTGACACAAATACTGATATTTCTAGACATATCTGATATGTTTTGGTATTTCTTGATATATCTAATATGTCTGGATATTTCTAGACATCTGGCCCATGCCTAGATATTTCTAGGCATTCTTGGCTGGGTATTTTTAGACATATCTGACACAGATCTTGATGTTTCTAGACATATCTAATATGTTTTGGTATTTCTCGACATATCTGACTCATGCCTGGGTATTTCTAGACATATCTGACACAGATTCTGGTATTTCTAGACATATCTGATAGAACTCTATGCATTTTTAGATGTTGGTGAAGTATGAATTTTACTTAAATCTCATTTTTTGTGAAAATGTAAAACTACACCAGCACTGAAAGAAAGCGAAACAACTAGTATAGTAAATAGTACAATGCTTGTAAAATCTGTTGTTCACATTGGGTATTGATTCAACAACTTTTCTCAACTGTCATAGCTTTGTGAAGGATTGAAAGGCATTTTATGTAAATCTCAAAAGTAAAACTAATTTAAAAAGTATTTTTATGAGGCATAGTGAAAACTAATACAGTTTCTATCTTCAAACTAAAAGATAAAAACCAATGGGTTTAGGTAATTGCTGGCCTGAATTTATAAAAGCAAGGACTTGACCTTTTGGTGGAGTGAAATCGTGCTGTCCAGGAGAAAGTCTAAAGAAATATTAGATTATCAGAAATGATATGATTAAAAAAATTATCTCACAAAGATGTGACATGAAAGCAGTTAACATTTGATGATGGTAAGTCAGACGTTTTGACTTTTGCACTTAAAGAGTGCCTGAACATTAAAGATTAAATTCATTAGCCACAAATGTGCTAGCTTTAGGCTAATTATCTATATCGTATGTGGGGGGAGTCCCCATGGCGTAATGGCTAACATGCTGGACAGTGACATCTTAGTAAGCGAGTTGGATCTCTAGTTGTGTATTACATTTACTTTCGGACTAATATCCTCAGGAAAGGCATGAACCCTCTTATCCCTACCCCAGTTATAGGTTAAATAGTATCACTACTGTTCATCTACAAGGATGGCTTTGACATTGAATAACCCATGAAAGTTGATATGCCGTTAAACAAACAAACCAACCCAAATCAAAATCTTTATTGTAATGAGACAGATTTTTTTTTAATTTTCATGTTAGCAACCCTGACAGAACTTCAGCTGATCAGTGCTGACGTTAAGTGCACATGAAAACATTCAGTTCATGTTTTCCTTTCAGAGTTTGTGTTTTATCGAGTAGTCTTGAATTATTAAAAGTGCCTTTAGTTAATAAAACACAAAATCAAATTCTCTGTCAAAATTTTGGTGGTGTGAAATCGTGCTGTCCGGAAGAAAGTCTCAATAAATATTAGATAATCAGAAGCAATATGATTAAATAAATTATCGTACAAAGATTTGACAGCCAATGCGGTGACAGAGATGAAACCATCAATCACATAATAAGTGAATGCAGCAAATTGGCACAGAAAGAATACAAAACTAGATATGACTGGGTGGGCAAGGTGATCCACTGGGAAATATGCAAGAAATTTAAATTTGACCATACCAACAAGTGGTATATGCACAATGTAGCACCTGTCCTAGAAAATGACATCCATAAACTCCTATGGGACTTTGACATACACACGGATCACCTAATCTCGGCCAGAAGACCAGACCTTATAATAATAAACAAAGAAAAGAGAATTTGCAAAATTGTTGACTTTGCAGTCCCAGCTGACTACAGAATAAAACTGAAAGAATATGAAGAGAAGGATAAGTACCTCAACCTTGTTAGAGAATTGAAGAAATATGGAACATGAAAGTGTCAATTGTACCAATTGTGAATGGTGCTTCTGGCACAATGACTGAAGGATTATTAAAGGGCCTGGAGGATTTGGAAGTTGGCAGACAAGTGGAGACCATCCAAACAAAAGCGTTATTGAAGACGGCCAGAATACTGAGAAGAGTCCTGGAGACTTGAGGAGACTTGCTGTCACTCAAACTCCAGTGAAAAACGATCAGGTAACGTTGATATGAAAAACTCTAAAAGAATAAATAATAATGTGTTAATTGGCTAGATTTAAAGAATTTACCATCTTGGGGATTTTGATTTAGTTGTGGTCAATAAAAAAAAGAAGGTTAGACAAATACTTTAATCCTACCAGAGAGTTGAAAAAAAGGGTGGCAGTGATACCAGTTGTAGTTGGAGCACTTGGAACGGTCACCCAAGAGTTTGGAAAGGAATTGGAAATAAGTGTAAGAATCAAGACTGTCTAGACAATAGCAATGTTAAGATCAGCAAGAATAATACTAAGATTCCTTGAGACCTGCTGTCATTCAGTTGGTTGGTTGGTTGGTTGGTTGGGTTTTTATGGCATATCAACCTCTGTCATTCAGACTTCAGGGAAAAACTCCCAGTTAAAACAAACAGTAAAGTAATATTATTAATAATAATAAGACTGTGAGGGTTTGGATTCGTGTTCACCCTGATCACTAATATTGCCCAGTCAGCAGGGGCTGTAGAATCCACTGAATGCTTTTTGCAAAAGAGTAAGACACCCCCCCACCAACTTGTGTCCTGGGTATGACACTGAAAAATCTGATGGTGAGGTTCCAGTAATGCTGTAACTTTAGGGAATGTAGAGTACTCCTTCATTTCCATTGCTCCCAGGTCCACTCTGGCCAGGAGTAACTACCTCTATAGGAAATATATTGCCAAAGAACAAAATCCAGAGATTTTGTCTGTTAAAAGAAAAAAAAAAGAGAGAGGAAAAATGTACTTTTGTGTACGTTAGATAATTTTAAAATATAAAATATAAAAAAAGACATATACAGATGAACAACTTATACTATGAAGTAATCAAGGACAGTGTTAGGCGGTGCAGGGCCCAAGTGAGAACATGTAGAGGGATTGGACAATATAATGAAAACACCAGGAAATTTCAAACAAATTTATTTTGATATGGTTTTCTGATTGCAGCCCTCCTGTTTTCTGCCGCTCCTTTCTTACAGTTTTAGAGGAAACTTCGTTCTCGAGATGGCCATTGAGCTCTGCCGTAATTTTCGGAGCCGTATTCTTGTGATCCTTCCTAACAATCTGCTTAAGAGTCCAACGGTCCCTATCAGACAGCTTTCACTTCCTTCCAGAGTTTTACTTCAATCAGAAAGTTTTTCCTTCTTTCTCAAATGCTGTTATTACTTTCAAGACAGTTCTCCTTCTTACACTAAATATTTCATTGGTTTTTGTGACACTAGTGCTTACCATACAAGTACCAACAATTTGACCTCTTCAAAAGTCTGATAGATCTGCCATTTTAATAAATTTTGATTAATTTCTTCTGATGATATCTGTAAAAAAAAAAACAATTTAAGACAAGAAAAATTAATAAATCCAAAAACATAAAAATAACAAATGTTTGAGGGTTTTATAGGAGTTTCAAAATGAGGATACTAAGATTCTAGGTGTTTCCATTATTTTTCCCAACTCCTGTATATTGCAATATGCTATGTCTACTTAATGCATAAAATATTGAATATGTACCATGGGCATAAAATATTGGTTTGGTTTGGTTTGGTTTCTTTGTTTAATGGCATATCAACCTTTGTAGGTTATTTAATGCCAAAGTCATTCTCCTAGAAGAACACTTGTGGTACTATTTAACCCATAGCTGAGAGGATAAGGGGGTTCATACCTTTCCCAGGGGTATTTGTCCAAAAGTGAACGTAATAGTGCGACTGGAATTCAAACTCACTTACTACGATTCCACTGTCCATCGCTTTAACCATTACACCACGAGGACCCCCCCCTAAAAAATATTAAATGTGTGCTATGTGTATAAAATATTGAATATGTACCATGGGCATAAAATATTGAACGTGTGCCATGTGCATAAAATATTGAATATGTACCATGGGCATAAAAAACCTTCAAAAACAACTACAAAAAAATGTAAACTATGTATGTGATTCCCTAACCTCTAGGCATAAAATAACCCTAAATGGGTTAATATGCCATAAAAATCAGTCACCTATTTAATAATAATATTCACTTGCACACAGTTGTCTGATTTCAAGTATAATACAAATAAAGTTCACACAATTACTCCCAGGTCCACTCTGACTCCAAGTGGTAGTACTTGTGGGGGTCCCATGTATGAGTCAAAGAGATCTGTTTAAAAATGATTTGTATTCTACAGGACCATGTGCAAAGAAAGAAAGACAAAAAAAAGCAGTCTTCAGAAACAGCTACACAAAAAATGTAAATATACACTGACTATTCACCCAGCATAGGCTTAAGACCCCGCCCCTGTTCCAAAAAAATGGGTGTCCTGAGTATGTTACTAAACTGCATCTGGTGATTAGGCTCCAATTCAGGAGATCTATGGAGTGTAGAGTGCCTCTTCATTGCCATTACTCTCATGTCCACTCTGTCTCAGAGTGTTGTACCTGTTAGACTCCCATCTACAGGTTAAGTAGACCTGTTTAAAAATTATTCTTATTCAATAAGATTATTTACAAAAACCCTTTTAAGAAACAATTAAACAAAAAATGTAAATATACATGTACTATGAATGTGATTCCCTAACCGCTCAGCATAAAATAACCCAAAACAGGTTGAGATGCCATTAAAATCAATGAATTGATTAACTAGTTCTAGCTCTGTGCAACTTTTTTTTGTTCCTTAAACTGAAAATTCAATCCAAGGTTAAGATTTACGGATGAGAAGGACAATAAAAGAAATATGATGACATAGCTTTACACCATTTTAAAAAAGAAGGTTTCAGAGGAGCTATGGTTAATTGAAAACTCATTGGAAAATGTTTGCTTAATTCCAAGAGGATTATTTTGAAGAAAATTAATTTTCTTGTTTCTGTTTGAATTGGTTTGGTTTTATGGCATATCATAATGCCAAATCCTCTTTATACATATATATTAAATATATATGATTTGGTTTGGGTGGGTTTTATGGCATATCAACCATTGTAGGTCATTTAATGCCAAATCCTCTTTATACATATATATTGCCGCGACCGGCCGATAAACCTAAACATATCAAGTTACACGCCCGCGTTAGGACGATTATATCCGAGTACGACCGGAACTGACTAAGCCCTTTTTCTTTCTAACGACCTTGACATCTCGTTATAGCTAAAAGAAAAGGATGAATTAAAATTAATAACATTTACAAAACACTTTGGCCAAAAATTACCTGATAAGACTTGAACTAATAGTCGTCGCCAGCCTATAGCAGGTTAGAAAAATACTTTATGGCTACACTCATTTTCTATCAAAGAATTTCATATTCACACTGCTGGAGCTGTGTGTCACAGCACTTTCGTGATATCAACAGGCCCTTTTTAACGCTCGTTGGCGCGCTTTTTGGCGAAGATCTTTAAGGAGGAATCCTGCATTCTGTGCGGTCGCATTCACCTTAACTTCCGACGTTGATCCCACTTCTCGTGGTAGATCTGCCTTTCACCCACCTACATAGGTATGCACAAAGGTCCTTTTTAGGACCATAAGAGGTCTCTGTCTGCGGGTCAGAGCATCTCTGGCGGTCAGTAATGACCAGTCGAAGTAGATGGCCAGGCGGCAAACACGAAGACGGATTCTAAGACCAACCGGTCTTAACTCTCTCGGTTCCGATAGTCCGATAAGCTGCGCAGCGCTAATGGCACGGTCCAGCCTTTAGCTACTGCTTCGCTATCTGCGCAGTGCTAAGATAACGCCCATCTTAGCCTCGGCCTTCTGGCCTGTCCGCACGGCTTTGGCCCGACAAAGCCTTCTCACTCGTCCGCTCGTCCGCACGGTTTTGACCCGACAAAGCCTCCACTCGTCCGCACGGCTTTGACCCGACGAAGCCTTCGCTCTTGTCCGCTTGTCCGCACAGCTTTGACCCGACAAAGCCTTCGCTCCTGTCCGCTCGTCCGCACGGCTTTGGCCCGACAAAGCCTTCGTTCCCGTCCGCTCGTCCGCACGGCTTTGACCCGACAAAGCCTTCGCTCTTGTCCGCTCGTCCGCACGGCTTTGCCCCGACAAAGCTTTCGTTCCCGTCCACTCGTCCGCACGGTTTTGACCCGACAAAGCCTCCGCTCGTCCGCACGGCTTTGACCCGACGAAGCCTTCGCTCTTGTCCGCTCGTCCGCACAGCTTTGACCCGACAAAGCCTTCGCTCCTGTCCGCTCGTCCGCACGGCTTTGGCCCGACAAAGCCTTCGTTCCCGTCCGCTCGTCCGCACGGCTTTGACCCGACAAAGCCTTCGTTCCCGTCCGCTCGTCCGCACGGCTTTGACCCGACAAAGCCTTCGTTCTCGTCTGCTCGTCCGCACGGCTTTGGCCCGACAAAGCCTTCGTTCCCGTCCGCTCGTCCGCACGGCTTTGACCCGACAAAGCCTTCGTTCCCGTCCGATCGTCTGCACGGTTTTGACCCGACAAAGCCTTCGTTCTCGTCTGCTCGTCCGCATGGCTTTGACCCGACAAAGCCTTCGTTCTCGTCCGCTCGTCCGCACGGCTTTGACCCGACAAAGCCTTCGTTCTCGTCCGCTCGTCCGCACGGCTTTGACCCGACAAAGCCTTCGCTCTTGTCCGCTCGTCCGCACGGCTTTGCCCCGACAAAGCTTTCGTTCCCGTCCGCTCGTCCGCACGGCTTTGACCCGACAAAGCCTTCGTTTCCGTCCGCACATCTGCACGGCTTTGACCCGACAAAGCCTTCGTTCCCGTCCGCACGGCTTTGGCCCGACAAAGCCTTCGTTCCCGTCCGCTCGTCCGCACGGCTTTGACCCGACAAAGCCTTCGTTCCCGTCCGATCGTCTGCACGGTTTTGACCCGACAAAGCCTTCGTTCTCGTCTGCTCGTCCGCATGGCTTTGACCCGACAAAGCCTTTGTTCCCGTCCGCACGGCTTTGGAAACGTCAAAGCATTCACTCCCGTCCGATACGTCCGCACGGCTAGGGGGCCCAGCAAGGCCCTAGCATTTCCTCGACCTCGACGCTCTTGCAAGGTACAACACAGTCCACGTAACGACTCGCTGTTACGGACTGTTCTACTACTGCAACACCTGACTCACGGACGACCCGCCGTACGAGCCAGCAACCGGATCGATACATCCTTGGTTAACCACAACATACCGTCATAACTGGGGATATCGATCTACTGCCCGCGGCGACTGTCCAGCTGTACTCAATGACTCGACCTACGCCAGCGACCCTCGTCGAACGCCCAGCTGCGAACATCTACAACGCGACTATACCAGCTAACGACATAACCCATTCTAGCTGAAGACTACATACAATCGCCACGGACATTTACATACACGCTTGTAAATACGACAAATAAAGTGTCATTTGTAATTATCATTATCTCACCTTTGTTCCTTCATATTGCTTTGGCTGTTCTCATTCACATAATTCATTTGTGGGGTCGACATACTTATCGGCTCCGCAACAATATTAAATATATATGATTTGGTTTGGTTTGGTATAATGGTATATCAGTCATTGTAGGTTATTTAATGCCAAATCCTCTTTATACATATAAATAAAATATATATGATTTGTAAACACATTTTGTTGATATCATTTTTAAACAAGCCTAAGCTAATTCTTTTGCACACAATTAGATGGTTCCAAGTATTGCTATGTATCAAAACGAATTCATTTAAACATCAGTTTAAACATCAGTTGTTTACACACAGTTAAAGGATCAAATAATTCAATTTCAAACAATTCAATTTAGCAAAAGTCATTTATTCGTGCTCAGTTTAAATGTCAAACATTTCTATTTGACCCATAAATAGAACCCTATCAGGTCCAACCACTCCAAGCCAGAGTGGAGCTGGGAGTGATGGCAATGAAGGGGTATTCTGCATTCCACATAACAATTCTTTGAAATATTTAACTTTATTGATTAATGTTAAATTGAATCCTTTGAAATAGAACTGTTTGATCATCTGTGTGTAAACAAATGACTGTATTCATGTAAAATCTCCAATTATTGACTCTATTTTCCTTCTAAAGCATCATTAAGTCATAATTTATATTTTTACTCATTAAATTTTTTGTTGATCATCAAATATTTTCATAAATTTTAAAGCTTTTATTTTATAAAAATCATTGAATATTGTATGTTGAAATTTCCTTGATAGAATAGAATATGAATAGAAAAAAATTAAATATAAATATGGAATATAAATAAAACTATGAAAAATAAATATAAAAGAATAAAATATAGAAATATGATATAAAAAATTATAAAATGAAAATATAAAATTATTTTAGAATCAATTTAAAAAATATAATATAAAAGTATAATATAAAAATAAATATGGATATATGTAAATAAATAAAAATATATAAAAAATATAAAAGATATAAAATGAAAAATACTATATAAAAATAAATATAAATAAAATATAAAGAAATAATATGAATTATAATTTGAATTTGAATTTTTAATAAAAATTTTTAGATTTAATCTAAGGGGAGATAATTAGTAGAAATTACATCAAAGGGGAAATAATTATAAGTCATTGTTTAAAAAGCAATGGATTATCTCTTGATGAATTACAACAAAAAAATTTGACAAAATTTTGAATATGTACCATGTGCAGAAAATATTGAATATGAACCATGTGCATAAAATATTGAATATGTACCATGTGCATAAAATATTGAATATGAACCATGTGCATAAAATATTGAATATGAACCATGGGCATAAAATATTGAATATGCACCATGGGGATAAAATATTGAAGGTGTGCCATGTGCATAAAATATTGGATATTGCACCATGGGCATAAAATATTGAATGTGCACCATGGGGATGAAATATTGAATGTGTGCCATGTGCATAAGATATTGAATATTGCACCATATACATATGTGCACCATAGACATTAAAAACCTTCAAAAACAACTACAAAAAAATGTAAACTATGAATGTGATTCCCTAACCTCTAGGCATAAAATAACCCTAAATGGGTTGAGATGCCATAAAAATCAGTCACCTTGTACTTGAGCCGACAAAATTTAAAAACAAAATAATCAAGCATAAACTGCATTTAAACCTCAATCCATAATGTAGACATCTTTGTTTTAGACAAGCTCTATATTCTAATAAAATGTGACTGGTCCCAATATAAAGATTTTTATTATAAGTATTGGATAAGATATTATTTGGCCTAAAATCATCATCATCATCATCATCATCATCATCATGTCGTACTGCTAGCACAGATATCCCTGACACTCTCTTGCCACTTCTCCCTATCGTTCATCGCCTCTGGCAGGTCTTCAGGGCTACATCCCGTATCCTCACATAGCTGCTAAATGTATGTTCGAGCTGGTCGTCCTGCTTTTGTCCGACCATATGTGGGGGTTCATAGGAATACATCACTTATGAGCTCGTCCCTGCTTCTCCAGCAGTGTCCTGCATGTCTGGTTCACCTAACTTGGATAGTTTTCATGATGGGAGGCAGGTGTCCGTCTAGCTTCTTCTCCAGCCTGGGTTTATAATGTACTATAAAAAATTGAACAGTTTGAAAAATTAGGCTCACTGGTTGAAATGATTAAACTGGAGTTTATTTAACCTAGTTTCTGTCAAAATAAATTAATAAATGACTGGATTATTGACATACAGATCAATATTTCAGCACAGGATTAGAGTGTAGTATACGTATTCATGGAAATCCTGTGATTATTTTCTAGGATACCCTTAGATATAAAATATACAGATAAAAAAGTTACTTTTTTGTAAGAAATCTAATATTTCCTCAAAAATAAATACAAATAAAGAAAAAAAAGCCCAGATGTAGACATACCTAATTTCTTTTTCTTTTTTTTTTTTTGTAGGAGGGCCAAGTTGGCTGGGGTGTAAAATACACAGATTGCATCTCTGTAGTGAATTCCCCACCCCCACGAGTGTCCTAGATATGACACTAAACAATCTGAAAGTGAGGCTCCACTAATGCTGGAGCTTTGGGAATGCAGATTAACCCTTCATTGTCATCACTCCCAGGTCCACTCTTGTCTGGAGTGGTAGCATCTGATAGGGTCCTATCTATGGGTCAAATTGAATTGTTTGACATTTAAACTGTAAGCAAACAAATGGCTCATGCTAAACTGAATGGTTAAAAAGAACTGTTTGATCATCTAACAGTGTGTAAACAAATGATTGATGTTTAATTGAATTGTTAGTGATACATAGCAATACTTGAAATCATTTAACACTGTGTAAATGAACGAGTAATGTTGAATAGAATAATTAGAGTTGAATAGAAATACTTAAATTCTTTTACTATGAGGTCAGGGTTGTTGGGTTAGTAAATCACGTGATGAGTATATTCAATCACAGAGAGCCTCTCACTCACTCACTCCATACACAGGAATTACCATTTTACTAACCCAACAGGGTCACTTAAAAATGTTATCAAGAAAATGCGTTTAAAAATTATATTTAATATATATGTATAAAGAGGATTTAGCATTAAATGACCAACAATGGTTGATATGCCATAAAACCTAACCAAACCAAATCATATATATTTGATATATATGTATAAAGAGGATTTGGCATTAAATAACCTACAATGGTTGATATGCCATAAAACCCCAACCAAATTAAATCATATATATTTGATATATATGTACATAAGAATTATACATTAAATAACTTACAAAGGTTGGTATGCCTTAAAAAACAACTGAAGAGGAACAGATACTACATTTGAATCCCTACTCAAATAAAGAGAAAAACTACATTTTTCATATATAATGAAAAATGTGGCTTTTCTCTTTCTTAAACAAATTAATTTGGATTCTTGATGGAAGAAGACTGTGTTTGCCTAAATAATAATTTTTTCAAAGTGTAGCCATGTTATTACTACTATATGGTTCCACCACTTGAACTCTAGCAACATGCTAAAAGAAAAAACTAGATGGGAACTACACACGCCGTTTTGAACAAATTTTGGAAGCAACATCCTACAAAACAGCATTTGTTGGCCAATTCCTTCCCATCTCACTCTAAGTATTTTATATCGTGTATGATAGTGGCCTGAACTACCAACCACATTTTCCCATAATGCATTAGACTATCTTGTTGATAGTCTAACACTGAATAGTTCAGCAAGGAAAGACAAAAAGTTAAACCACAAACATTTAATAATTACATATGTGGTACACAATAATAATTGTCTCAAAATATACGAATTAAAAGTGCAATAGTTGCTCCCAGAACAAGGTGATGAATGGCAGAAGTTACACTTATAGGGTGCCTTCAATAAGTTTCCAGACTTTTTTGTACAGGCATTTAAAATTGTCATAGACTCTTGAAAATTCACTGTGTTATTGTTATACATCTTATGAGATGACTGATCAATTTTTATGATTTCACGTTCAAATGAACAGCTACAGCAGGAATTGAAATACACCCTACTAAAGCCTGATTGTCACGGCTGGTCAATTTCAAAAATGCAATCTGGACATGAGGACACTTTAGAAGAATGATATCCAATAAAATTCTGTTTTAAACTTGGAAAAAATGCTGCCACAGAAACGTATGGAATGCTTCAGACAGCTTTTGGAGCATCTTGCATGAATCGAGCATCAGTTTATGAGTGGCATAAGAGATTCAAGGAAGGCAGGGAGTCAGTGAGGGATGATGACAGGTGTAGCAGGAGTAAGGAAGCCAATAGACCAGAGTTGACTGGCCAAAGGGTTAGGGTTAGTATGTTGAGGTTTTAAGGGAGTTCAGGAAAAGATTCCGCCGGAAGAGGCCAGCACTCTTCAAACTGGGTCAGTGGCATTTCCAGCAGGACAATGCACCAGTCCACAACTCCATCCTTGTAACAGACTACTTGACCAAGATGGGCATCAAGACAGTTCCTCAGCCTCCCTATAGCCCAGACCTTGCTCCCTGTGACTTTTGCTTATTCCCTAAGCTCAGAGGCTGTTGTTATGAGACAATTGAGGAGATGAAAGAGACTGTGATGAAGGTCATTGACATGCTCACACAAGAGGACTTCCATGGGGCCTTCAAGAAGTTGTTTGAATGGTACAACAAGTGCATTACAACCGGAGGAGATTACTTTGAAGGGGACTAGAGTTTCATGTGTGTGCTATCAATAAAAGTGCCCATACGAAAAAAAGTCTGGAAACTTATTTAATGATCCTCGTATATAGGTCTGGTGTAGTGCAAGTTCTCGTAAGGTGATTTGTATACATGTGTGTCTCACATAGCAGAGGCTCAAGTAGACGTCTTATCCCTTGGTCAAAAAGTGATAGAACTCGCTTCTTAAATTATCACATGACCAACGGTCAGATAATTGTTGAAAGCTCCGCCTATCAATTTCAAGAAAGGGAGAGAATTACGTTTTGTTCCCAACATCACAAACTATTATATAATGACTGTGACATGGATTTTCGGTTCATTCTTAGTGACCTCGTATGCTTTGACAAGCTGTCATGTTGTGATTAGTAAACAGGGGGATGGTAGTGCATCGAGGCAGGCCAGTTGAGCAGGTGTACAACTGGAAGGCAACCACGTGATATGAGAACCACGTTGTCTGATTTAGACAGAGTCCAGAGAGAATTGAGAGTCAAGCTAGGGATAGGCAGCTCAGACGTCTCTGATGATACGGCTTGCAAGTGGATACAAGCGTTGGCACCCCCTAGCTTCCAGAAGAAGATATTGGACAAGAAGAAGTCCCTTGTCTAAGTATATGTCTCTCCATCTATCTCTTAAAGTAACAACAAACTGTGTGCTTCTTTTGAGAATAAAATGAGAGATATACTTTCATATATACGTGTTCCTCGTTGTTCATAAAGACAGAGCTGAGTATACAACAAAATCATTCAAGAAAGACAAGCAAGACATGCCGAGCCAACAACTAACTCATAAGTGACATTGTCCAATGAACTCCTTCTATTCGAGGGAGATGTAGAAGTCAAATGACTCACCTTCTAACATGGCTGCTTTCTTTGCTAGAGTAAGGATGGCTAGGGCATGTCCCATGGTTGTGACACCTAGTTCTTTGAGGACTTCCCAGTCGATCATCCTTGGTAATGCTTTCCTCTACAAAAGTTTTAGCATAAGTTCTAGCAGAGTCAGCTGGAATGCCAATTTTGGTAAGTAGCTCTTGCCAGTCATCGGATCCTGTTCACAGTGCCATGATGAATATTGGTTGACTTGAAAGTGGTCTGACTCACGAGTAGACTGATCCCCATTGCCATTTACTGGATGAATATATGGGTGAATAGACACCACTCATGCAAATGTGTTGGGCAGGTCATCCAGGCACCACAGAACAACCCACCTGCTGCATTAGGTGCTCTCCCTATAGATGAGGTAAGCTTTAGCTGGCTTGTTTTTACCAAGAAGATTCAAGAAGGCAGCCATGTTAGAAGGTGAGTCATTTGACTTCTACAACATGGACATACCATTGTTGGTCACCCAGCAAAACCTTATATTCATCAGTTCTATGCAGACACTAGGTACCATCTAGAAAACTTGGTAAGTGTGATGGTCAATGCGGACAGATTGTGAGAGAGCCAAAGGTATTTGTGTACTCAGCTTGCCTTGGGGATACTGAAATTAGCTGAATGATTACCGTAGAAATAAGATAAATAAGAAATGTTGAGTGGTAAGGATGAACTCATAAGTGACACATGGACATGAGGAGACTTTATAGCATAGGCTAACATTCTGGACTGTGACATCATAGTAAGCAAATTCAAACTTCAGTCGTGCTATTACATTCACTTTTGGACTAATACCCTTGGAAAAGGTATGTCCCCCCACTTTTCCCTCATGGAATGGGTTAAATAGTTCCACTACTGTTTTTCTACAAAGATGGCTTTGGCATTAAATAAACCACAAAGGTTGATATGCCATTAAACAAAGAAACCTAACCAAACCAAATTGACAAGTCTGCTAGGGCTGCAGAATACACCAATTGCATCTCTGCGGAGTGGTAAGACTCCCATAGCGCGTGTACTGGATATGAAACTAAACAAACTGAAGGTGTAGCTCCAGTAATACTGGAGCTTTGGGGAATCTGGAGTACCCCTTCATTGCCATCGTTCCCAGGTCCACTCTGGTCTGGAATGGTAACACCTGAGTGGGTCCAATCTATGGGTCAAATAGAACTGTTTGACATCTAAACTGAGTGTAGACAAAGGAGTTATTAGAAACAGAACTGTTTGGTTATTTAATTGCATATATCTACAAAACATGTTTACAAAACATATATTTGATATATATGTAAAAACAGGATTTGGCATTAAATAACCAACAATGCTTGATATGCTATAAAAACCAACCAACCAACCAACCAACCCAAATCAGGTTCAAGGTTCAAAGAGATTATATCAGATACTAATAAAAAAAAGCTTAGTAGTGTGACTATTTACGGTCTCTCTTTTAACTGAATAACGGTATAGCTATATAGAAAAATGTGGAATGAATTTTAAACGTGTTTTGCAATTTATCATTTTTGTGTGTGCGTAAATTTTTTTAACTCAGTTCCAGGAAGGGTGGGAAAATATTAATTTTTATATTTTCAAGTCATTTGTCTAAAAAAAATCAAATTGCCAGAGACTAGATGCTATTTTTCGTGATTTCTTAGTTGTGGTTAAACTAATATTGTTGTTTAAATGTGTTGCTTATGTAAGAGAAAGTTTTATAGAAGATTATTATAGTCTTTGATTAAATTACCTGAAATAATTTAACAGAATTTGAAAAATGTTAGGAACAATAACTTGCGCAAAGTAAGAACGAGAAAACTGATTGATTTTCACAACAATACTAACATTTATTAAACAAAATAAGTAGATATTTATGATTTTTACCTTTTGGGTGTATATTTGACGCTTGAGTAAAAAGTGGTTACTTTTGGTTGGTTGGTTGGTTGGATTTTATGGCATATCAACCTTTGTTGGTTATTTAACGCCAAATCCATTTTTATATAAATAATCAGTTCTATTTCAAACAATTCAGTTTAGCATGAGTACATAGTTTAATTGTTAAAAACATTTCTATTTCAAGCTATTTAGTTTATTAAACAGTTCTAATTCAGCTAATTCAGTTTAGTATAGGCACATAATTTGTTTAAACACAGTTGAATGTCAAAACAGTTCTATATATAACAATTCAGTTTAGTGTAAGTACAGTTTCAATGACAAAAACAGTTCCATTTCAAACAATTCGGTTTAGCATAAGCACGCAGTTTAAATGTAAGTACAGTTTAATTGTCAAAAACTTTTCTATTTCAAGCTATTCAGTTTAGTCAAGCAGAGCTAATTCAGTTTAGTATAAGTGCAGATTTTGTTTACACACAGTTAAATGTCAAAACAGTTCTATGTCTACACACATATATATACATATATATATATGTATATATATATGTATATATATACATATATATAGAGAGATATATATATATATATGTATACATATACATATATATATGTATGGTCCTGGAAGCTGGGGTCCAATCCTTGGTCAAGTCATACCAAAGACTCAAAAAATGGTACTTGGTGTCACTTTGCTTAACACTCAGCATTATCAAGTATGGATCAAGGGTAAAGTGGACTAATCCAGGGGATGGAATAGCACCCTCTCTTATGCCTTGGTATAGTTGCTATTGGAAAGGGAGCCTTTGCATTACCCTCGACTAAGGTTGCCAACTTTACTTTTATATATATATATATATATATATATATATATATATATGCATGTACATATATATATATATATATATATATATATATATATGTATATATATGACTGGAATTTAACAAGCATAATTTAACATAGCTTTAGCTAAAAAAAAGGGGGAATAACTCCAGCTAGATTAGTGATGGGACTGATCCTTAAATATAGAGATGATTGATTCATTGTTTTTAAAGGCATGTCAACCAGTCAAGTGTTGTTTATTTAAAAAATCTAGGGAATTCCTTTCATTGTAGATTCTTATTTACATTTTTTTGTGCAGTTGTTTCTTTCGTTTTTTTTTTTTTTAATCGTGCAGTCTTATTGAATACAAAAAAAAATTAAAAACAGATCAATTTGACCCTTAGACAGGACCCTAACAGGTGCTACTGATCAGGGTCAGAGTGGGCCTGGGAGTAATGACGGTAAAGGAAATAAAGTGGTACTTTACACTCCTAAGATTCCCAGAACTGTAGACTCACCATCAGATGAAGTTTACTCAGAACATCCATTCTTTTGGAGGGAGTCTTACCTCTCTTTCGGCGGATAAGGCTGATATATTCTAAGCTCCAATAACAGTGAAAATAAATAGAAATTTAATTGGGTTTTATGGCGTACCAACCATTGTGGGTTATTTAATGCCAAATCCTGCTTGTGTATATATATTAAATATATATGATTTGTAAACACATTTTGTAGATAATATTTTTAAATGAGCATGAGCTCAATTTTTTTTCCACACAGTTAAATGGTTTCAAGTATTGCTATCTAACGTGAATAATTTTATTAACTATTAATCATATGTTCATACACAGTTAAATGGTTTCAAGTATTTCTATATAACAGTAACAATTTAACATCAGGCATTTGTTTGCATTCATTTAAATTGTAAAGTTGGCAACCTTAGTTGAGGGTGACCCGAAGGCTCCCTTTTCAATAGCTACTCTACCAAGGTGTACGAGAGGACACTACTCCATTCTCTGGATTGGTCCACTTTACCCTTGATCTATACCTTATAGTGCAAGGTGGCATCAAGTACCATTTTTTGAGTCTTTGGTATGACTCGACCTGGGATTGAACCCTGGTCTCTCGAACCATTGGCGAACACTCTATTCATTAAGCCAATGGCCCAGTAACATGATGAATGAATGAAGAATGAAAGAAGAAAACATCACAGTTATAAAAATATAAATTTGGCAACTTTATTTCTCAAAAGGGTCTGAAGTTAACTGTAAGAGTGAAAGAGACAGAGAGAGTGAGACAGATGGAGGACTGCTATATTGACCCATAACTTCTTAGCCACATTGTGCCATATTCATACTCAGGGCCCCACTTAGCATTTCTTCTACTTCTCGGCTGGGTGTTGGGAATGACTCTCCGACACGCAGTTAAAGAGTTTCAAGTATCACTAACAATTCAATTAAGCATCTGTCATTTGTTTATACATAGTTAAATGATCAAACAGTTCTATTTCAAATGGTTCAATTTAACATAAGTCATTTGTTTGCACTCAGTATGACACTGTGGCCATTCGTTGTGTTGGGTGTGTGTGTGCTCTGGTCAGAGAATCTCTTTGTCTGCTTTGGCACGAAACCCACACAAAAGGTCTAATGGTGAGACCTCCCATGAGACTGGAAGTGGACGAGGAAAGGAAGGTTCAAGAGAAGAAAGAGGGTCAGTTGACAAAGGAAGGCAAAGAGAGCCAGTCGACAACAGAGAGCAGAGGAGGACGGTTGGCTTGAGATAGCAGTCCAGGGGAAGAACGGCCAGCAGAAGGAGGCAGTGAGGGAAGACAGTCAAAGATGAGTTAGCATTCCTCGTGGCTTTTGTAGAAGTTTCACGCAAAATACACGCCGGCGATAGTCTACAGATGCACGGAGAATGCAAAATGTCACAAACTCCCTTCCTTGCACTTGGAGCTGACCCAAGTCCGTGTTTGTTCGTTTGTTCTTTCTTCCATCCTCTCGGTTGTATTTTATATGGCTGTAAAGAAATGTGTGATATCCCTAGTCGGGAATGAGAAGAAAAAACCCCAAGACAAATCACTGGCCATGAGACATTTTGTTTAACGACTTTGAGATAGTCGGGGGTTGGCTGGCTAGAGGTGTTGTCACACACAGGTTAAATGTCAAACATTTCTATTTGGCCAATAGATGGGACCGAATCAGGTGCAACTACTTTGGGTGAGGGTGGACCTGGGAGTGATGGCAATGAAGGGGTACTCCACATTCTGTAGAGTTTCATAACTGGAGCTTCACCATTAGATTGTTTAGTGTTATACCCAGGACACTTGTTGATGAAGTCTTACCCTTCTGTAGAGATGCAGTCAGTGTATTCTATCACTCCAGCCAACTGGGCTGAATATATATAAGGGAGTAAGCATTAATTAGTTTTAATTTTATTGCAGTAAGAAATTTTCTTCATCATGATATATAATTATCTAAGTTCAGTAAGATGATGGAAAGTAAAATGTTCCTTCAGATTTTAAGTGATCATGACTCTCTACAGCTTCCTTATCAGCAAATTGTAACTGTTTTCTTATTCTACAGGGTTTGAATTTAGATTTTCCCTTTGCCAAAACTAATTGCTTACAACGATAACCGAGTTTGAATTGTGTTAATACCCTACGAAAGGTCTTTAATCCATCTATTCACCCACCCATTATGGATAAATTGTAGGATAAACAGGGTTCTTGTTGTACACCCTATATAATGCACTCGCCCTCCTCCATAAATGCACGTCAACGAGAGCGTCAGACAGAGTTCACCAATCAGTGCGACACAATCACTTGTGACACCATTTGCAAAGTGGATGAATAGTCACTACCCCACTGGACTCTCAGTTTCCTATCAACTAACTACTGTTTAACCAGGTTCACTTGTATCTTGTTTCTGTTACTTGAATATATATGTTTTTCTATCAACCTTTTTGTGTTCCCGTGTGATACCATTTGCGTCGTGGATGGATAGTCACTACCCCACTGGACTCTCAGTTTCCTATCAACTAACTACTGTTTAACCAGGTTCACTTGTATCTTGTTTCTGTTACTTGAATATATATGTTTTTCTATCAACCTTTTTGTGTTCCCCGTGTTATACCATTTGCGTCGTGGACGGATAGTCACTACCCCACTGGACTCTCAGCTTCCTATCAACTAACTACTGTTTAACCAGGTTCACTTGTATCTTGTTTCTGTTACTTGAATATATATGTTTTTCTATCAACCTTTTTGTGTTCCCCGTGTGATACCATTTGCGTCGTGGACGGATAGTCACTACCCCACTGGACTCTCAGTTTCCTATCAACTAACTACTGTTTAACCAGGTTCACTTGTATCTTGTTTCTGTTACTTGAATATATATGTTTTTCTATCAACCTTTTTGTGTTCCCCGTGTGATACCATTTGCGTCGTGGACGGATAGTCACTACCCCACTGGACTCTCAGCTTCCTATCAACTAACTACTGTTTAACCAGGTTCACTTGTATCTTGTTTCTGTTACTTGAATATATATGTTTTTCTATCAACCTTTTTGTGTTCCCCGTGTTATACCATTTGCGTCGTGGACGGATAGTCACTACCCCACTGGACTCTCAGTTTCCTATCAACTAACTACTGTTTAACCAGGTTCACTTGTATCTTGTTTCTGTTACTTGAATATATATGTTTTTCTATCAACCTTTTTGTGTTCCCCGTGTGATACCATTTGTGTCGTGGACGGATAGTCACTACCCCACTGGACTCTCAGCTTCCTATCAACTAACTACTGTTTAACTAGGTTCACTTTTATCTTGTTTCTGTTACTTGAATATATTTGTTTATCTATCAACCCTTTTTATGTTCCCAGTGTCTTTCTTTTGTCAGCATCACAACAGTTCTTTAGCTTGGGAGACCAGTCTAGAAGAAGGAAAACTCTGAATTCAAACCATGTTTAATCTGCTTAAAAATTTTGTCCAGACATCAAGGTTTAGAATACACTGACTGTATCCCTTGCAGAGAAGAATTAAGACCCTTCCCCGCAAAAAAGAGGGTCTTGGTTTGGACACTAAATTATATCAGATAGTGAGGCTCAACTTCAGGAGATGTGCCAAGTGGTCATTAACCTTTCATTGCCATTACTCCCAGATCCACTCTGACCCACTTAGGTATTACCTATTTGGGTTCTATCTATAGGTCAAATAGATCTACTTAAAAGTTATTTGCATTTGATAGGACATATGCAGAAAGTCCTTGTAGTGTAGTGGCGGCATCATTGTACTTAGTAAGTTTAAACTCCAGTCACGCTATTTTGTTGACCAGTCAGCTGGGGCTTTAGAATACACTGACTCCTTCTCTGCAGAGGGGTAAGACTCCACCCCCGCCCCAACGAATGGGTTAATAGAACTAAACAGGTCGGAGTTTACTGTTTTTTGCATTTAATCTGCATATATATGCTAAACTGAGTTGTTTAGAATAGAACTGCTTTGATATCTAAACCTTGTAAATATGCTAAAGGTTCCAGCAATGCTGGGGCTTTGGGGAATATGGAGTACTCCTTCATTGCCATTGTCCCCAGGTCCACTCTGGCCCGCAGTGGTAGCACCTGATAGGGCCCTATCTATGGGTTAAATAGAACTAACAGCATACTTATGCTAAACTGAATTGTTTGAGTAAACTGAATAGCTTGAAATAGAAATGTTTTTGACAATTAAACCGTACTTACATTTAAACTGCGTGCTTATGCTAAACTGAATTATTTGAAATAAAACTGATTTTTGACATTGAAACTGTACTTACACTAAACTGAATTATAATATATAATTGTTTGAATAAACTGAATAGTTTGAAATAGAAATGTTTTTGACAATTAAACTGTACTCCTGCTAAACGGAATTGTTTGAAATAGAACTGATTATTTACATAAAAATGGATTTGGCGTTAGATAACCTACAAAGGTTGATATGCCACAAAATCAAACCAACCAACCAACCACGCTATTTTGTTCACTTTTGAACTCAGGAAATGTATCAACTCCTGCTGTTCTTCAACAAGGATGGCTTTGGCATTAAATAACCCATGAAGGTTGACATGCCATTAAATAAAGAAATCAAACCATACTGTAGAAGTTGTTCCTCTGATGTAGTAAAAGCAATAAGGTACTCACCATTGTGTCAGGATTGCAACAAGCATCCAGTTGGGGGACAAGCTATAACTAGGTACAGTCTTTATTTCCATTTTGATACAAAAATGGAAGGCATGAGGCCTTATGGTTTTGTGGAGGAAGTGTGGTTTTTAACCAATGCACTCCTGGCAACTGGGCTGGGACACACTTTGGTTGGCCAAGTTCACAAGTACACGGATCAGGTCAGGTGTGTCTTGGTTCTGGTGGCACTTGGTTGAGGCCATCTGACGGATTTCAAGAAGCCGGCATTCATGTCAAGGGGGCCGTTTTCCCAGGCTCTAATCCTCTCTGGAGGGGCTAGGTTTATCGCCTGGCACCTGAGGCACCCATTTTTAGGGGAATGCCAATGGGGCTCAAGGCATTTTTAAAACCGCCAGATGTGTGTGGTCCTGCGCCTGGTACCCACAATAAAAAGGCCTTGTGCCAAACTCATGTGTACGTGGGGCGCTCGACAAATACCTGTTATTGGCTAGTCTGCCATTGTTGCTGCTCAACACAACATTACACTGACTTGCACAATTCAACACATACCATGGGCAAACAAAGATCTCGTAAGAAACAACTGCATGAAAATGTAAATATGAGCATAAAGTGAAGAAGATTTTCTAAACTTTAGGCATAGAATAACCCCAGACAGGTTGACATGCCATTAAAATCAATTAATAAATCAATCTGCTTAAAAATTGACCTTGGGATATGTACTGTTCATGGTGGAGAGGTTTGGTAAATACATAACCTAATGTCTTATTCATTGTAGGGATGAGAGGTGAATTGCCATTTTTCCCACGAGCATTACAGTGAAATGAACGCAAACAGTCTCAATTGGGATTTGAAATCGGTTCATTGATTCTTCTTTCCACAAAAATAACAATTGCACCGCTTACACCTCCGTGGTAATATGTTTTTGAACAAGAAAAGAAAATATTACTCAGACTTTAAACAAGTTTTTTTAAAGTTTTGCACTAAATGAATATTCTATTGTAGACAAAATTGGTTCACAAAGTAATAAGATTGATTTCTGATTTTATTTTTTATTTTACTCTAGGGTGTAAAATATGAGTGCCAGTTCCACAATATTTATAGAGGTGTGTGTTTATATGTCAAAGCAAGAATATTTTTAGTCAAGGTTTGGTTTGGTTTGGTTCGGTTTAATGGCGATTCAACCTTTGTAGGTTATTTAACACCAAATCCATATTTATGTAAATAATCAGTTCTATTTCAAACAATTCAGTTTAGCATGAGTACACAATTTGTCAAAAACATTTCTATTTCAAACTATTCAATTTATTCAAACAGTTATATATAATAATTCAGTTTAGTGCAAGTACAGTTTCAATGTCAAAAAACTGTTCAATTTAAAATAATTCAGTTTAGCATAAGCAAGCAGTTTAAATATAAGTACGGTTAAATTGTCAAAAACATTTCTATTTTAAGCAATTCAGTTTAATAAAATAATTCAGTTGAGCATAAGTATGACGCTAGTTCTATTTAACCCATAGATAGGGTCTTGTTGCGGAGCCAAAAAGCACGTCGACCCGGTAAATGTTTTAAGTTAAAGCCTGCGAGTAATGACAGCCAAAGACAATGAAGGAAACAAAGGCGAGGTAACAAATATAACAAAGATGACAATTTAAAAGGACCTTTTGTGCATATCAGTGTGATGGAAAAGGCGAATCTACCACTAGAAGTGGTAAGGTGAATGCAACCACAAGACGTAGGATTCGACCTTGAATGAGCTTCGCATAGAACGTGCCGCCAAAAGTGGAAAAAGGGTTGTTGACATTAAGGGAATGTTATGCCACTCTGCCGAGCTGCGTGAATAGAAAGTTCTTCTATAAAAAAATGGGCGTAGAAATAAAGTCCTTCTTTAGCCTAATATAGGATAATTACTTCCATTTTTATAGAGTTATTTCTGGCAGAAGTGTTTTGTAAATATTGTTAAATTTAATTTATTCCCTTTTTCTTATCTGTAACGACAAATCAGGGTCGGAAAAGGGCTTAGTCATTTCTGGCCGTACCTGGATGTAATTTTCTAGGGCGAGCGAGTAATCCAATCTGTTTATGTTTGTGAACAGGTTGCGGCACCCCTATCAGGTGCTACCGGGCCGGGCCAGAGTGGACTTGGGAGCAATGGCAATGAAGGGGTACTCCGTATTCCCCAAGGCCCCAGCATTACTGGGACCTCACTATCAGAATGTTTAGTGTCATAACTAGGACACTCATTGGGGGGGGGTCTTACCCCTCTGCAGAGGTGCAGTCAGTGTATTCTACAGCCCCAGCCGACTGGGCAATACACAAAGTTAAATGTCTAACAGTTTTATTTCAGATAATTCAGTTCAACATAAGTACACAGTTTAGTTTTAGTCAAGGATAACAGCGAGAAAGAGAGAGGTCAATTCGTACTTACATACATGTGTATGTGTGCGGGTATGTGTGAGTTCTGGTATGTCTAAGTCACTTAATCTATTGGTCATTCAAGCCCTCTGTTGGCGTGTTAGTGTATTTGATTGCGTCTGACTTTTTTCTTCCACGTTTATCGTCATCGTGTCGTCTGTGGCCGCCTGTGTGTTGCCTCCTCCCTTTGAACTAAAAAATTCTGGGTTCTTATACTCTTTGAGTGGATCGAAATAAGATATGCTAAGTTTACGCAGGTAGATTTTATCTCGGGTCAATTAAAGTTCAAATGTACGGACGTAAGAGTAAACACAACTTATGACCTGATCTAACCAATGAGAATAGTAGAAATTATTTGTTTATTGAGGCGCCTATTTTTTAGTTCTATGAAAAATCTTTGATCCGTTTTTGTTTTTTTGAGAATGTTTTAATCTCTATATCCCTTTAAAATATTCCTAATGAATGTGCGTCTGACCTTTTTCTTCCAACATGGTATTCCGTGTTGACTGTCTGTCCAGTGGGAACCCAGCGCATGTAGATCATGCCAGTGCTGTCAAAAAAGATTTTGTGGGTGGATTTGCTCTGTCTGGCCTTCTTGGGTCTGGAAGAGCCAGCATGCTTCCACTGGGAGCTCTGTCTCTTGGTCTCTGGGTCATAGCAGCTGATCCATCGCATGGTATTTCTTCCAAGTTTAAAACACAATTTTATTGCATATCGTTCTTCTAAAGTCCAGATTACATTTTTTAAATTCACCAGCTGTGACAATCAGGCTTTAGTAGTGTATATTCCAATTGCTGCTGTAGCTGTTCATTAAAACCTGAAATCATAAAAATTGGTCAGTCATCTCATAAGGTGTATAGCAATAACATAGTGAATTTTCAAGAGTGCACGACAATTTTAAATGCCTGTAAAAAAAGTTCTGGAAACTTATTGAATGCACCACGTACTTCTCTGAACTAAGACAAAGAAAGGAAACCCTCTTGTACACTTCTGTATATAAATTACATTCCATTTGTTGATTCTATTGTTGTTTTCTTACCATCGCTTTCACCTCTGCTATCAAGCAAGTAGTACAATATCCTTGTCAGGAAGTTGCAAATTACCATACATGAATATAACTTGTGGCAACCGAAACTGGGTGAGCTGTTGACAATACCAAATTTAGATTCCAGTTAAGGCTGTTTGGAATTCAGCAGGTATCTACGTTCCTTACTAGCAGTAGAGAGAAAAAGGTGCATCCATTCAGTCGAGGCGTCTCGAGGTAAATGAGAAAGAGTTGCTAATAAACTTGGAAAAGTCATGAATACTCATTTCCACCCCGACTATGAGCACTTACCTATAGTAAGGCAGACTGGACTTTCTTGTGAAACCAAATGTTACAGACAGGCGAATGATAGCAAAGGACAATTATAACGGACAAAATTTTAGAGTTGAATTTATTTATTTTAAAACAAAACAGAGGTTGTGTGGTTTTTAATTCATTGTCACCGGAAGAAATAGTATTCTTTCTCTCTCTAGATGAGGCTAAGGAATGACATTAGAGTTTTTATTTCAATATTTTGGAACAGTTCCTTCATGTGAATGGGTGTGAGTTCATTCCTTGTTGGGGTTCGTTGATAATCAAGCAGTCGTCTCCATTCTTATCAGGTATGAGTGAATGTATTTAACCGACTTCCCATTAAATCGATATTTTATAGGTTATTTTATAGTGGGGAGCCTGATTTCAAGTCTTTGGGTTCCTCTTTTTATGCCTCTGCTAGAGACATTATCGGTTCCAGAATGATTTCTGATTGATTTAAGAGTTGGGTTTTTTTTTATTTTGTGAGTTTATTCTTACATTTCAACCATTGCATGTGCGATGCCTACCTATGCAGTGACGTGTTGTGTTCCTTTTGAAATAAACCACTGTTCAGACAATATCCGGTTGATATTTACTTTTTTTCACCTGAAATGAATGTATTTACCAACCCCAACCAAGGTCAATTTTTAAGCTGAGTTTAACAGGTTTGAAATCAAAGTTTTCAGTTTCCTAGACCACTTGCCCTAGCAAGGTTAAAGAGCCCACTCTACCTTACTATTTACCCATAGCTGGAGAGAAAATAGTTCTGAAGAGTATTGATGCTAGGTGAAATGCAATCTGCTTCGTCCAGGATTCGAACTCACTTTGATGTGCCCATTTCCTATGATGATAACCATTAAACTATGGGTATGGGTACCCCCCCCCAGAAATTTATGTTTATAAAAATTTGTTTCTAACGAGGAATCAAACCGACCACGTACGGCATTTGATTTGGCCAGAGTAGAAAAGGGAGAAGTAATCCTAGACCAAACGGCACCAAAAAGCTACCTCCAACTACTTGTAGAGAACTACTAATTGGCCCCTCAGTACGAATTCGGGGACCAGATTGTTAAGGCAGGAAAGAATTAGCCAGTGGAAAGGTTTTTGTTTCGTCACTCGCTTCTTGAACAGCCGATAAGTATTTCAAACAGGCAAGAAGCTTTCAAAGAAATAAAAGTAAAATTAAACGAAAGTCAACTACTGAAATTTTACCAAGTTAAACAATTAAAAGAAAATTCAACCCGAGAATTCTGCTGAAAAAATCTTTACAGAAGACTCGAAATTAAATGACAACTGAACATTTTGACAAAACTGAAACAAAAACCCCCTCAAATTCAAAGAACTTTGTCTCCCGGACACTTTCTCAGATAAATTCCTGCAAATTACACAAAAAAATTTTGTAACAATTTATCTTTCTATCCTTTTCTTTCTTGTTTCTTTTGTATAAAATTCCTTTTTAAAAACTTTATTGTGTGTGTTATCTTTTCGAATTGTTATATAACATATGACATGGATTTTCGGTTCAGGGATATGAACCGGGATATGACTGCACATCAGGACAGTCGGGTACAACAGGTGTGTAACCGGAAGGAGACCACGTGATGAGAACCAGGCGGTCAGATTTGGACAGAGGCAGAGAATCGCAGTTGTTCGAGGGACACACAGCTGATCAGGTCGTCTCTGACGAGCTTGCAAGGGGTTGCAAGCGTTGACACCCCCTGGCTCCTGGAAGAAGGTATGGGAAGAAGAAGTCCTCTCTCTAAGTATTATAGGACTTTACACTCCTATAAATCATTTTGGGCGGTATTCCACTTGTTCCCACAACAAAGATGGCGGACGCTCACATATTCAGTCTCGGGAAACCATTGGTCAGGAGAACCACGTGACCTGCTTAAAACTACGTAAATTTTCGTCCTGCGTTTGGAGCCACCTCCAAGACGCGTATTTTCTATAAATACGTCGTCTTCAAACATTCTTCCTCTCTTTTACCCAATTTCTTCGCGGCGGCAACACACTCCCTCCAGTGTGAATCAGCAGGAGTGAAAAACAACATGGATGGGCCTCGCAGACATTCAAAATATACATTGACTATGAAACTTTTTCCTGTCTCAGAGAAATCGTCTGTTTCCAATCATTAAAAAAAAGACATTTTAAATATGTAATCCTTTGGTAGTTTAGTCGAATTAGACACACACACACACACTCACACATATACACACACGATTACTTTATTAATAGAATTAGCAATATTTTTTATGTATCAATGTAAGTTTTATTATAATATATAAATTTGTTTTGTTCGTCGCCTTGTTTTAAATGTTCATTTTGTCCGCACCGTTTCACATCTTTTACTCATTTGTTGCATATCCTTCACTCATTGACTTCCTTCATTTACTACTTTTTTCTATGTGCCTATATTATGCCTATTCTATCTTATTCCAAGCAAAACTTACATATATAAACCTCATTAACATTAAAATTTGGGGGATCAAACTTACAAACCAAAATAACATGTCCCCCTACAGTATATGTCTCTCCACTAATCTCTCCCACACCACAGAAATATCAACCCTTTCGAGAATAAAGTGTGAGAGATATATTTTTTTATAAAGAAATGCGTTCGTTCGTTCATTGAAGTTCGTAAATTATATTTGATTATATTTCCGCTTGTATTTGTATTCCAGCTATACAACAGAATCAGTATCTGAACAAGAAAGCTGCGGAACTTACCGTTTGAACTTACACGCTAAAGCTCCCTAAAAACATTACCCAGTTAAATACTAAATTTTTGCTTTCGTATCATTCTCTTCGTATTGAAGGTGCCCGTGGTGTAATGGTTATAGTCCTAGGAAAAGGACACGGCGGCACGAGTTCAAACCCTAGACGAAACTGATTGCATTTCACATAGCACTAATACCCTTGGGAAAGGTATGAATCCAATTATTCTCCCTCCAGCTATGGGTAAATAGTAGGACGGACTGGTTCTTCAGCCTTGGTGAGGCAATTAGTCTAGGAGGAGGAATACTCTGAATTCAAACCTGTTAAACCCCGCTTAAAAACTGACCTTGTGTCATATCCTGCCCGAGTGGAGGGGTTGGTAAATATGATTCTTTTCGTATTGAATTTTACTCCAAATTTCTTGCAGCACAAACACAAACTCAATAAGCCATGCTGCCAATTAAAACCTTCATGTAAAAGCTAACAGCATCTTCGTCTTCTTACTCCTCCACCTTCTCCTTTATTTACTTTTAAAACTTAGCGAGGAAGTAACCAAACACACACGCGCACGTTACATTTCCTCGCTAAAAATAAACACAATAATACTCACGCTAAAAATGGTAACCCAACGTATACTAAGCAACAGTAACAAATTTCACTTCACGCTAAAATGTAAATCAGAAGAGATTTCGACTGAAGTTGTCTAACACCAATCTAGATGAACGAAAATTCTGAATCTAAAACTCTTGCGAACTTATATCGGGCAACTTTGGCAGAATAAGGTCCATTACTTCTTACATCTTACAGACTTAGTGGAAATGTCTGCAGAGAACTGAGCAAAAGGCTGATGGAATGAGATTTCTCAGCAAAAGCGTAATAACCATATAAGCCCTGGCTGTGGGGCTTAGTAATACACTGACTGCCGAGCCAGGCAGTTGAAGCGAACGAAAGAGCTAATGTTGGCAAAGTCAAAGGGCTTAGAATATGCTGAAGTCGGGTAAGACCTCTCTCTCTCTCCCATAAAAAATGTATCTTAAGATCCTTCTCTCCCACAAATAATGTATCCTAGGTGCATCGGATGGTGAGGTACAGTACAGGGTATCTACAGAGTATCGAGTACCCCATCATTGCCATTATTCAAAGATCTACTCTGACCTGGAGTGGTAGTACCTGTTAGGGTCCCATCTATGGGTAAAAAAACAGTTAAAAAATTATTTGTGCTCAATAGGATTCTGCGTAAAAAATCTTAAGAAACAACAACTCAAAATCATTAAGGGTTTTCGGACTATTGTCTTCATCTTTATTGTTATTTCCACAACGTTTCGATCGATATGTCCTCTGGCCTTCTTCAGGTGTTTGTCGAATTCGGGAACCTTCACGGAACTTCGAACTACGTCCTTTATTGAATCCACGGGAGTCACCTGTTCTGATTCCGTTAGCCATAACCGGGTACAAGTGTTTAGTATTCCTGTATTGTTACTCACCTGCAGTCAGGATTGAACCTGAAACCTCTAGATGATAGTCTCATTGGAAGCTTAGGGAACCAATGCCTATAACCGTTACACCATTATGCTGAACAATTCAGAGTGAATTTTTGGGACTTTTAAAAACAGTTAAAATATTATTTGTGTTCAATAGGATTCTGCGTAAAAAATCTTAAAAAACAACAACTCAAAATATATAAATATTAACATGCAATGAACACGATTCTCTAACCTCTAGGCATAAAATAACTTTATACGGGTCAACATAGCCATTTAAATAAGATTCCTCGTCGCGAACAGTATGTAGGGAGGGGCTGCCGGTATGGAAGTTGGAAATACAGGTTGACCCCCCTCCCCACCAAAAAAAAAAAAAAAAACAGAACCCATATATTTTTGACTGAAATTCATAAATTCAATTCTAGCCTTTTCTTTTTTTCAGGATATGAAGTAGGTTCTGTGCATGAAAAATTGGGACCATAGTATTCACCAACGTGTCCTGGTCTACCAAGGAAAAGACATTAGAATTATTTTGCTTTATTTTTGTAGAAGTTTATGGGTTCTGGTTTTTTTTCTCTTTTGGTCACCCTGTATAAAATCTGGTCCAACCGGGTCGTTTGGGAGATGGGGGCCTGATGTTGCAAGACCCCCACCCCGGGAACCCAAGAAAAACATCACTGACGATCCACACCGACGCAGTGAAGACTTGTATGAAATCAATAACCAATCAATCAATCAACCAAGGGAAATCCTCATGGTGAAGTGGTTAACTTGCTTGAACTTTGACATCGTAGTTAGCGAATTCAAACTCGAGTCATGCAATTACATTCACTTTTAGAGTAATACCCATGAGAAAGGCATGAACCCCCTTTATCCCTTCGGCTATGAGTTAAATAGTACCACTACTGTTCTTCTACCTGGATAGATACGGCATTAAATAACCGATGAAGGTTGATATGTCATTAAACTAAGCCAAACCAATCAACCTAATAACAATATTATCAGATCCAAAGGGATTTGAGAGCCATTGATTTGTTCAGGTCGACCTTTTTAGTTCAAACTGAATCTGACTACAAAAAATTTATTGTTCCATATGTTTTATCAGTGATGCACTTTTCTCTTGTCTTTGCCTTGAATTATTTAAAAGTGTAATTGATTTTATCGGAGATAGACAGGTTCAAGTAGATGACCAACAAGAGAATTTAACACAGCATGTTGATAATAAAGTGATCTTTGATCTGTCCAAATTCAGTGTTCCTTATTTTGTTTTTGTCTAAACCTGTTGGTAGATTCAGCCTTAAAAGTTTTTGTATAAATATGTAAATGATTTTTTAACACCAGTATTTATTCGAATCAATCATTGCTTTCTCTAAAAGAAATTCAGAGTAGAAGACTCCTTTTTTTATGACAAAGGATAAATTGGTTTTACATTTAGATGTATTCCCTATTTGTTTGAATCAATCATTGCCTTCTCTAGAAGAGTCTCGTCATAGAAGACTCTCTTTTTGACAAAAGGATTGTTTTCCCACTAAGCTGTATTTGCACAGGGGTAAGACCCCCCCCCAACAAGTGTCCTGGATATGACACTAAACAATCTGATGGCGAGGTTTGTGGAATGTAGACTACTCCTTCATTGCCATCGCTCCAGTAAGGTGAGGTTCCAGTAATGCTGGGGAATGTGGAGTACCCCTTTATTGCCATCACTCCCAGGTCCACTCTGACCCGGAGTGACAGCCCCTGACAGTGTCCTATCTATGGGTCAAATAGAACTAAACTGTGTACTTATGCTAAACTGAATTGCTTGAGATAGAACTATTTTGACATTTAAACTGCGTGCTTATGATAAACTGAATTGTTACGAGGCAAGTTACGGCCCAGTGTCAATACGTATTTTGCCTTGCTACTGAGAAGGCGTACCTTTTTGTATTAAGAATCCCACAACAGAAAACAAGATGGGAACCTAATTTCCAACAGGTTATGGGCCCAGAGCAGAAAAACTGTTTTTTAATGGCGATGAATCGAAGTATGAGTTGTGGGAAGTGAAGTTCCTAGGATATCTTAGAATTCAGCATTTACACTAAATTGTACAGTCACCAACAGATCAAATTGATGACATGGATTTTGTTGAAAAGACTGCTACCGTCTTCGCCGAACTCACTCAGTATTTGGACGATAAAAGTTTGTCATTAGTAATAAGAGATGCAAGAGACAATGGAAGAAAGGCCTTAACAATATCAAGGGAATATTATTTATCAAAAGGAAAGCCGAAATTTATTTCCCTCTATACAAAGCTAACATCTTTGAGAAGATTGGAATCAGAGTCTATTACAGACTATATAATAAGGGCAGAGAATATTTCTAACACTCTGAAAGAAACAGAGGAAGTTATAAACGACGGACTTTTAATTACCATGGCACTAAGAGGGTTTCCTCCTAATTTTAAACCTTTTACAACGGTCATAACCCAAAAGAAGAAAATCTTGACTTTTTTTTTGTTTTTTTCTGAATTCACGGTTATGAAGAAACAGAACGTACGTGTGACCTTCCTCTAGATGAATCGAGCAATATATTAAAAATAAAAACACGTTTAAAAGGGCTAAGCCAAGGAATAAATTTGGGGTAAGTAAATCAACAAATTATAATTATAAAAATTACCAGAAACCTCAGCATAGTAGTAATGACAACGATGGAGCAATAACATCCACAATAAACTCTTCCAAATTCAGCCAACTTTTGGAGAGTGGAGATCAGTATCGAGAAAATCAAGAAGAGAACAAGTCGTTATATCCCGATTGCGAATCGGTCATACAAGGCTTACTCACTCTTTCATTCTGAAACAGGAACCACAACCACAGTGTTTGACCCGTCAGACAACTTCTTATAGAATGCAAAGCTTTCACTGTTATCAGAAAGCGATTTTTCAAAGTAAATAGTTTAACCGATCTGTTCGAGAACGTTAAAATAGATGACGTTCTGTCCTTCTTGAGAGAGACAGAGTTGTACCAAAAATATGACTTATTAAAACTGGTTAATCTTGTGCAAAGAAATGAAATCCTGCTCATAGAAAATTTTACCTACATTAGTATTCGTTTAGAAATCTTTGGTTGAACATGTTATATATATATATATATATAGACAGAATTTGGCGTTAAATAATCTACAAGGGTTGATATGCCATAAAACCCTAACAACCAATAAACAACCAACAGTAATTACAACAGGGAAGACAAATATTATTTGTTACATTTGTAAGAGGAAAGGCCACAAAGCTTTTCAATGCCGAAATCAAAGGCGAAAAGATTTTTGTCAGAATATAAAACCTATTCAAAAGGCCAAACCTATTTCTTTACTTTGGGATATGATATTGTGTCGGACAAAACTAATTTGTTATTGCACCAAGTGAGCCGATGAGCAGCACAGACAAGCAGGGTTCGAGTCTCCGCTCGTTCCCGACCTCCCCTCCCCTTTATCCCCACTTTAATCGGCCTTCGGGCTTTTGACCTTGTGTCAAGTCGTGTCTGGTGGGAGGCAGCGACAAATACATGACTGTGGAGCTATTGAACACGTAATAAGTGATAAATCAAAATTTATTAAATTTGATCAAAATTTTGAACCAGGGAACCATTTTCATCGAATTAGCCGATGGGAGCCGAGTAACTTCAGGACTTCATGCACCCTAAAGATTGTATGTTTTTACTTTCCTTGGAAATAAAGCCCATGGGAGCCGAGTAACTTCAGGACTTCATGCACCCTATAGATTCTATGTTTTTACTTTCCTTGGAAATAAAGCCGATGGAAGCCGAGCGAATAATATAGAAAAGAGGTTATCGCTCCCACTCTGTAAACATTACCATTATCTCTTCCACTTCCGAAAAAAAAAAAAAAAAAAAAAAAAAAAAAAAAAAATACGACAAGCGGTCTTAAATATATCAAAAAGCCGCCGCCGCTGTTAAAAGCCAGAAGTCAACGCTTAGAACGGAATTTGCTTTGTAAACATTTCACAAAACCAGTGAGAAAGCTTTCCTTTCTTGGCATAAATTTCGGCCTTTTTTCGACCTCTCTTTATCTTGCCCAGCCATTTCACACTTCGATCGGCCGTGTTGGGCAAGCACGGATATGGTCAGGTATGTTCTGGTGCGGGTTGCAGTCGGCAACCTCGAGCCTCAGGGGCCGTCCCCCAGGCTTTTACCATCCTTGGAGGGGTTAGGTTTATAGCCTTTTTAGGGGAATTCTGATGGGGTCCTAGGTATTTTAGGAGCCGCCAGGCGCGTTTGGACCACGCTCTTGCACCTGGCCCCACCTAAAAAGGCCTTGTGCCACACTCGTCGGTCTGGTAGGACGTTCGTCAAATATCACCTTGCGCGCCCCTCGGCCTTTGGCTGGGTGGACGCAAACGACCATTGACCAGCAAGTATAGTACTGGAATTTGTCCAGTTTAAGCTATAATCAGGCATCCGTGCCTGGAACCATGTTTGGGTCAATGTCCAGCTAGGCTTATCAGGCTCACATTGCACTCATCAGGCTCACATTGCATCTAATGACCAGCAAAGTCCAGCAGGGTTCGCTGAGTTGGGGTATCTCCGGGAATCCCTCCGCCGGAATTGTCGAAGTAGACGTCCAGGAGGCAAACATGAAACAGACGATCAGAAGGTAGGAGCATCCCGATTCCAGTGGTTCATCCGAACTGAACGCGGCCCTATAGGGGGAAGGAGCATCCCAGTCCCCTTACCTTCGTTCCGGCTCGCCCGCTGGTTGGACATTCATGTCTCTAGTGGTGCCTGTTCCGCTGATTGCCAGTTCTTGCCATTCTTGCCGTGACTTCGTCCGCCTGCCGTTTGCCTGTTCCCGATACCAGCCCAATCCAGCTGTCTCCCGCTGCTCGAAGGCCGTTCGTCCCGAGTACTCAAAAGATACTCGATAAACTGTCCTTGTTTGGGCAAAACCATGTCTTTTTTTTTTTTGCAAACTACAAGCTTGTTTTTTCAGCTTTTTGGTTCTGGCTTAGCTCTTGCAGACAGTTCCCGTCTCTTGACCAGGAGTTCGACCAGCCTGCAGTCCAGCAACCACACTGACGGCCCTGTCGCTATCTAGTACCAACCACACCGACGACCCTGCCAACGACCAGCCAGTCGCCGGCAACCAGTACCAGATCAGCGATCGACGAGCCGCCTGTTCACCACCTTCCAGCACAGACATGTATTTACCAACCCCTCCGCTCGTGCAGGATGTGACACAAGGTCAATTTTTAAGCGGAGTTTAACAGGTTTGAATTCAGAGTTTTCCTTCTCTTGTTTTTGTCTCTTCATTGTCTTGGCTGTCCATATGAATTCACGTTTGCAAACCATGTAGGGTCGACATCCTTATCAGCTCTGCTACAAGGTACTATTTACCAACCCCTCCGCTCGGGCAGGATATGACACAAGGTCAGTTTTTAAGCGGAGTTTAACAGGTTTCAATTCAGAGTTTTCCTTCTCCTAGACTAGTTGCCTCACCAAGGCTGAAGAACCTAGTCTGTCCTACTATTTACCCATAGCTGGAGGGAGAATAATTGGATTCATACCTTTCCCAAGGGTATTAGTGCTATGTGAAATGCAATCAGTCTCGTCCAGGATTTGAACTCGTATCGCCGTGTTCATTTCCTACGGCGATAACGACTACACCACGGGCACCTCCTTAGCTCTGCTACAAGGTAACGCCTGTATTTATCTAAGCAATCGCAAAGAACACATTTGTAGATGTATCTTATAAATGCTTTATATATACCAACTTTTTAAACAATTTATATTTTCAGTACAAGCAGCGACAAAAAAAAAAGCCGTGTACATTAGTTTTGAGCGTGACAACTCCCAATTAATTTATCCTAATGGAGCAGTTTTCAACATAATACAGAGAGGACGTTTGTATTATCTGAAAAATAACGTTTCTGCCAACCGACGCCGACTACGCCGATGACATAGCGATACTGGCAAATACACCTGACCAAGCCGAAACTCCTCTGCATAGTTTGGAACGAGCAGCAGCAAGCATAGGCCTCTATGTTAATGCACACAAAACGGAATATATGTGCTATAACCAAACGGGGGACATCTCCACTCTAGAAGGAACCCCACTTAAACTAGTAGACAAATTCACGTACCTAGGAAGCAGCGTCGAATCAACCGAAAAGGACATCGAAACGAGGCTAACGAAAGCATGGACAGCTATCAATAGGCTATCGATTATATGGAAATCAGACCTAACCGATAAAATGAAACGCAGCTTCTTCCAGGCAGCGATCACATCGATACTGCTATATGGATGCACTACATGGACGCTAACAAAACGGCTGGAGAAGAAACTAGATGGCAATTACACAAGAATGCTGCGTGCAATCCTGAACAAGTCCTGGCAGCAGTACCCCACAAGACACCAACTGTACGGCCACCTGCCCCCTATCACGAAAACTATTCAAGTTAGACGAACCAGACATGCAGGACACTGCTGGAGAAGCAGAGATGAACTCATAAGAGATGTACTCTTATGGATCCCCACACATGGCCGCGCAAAAGCAGGACGACCAGCTCGAACGTACATTCAGCAGCTATGTGAGGATACAGGCTGTTGTCCTGAAGACCTACCTAGGGCGATGAACGATAAGGAGGAGTGGCGAGAGAGGGTCAGGGATATCCGTGCTACCAGCGCGATATGATGATGATGATGATTTAGCATAAAATCTTAGGCCACTTTAATGAATTGGATATCAAAAAGTTACCCAACTTAGTAAAAAGAATGAAAATAAAACCGATTCCAAATTATGCTCTTAACTGATATATGCATTCAAGGGAAGATATCTAATGACAGAAATAAGGCTTCGGATCGCAAGGTAACAAAAATTCTCGCACTTGTGCACAGTGAGGCCTTATTCAACCCATAACAAAAGATGATTATAAATATGTTCTTGATTTTATTGATGACTATTCTAGCCTTACAATGTTATATTTCTAAAAACACAAGTCCAACACTTTGCTCTCTACAATGAAATATCGAGCTGACATCGCCCCTTATGGACCGACAATCGAACTGGGTTCACTTCTGAACCTTTTCAACGGTTACTTGTACTTAACAGAATCAAACGCGAAATTCTCCGCATCAAAATGGAACCGGTGAGCGTTCGTGGCGAACTTTATTTTCCATGGCGAGGTGTCTCTTTATTGAGTCAAAATTGCCCAAAAACTTGTGGGTTTACGCATTGATGGCTTCAGTGTATATTAGGAATCGTTGTCATAATAAAAACACAAGAAAAACCCCTTTTGAAAGTTTTACTGGTTCGAAACCAAATTTAGATAAGATACATATTATTGGTACGATTTGTTTTTATTATGTACAAAATATAACGAGATTGATCCTTGCTGTGAAAAAGGCATCTTCGTCGGCCTAATTTATTTTCCGTAATCAAGGGTTATTAAGAGTTAGGTGTGTAAAATTCTCCGATTCTTATGATAACGAAACATTATGAACACACAGAATTGTCGGACTATGTAAGTAACTCAAATGACGAACAACTAAAAGCTAACCTCAACACCGAAAGGGAGGGGCAAATCAGACGGTATCCAATTTGTCAGAGAAGAAAACCCGTTTTTTTCGTGGTTGAAAATTTTGAATTTAGTGGAGACGGCTACAATGCGTTCAATCTCGACTAATTGTCGGGGGATGTCCTCGTGGTGTAATAGTTAAAGCCATGGACTGCGGAATCGTAGAAAGCAAGTTCGTACTCCAGTTGCGCTATTACGTTCAGTTTCGGGCAAATACCCATGGGAAAGGTATGAACCCCCTTATCCTCCCAGCTATGGGTTAAATAGTACCACTACTGCTCTTCTTGGAGAATGGCTTTGGCATTAAATAACCTTACAAAGGTTGATATGCCATTAAACAAAGAAACCAAACCATCCACTAATTGTACTGAGGCCATTAATTCGGTAGACTCCAAAAACTGGATTTTGGCGATGTGAAAGGAATTTGATTCCTTTGTGGAAAATAATACATTTGAATGGTAGAAAGCTCTAAGAGATAAAAATATTGTCCGTAGTAGGTGTTGTTTTTATTACTATGAAAAAAGTAAGAGACGGAAGTCATGAGTATACAGCCAAGAGCTACTCCCAAATATATGGTAAAGATTATAGAGAAACGTTCGCCCGGACGACAAATATGGCTTCCATAAGGTTACTATTGCAAATAACAGTCCCGTATGACTTGTTAATTCATCATATAGATGTTAAGACTGCATATTTAAATGCCTCCTTAGACTATGAAACATATGTTGACCCACCAGATGGCTTTGAAGGTAAAAATGGTATTTATGTTTGGAAGCTTAAAAAATTCTTATATGGGTTAAAATGGCGGCCGAACTTGGAATAAAACATTCCATACTACACATAAAACATTCTAACAACACAAAATTTTGTGTGGTCACCTATGGACCCCTGCATGTACGTTCAAAATGTTAACAGTCAAATATCCATCATTTTATTGTGGGTAGACGATATATTAATGGCTTCAAAAATTGAGGCAGATCTGATGAAAATTAAGACTAAACTGAACTCTAGATTCAAAATCTAGGAAATTACCCTAGTTTTTAGAACTACAATTTGAATGCAAAAATAGTACAATTAAAATGACTCAATCTAGATATATCGAGAAGATATTATCAAAGTTCGGCATGGCAGATTGCAAACCACGTTCAACTCAATGTGAAATGGATATAAAGAAAACAAGTCACCGATTTAATAGATAGCAAACCTTAACGTGAAATTATAGGCAGTCTGATATATGTATATAATCATATTTACCCAACCGCTCCGCTCGGGCAGGATATGACACAAGGTCAATTTTTAAGCGGAGTTTAACAGGTTTGAATTCAGAGTTTTCCTTCTCCTAGACTAGTTGCCTCACCAAGGCTGAAGAACCTAGTCTGTCCTACTATTTACCCATAGCTGGAGGGAGAATAATTGAATTCATACCTTTCCTAAGGGTATTAGTGCTATGTGAAATGCAATCAGTCTCGTCCAGGATTTGAACTCGTGTCGCCGTGTCCGTTTCCAACGACGATAACCATTACACCACGGGCACCTCCAAAATACATATATATAATGGTTGCAACAAAACCAGATATTTTTTATACAGTTACTAGGTTGTCTCATGACCTAGCAAAAACAAATTCTTTCCATTTAACGAAAGCAAAGCACGTCTTATATCATTTAAAAGCCACTATCAATCAGTCACTAATATTTAAGAAATTGCAGATACCCTTAAAATTAGAAGGATTTTATAACTAGGATTAGGCTAATTTAAGCGACAGAAAAAGCGTGAGTGAATATTGCTTTAGATGGGCAAAAAACAACGCAATGATTTCTAAAAAAAACAAAATTTAATCGCTTTGTCAAACTGCAAAGCAGAATTTATCGCTATCTCAATAGCAAGTCAAGAAGCCCGGTATCTTAGGGCGCAATTGAGAACTATAATGTAACTAGAGTCACTTAAACACCAAACAGTCCAGCAGTTTGAAATAGAACTGTTTTGACATTTAAACTGCGTACTTATGGTAAATTGAATTGTTTGAAATAGAACTGTTTTGACATTTAAACTGCGTACTTATGGTAAATTGAATTGTTTGAAATAGAACTGTTTTGACATTTAAACTGCGTACTTATGCTAAATTGAATTGTTTGAAATAGAACTGTTTTGACATTTAAACTGCGTACTTATGCTAAATTGAATTGTTTGAAATAGAACTGTTTTTTCTATAAAATGGATTTGGCATTAAATAAACTATAAAAGTTGATTGCCATAAACCCAAACAAACAAACAAACATAGCGAGGACAGCAAATGACAGGTTAATGATCATATGAAACTCTGATCTCTTTGATAAAATGAAATAGGAATTCTTCCAAACTATAGCCATATTAGTACTACTGTATGGTTGCACCACTTAACAAGTATGCTGTATATATTTATTGTTCTCTTATTAGATGGCATTAAGAAGGTTTGGTATTAAATTAGGTCATTTTGATTCTATTGGTTTGGGGTTTTTTTGTTTAATGACATATCGAGTGTAAACAAATTACTTATGCTAAACTGAATTGTTTGAAATAGAACTGTTTGATCATTTAACTGTGCGTAAAAAAATGATTAATGTTTAATTGAACTGTTAGTGATACATAGCAAAACTTTGAACCATTTATCTATGTCGACTTAAGCTAAATTGAATTGCTAGAAATAGAACTGTTTGATCATTTAACTGCGTGTATCTACAAAATATGTTAACAAATCCTGTATTTAATACATATGTCAAAATAGGATTTGGCATTAAATAACCAACAATGGTTGATATGCCATAAAAACAAAGCAAACTAATCAGATCAATTAGCTTCCATACATTTTCAGCTTGCCACTATTTTTTAAAATAACCCCGTCAAAATGCTCATGCTAAACAAACTGAACACAGCGCAAACTCATTGGCCTAGTGGGTAGAGTGTTCGCCAATGGTCCGGGAGACTAGGGTTCAATCCCAGGTCGAGTCATACCAAAGACTTTAAAAATGGTACTTGATACCTCCTTGCTTAACACTCAGCAATATAAGGTATGTATCAAGGGTAAAGTGGAGCAATTCAGGGAAAGGAGTAGCGCCCTCCCCTACACCTCGGTGTAGTAGCTATTGAAAAGGGAGCATTCAGGTCGCCCTCGACTACGGCCGCCAACTTACCTGTATTAAAAATATAGAATTATTTATTTATGCAAATTCGGAGCATACTTTATACATACAATATATTCACATACCTTGCACCAGTGCATAAACCCTTACGACACAATACAATTTATGGTCACCATCTTACATTGATGACTTGCGCTGAATGGAGTTAGCTAGGGTTGCATATGTGGCACGATAATGAGCATTTATGTGTGTATGTATCTATCTATATATATATATGTGTGTGTGTGTGTAGCAGTCACAGATTTATTTTCTCTCGCGAATCAATGCCCCCCGCCGAGCGATTCGGCCACACACTAATCAATCAGCGGGCAGAGCGAATTGATTCCATCTTCCTCTTAAGAACTATTTTTTCTACTCCTTTTTGGAAGTTGCACAGCAGAACAGAGAGCACGCAGCCAGCAGAGAAAAAGACCTCTCTCCTGTACCCTGCAACGGGATACTCCAGCATTGACGATCTTCGCTGAAGATAACTGCTGCTCCTGCGATACCCTGCGGCTCGCTGCTGCACATTAAAGAACTAACTCTGCGACCTGTGACACTGCTGCTACCTGACACCCAAAATAACTTTTCTCACTCTGACACAAGTCTACTTTCTGCCATAAAAATAAACCAGTCATTGTTGTTCTTCAGAGAAGTTTTGTTATTTTGTTTGGTTTGGTTTGGTTTCTTTGTTTAATGGCATATCAACCTTTGTAGATTATTTAATGCCAAAGCTATTCTAGAAGAACAGTAGTGGTACTATTTAACCCATAGCTGGGAGGATAAGGGGGTTCATACCTTTCCCAAGGGTGTTTGCCCGAAAGTGAACGTAATAGCGCGACTGGAGAACGAACTTTCTTACTACGATTCCGCAGTCCATTTAACCATTACATCACGAGGACACCCCCTCTGTTATTTTGTTCAGCACAACACAAATAACAACAAATTAACTTATAGTGTATGTGAACCAAACATATACTAAACATATATATATATATATATAGTTGTGTATGTGTGGGTCTCTGTGTGCTCGTGGATGGGTGGCCAAGGAAGGTTTCATATCGCCGGCATCTTTGAAGCGGCGTTGGAGTTTCTGGAACTTTCTTTGTCTATTTTGGCGTGAAGACTACATAAAGAGCTGTGCTTGCGAAAACATGCGTGACCGGAAGAGAGGGCGAAGGATGTTAGTCACTCCGAACCAGAGGAACAGTCGGTTAGGAGCATGGAGTCAAGACACAGAGCAATGAAGAAGATAGCAGATGATTCAGCATTTTTGGTAGCTGTGTAGGACTTCCTCTGAGTTCGCGCGATGGCCATGAACATAAATACATACTTGGCATGGAAGTGCCCGTGGTGTAATGGTTATCGTCGCAGGAAATGGACACGGCGACACGAGTTCAAATCCTGAACCTGACTGATTGCATTTTCACATAGCACTAATACACTTGGGAAAGGTATGAATCCAATTATTCTCCCTCCAGGGGAGACTGAGTTCTTCAGCCTTGGTAAGGCAACTAGTCTAGGAGAAGGAAAACTCTGAATTCAAACCTGTTAAACTCCGCTTAAAAATTGATCTTGTGTCATATCCAACCCGAGCGGAGGGGTTGGTAAATATGATGAATACATACTAGAATGCTAAAAAGTGCCCACTTCACTTTTCTGTGTTTGCAGTTCTAAATCTGTGTTTGTCTGTTTCTTCCTTCCACTCCCTGTTTGTTTTTGTTGTTTGACTTTTGTTGGTATTTTTTGTACAACTTGTGAAATGCCCACACCGCCGAATGTGAGAGGAAACAACGGGGTCCACACCACTAGACGAACGACAGGCCAACAACAAAACCTGCCGTTTGGGTATTATTTCACTGCATAGTCCAGACAGTAACTGCTGGTAGCCAGCCTCAAGCAGGCCTATAAATGATCATCAGCCATAAGGGGACGATACTTGGACTTAATAATCTTCATATAGGAAGAGTCTGACTCGCATGAATAAGTCGAGACAAAAAATGCTTTCTTTAGAAGATACAAATTAGCAAGTTTAACTAGGTCACTTAGCTCATTCTAGTTTTGCTGTAGCTAGTGCATTTTCTACATGGTGAATGAACAAACTTTTAAGAAAATGTAGACCGGCCAACTTGTACACCAATCAAGTGGCATCCGCCAAAGGGAGGATAGATGATCTAAAAAAAAAAAAAAAGAAGCTTTTTATGGCGTGCAATCTACCCGCATGACGTTTGATTGTGATTGATATATTGGGAACCTCTAATCTAGATTAACAGTTGAAAATCATTAAGACATGTTTGGTCCTTAGTTGCTTTGATATGTGGCTTCTCACTTGCACACACACACACACACACACACACACATATATATACATATATATATATATTAGATTTATATATTTAATGCCATGGGATTTAGTCTACGACCCCTGGGTTTCGTGGAGTTTTTACACAACAATAATTTAGTCTGCGACCCCTGGGTTTCATGGAGTTTTTACACAACAACAATTTAGTCTGCGACCCCTGGGTTTCATGGAGTTTTTACACAACAACAATTTAGTCTGCGACTCCTGGGTTTCATGGAGTTTTTACACAACAACAATTTAGTCTACGACCCCTGGGTTTCATGGTGTTTTTACACAACAACAATTTAGTCTGCGACCCCTGGGTTTCATGGAGTTTTTACACAACAACAATTTAGTCTGCGACCCCTGGGTTTCATGGAGTTTTTATACAACAACAATTTAGTCTGCGACCCCTGGGTTTCATGGAGTTTTTACACAACAACAATTTAGTCTGCGACCCCTGGGTTTCATGGAGTTTTTACACAACAACAATTTAGTCTGCGACCCCTGGGTTTCATGGAGTTTTTACACAACAACAATTTAGTCTGCGACCCCTGGGTTTCATGGTGTTTTTACAAAACAATCATCAGGCAGTTAACAAAATGAAATGAATCGAAAATCAAAATACAGTCAAAAACCGTTGGGTTGCAGACTAAATTCCATGGCATTAAATATATAAATCTAATATATATTCATCTATTATTATATATATACCTAATATATATTTATTTATTGTTATTATTATTATTATCATTATTATATAGCTCTATCGTAGATATTGAACACTATCGTAGGTATTGAGCACTCTTCATATTATATTGCACTTGGTTCAACACAAACCCACAAAGTGGTTTAGTTGTTACGGAACCGATAAGCATGTCGACCTCGCAAATGATTTAAGTTAAAGCGTGTGTGTAATGACAGCCAAAGACAATGAAGGAAACAAAGGCGAGGTTACAAATATAACAAAGATGATAATTCCTTGTCGTATTTACAAGCGTGTGTGTAAATTTCGCGGTAGTAGCATTTGTGTCTTCAGCTAGAAGGGTGATGTCGGTAGCTGGTATGGTCTAGTCGTAGATGAGTGCAGATGGACGATCGTCGCGGGTAGCTGATGTTGGTCGAGTCGTAGATAGGTGCAGCTGGACGAGTGTTTCGGGTAGCTGATGTCGGTCGAGTCGTAGATGTGTGCAGCTGGACGATCGTCGCGGGTAGAAGTTGGTGTTGGCAGCTTGGTTGTGTAGAGTCGAGAGAGCGTGGTGACTAAGACCTAGCCGTGTCTTAGTACTGCGGACCAAGTGAACGGACTGGGGAACCGTGGCTAAGGTTTTCAAGGCCTTAGCACATACGAAGTCGAGCGAGCGAATCGGTGAAGCTAGGGCTTTGTCGTGCCCCTAGCTGTGTGAACATATCGGAGACGGTAGCTGTGGCTTTGCCGTGACAAAGCTGTGCGGACGTATCGATGACGGTAGCTATGGCTGTGCCGCACCAAAGCTGTGCGGACGTATCGGAGACGGTAGCTATGGCTTTGCCGTGCCAAAGCTGTGCAGATGTATTGAGACGGTAGCTATGGCTGTGCCGCGCCAAAGCTGTACGAACGTATCGAGGGGACAGGCCAGGAGGCAGACGCTAAGATTGGCGGTATCTTAGAGCTGCACAGATAGTGAAGCGGTAGCTAAAAGCTAATCCGTGCCTTTAGCACTGCGCAACCAAACGGACAAACGGAACCGACCGAATGATTAAGACTGGATGGTCTTAGAGTCCTCTTCGTGTTTGCCTCCGGGCTGTCTACTTCGACGAGTCAGTAAGGACCGTCAGAGATGCTCCAACCCGCAGAAGGGGACCTCTAATGGTCCTCAAAATGACCTTTTTGCATATCAATGTGATGGAAAGGCAAATGCAACCACGAGTGGGATTCAGCCTTGAAGCAAGGTGATTCGTTGGAAAAAAAAAAGGAACGTGCCGGGAAGCAAAGCGAATGCAACCACAAGATGTAGGATTCAGCCTTGCGGAGCCGGCAAGGCCAAAAATACCTTCGACCCCGTCGGTATTTCCCTTTTTAGGGGCGCCTCAGGCGCCAGACAATAAACCTCTCCCCGAAGGTGGTAAAAACCTGAGGGGATGGCCCCCTGAGGCCGGAGGAACTCTTCAGTGCCGAGGCACACCCGGCAGAACCGTTCAGAGGTACGACGGCCTACCGAATGCGACCCAACAACTGGAAAGGAAAGGTCACAAACGCCCTAAAAGAGCGTCTGGGAATCTCTGTTATTTATAATAAGTCCCACCAACGCACGAATGTGGCACAAGGCCATTTTTAAGGTGGGTCCGGTCGCAGGGCCGAGGCCCACACGTGCCCGGCAAGGTCAAAAATACCTCCGTCCCCATCGGCATTCCTCTTTTTAGAGGCGCGGAAGCCTTATTTATACAAAGGGAACGAGTGCCACTCTGCTGCGCCATGTAAATAGAAAATTCTTCCATAAAAATGAGCGTAGAAATAAAGTCCTTCTTTAGCCTGATATAGGCTAGCGAAGATTATTAATTCCATTTTTATAGAGTTATTTCTGGCAGAAGTGTTCTGTAATTGTTGTTAATTTTGATCTATCCCTTTTTTTTTTAGCTGTAACGGCAGGTCAGGGTCGTAAAAAGGCTTTCTGATTGTAACCGGGTGTTGTTTTTCTAGAGTGAGCGAGTAAACCGATCTGTTTACGTTAGTGAACAGGTCGCGACATAGTGACAATTCTGTTATAATATATATATATATATATATATATATATATATATATATATATATATATATATTCTTTCCCCACTTCAGGCCTTTTCAATGGTCACTATCTTAATTTTAATTCCTCATGTATAAACTTAGCTGTTACCGTTTAAAATTCTCTGAAGAGATGTGACTGTATGGGTCAGTCAGAGGTCAGGGCAAGCTGTGTTACCGTTTTTTTTTTTCATCTAACTCCATTCTGAGGTTATTCTATTTTTAACCCACGTTGTCTTGTTGATGTAACTCCAAGAACAAGAAAGGCCCCAAAAGAATTATACTAGAAAAGATAGCAACAGATAGGAGACGAAGACGTTTTTTTTTCCTTTATTTCCTGGGTTCAACGACCATTCAATGGGTGAGGGAATTTTCCCTGAATACAATTGAAATGGTTGAATCCCCCAGTCAAGGTGTTTAAAAATATGTTAATCATTTCTTGGTATTATGTGTCCTCATTTGGTATTTTAAAGCTTTAACAACATGTTAGTCGCTTTTGGGAGTTTGTCCAAGTCCAGTATTTTAGTTCGTAGTTCGATAGGTCAAATTTGTTGCTTTTTTATATTTTGGCATACTGTTAACCAGGACGGTCGCTACTAGTTAAAAGTTTAGCTCAACGTGACGCCTTAGAGCGACCACGTTGGCTTTCACTAGCAGCTGGGAGATTTAGATGTTTGTCACTTCGCCGTTCACTGCTGAAAGAGAATGAGCTTCCTCCTTTTGTCGGGAGGCCCCTTTTTCTTTGCGCATGCGTCACCCCTTTTCCCTGTCAGAGGCCTCTGGGAGTTTCTGCATATTTTGATAATTTTCTTTTTTTAATAAATTTAAATTTTTATTTATTTATTTATTTGTTCCCTACAACTGAAATGAAGGAGCCCTTTTTTTTAAATCTTAGAAGATTTTTAATTAATATCAAAATATTTTATTGATTTTTAAATAGAACTACCGGCATAAAAGTACTGTTTAAGTCCTGTACGTACCACAAAATCTAGCTATATATATATATATATATATATGAGTGTGTGTGTGCGTAGTTGGGCAGCAGTTTTTTATTTAAGCATCTTTGATTAAATAATCATATTTACCCAACCGCTCCGCTCGGGCAGGATATGACACAAGGTCATTTTTTAAGCAGAGTTTAACAGGTTTGAATTCAGAGTTTTCCTTCTCCTAGACTAGTTGCCTAACCAAGGCTGAAGAACCTAGTCTGCCCTACTATTTACCCATTGCTGGAGGGAGAATAATTGGATTCATACCTTTCCCAAGGGTATTAGTGCTATGTGAAATGCAATCAGTCTCGTCCAGGATTTGAACTCGTGTCGCCATGTCCATTTCCTAGGACGGTAACCATTACACCACGGGCACCTCCTTTGATTAAATAATAAAGACACATTTTGTGTAGAGGAGAGTGCTACTCCTTTCCCTGGATTGCTCCACTTTACCTTCCGTACTTTATAATGCCAATGTTAAGCAAGGCGGCATCAAGTATCATTTTTTGAGTCTTTGGTATGATTCGACCTGGGATTGAACCCTAGTCCCCCAGACCATTGGCGAACACTCTAAACCAAACAGTAAAACTGACTGTTATGTCCTCGGAAAGGGACATAAAACAAATATGATAAACATGTATTTAGAAAGAAAAATAAACGTTATATATCAAGGTAAACAAGTGATACAATGTCGTCAGGATAGTTTTGTTACCTACCATCTCGATTTGCCCAGTCGGCTGGGGCTGTAGAATACACTGACTGCTTCCCTGCAGAGGGGTAAGACCCCCCCCCCCAACGAGTGTCCTGGATATGACACTAAACAATCTGATGGTGAGGTTCCAGCACTGCTGGAGTTTTGGGGAATGCGGAATACCCCTTCATTGCCATCGCTCCCAGGTCCACTCTGGCCCGGAGTGGTAGCACCTGATAGGGCCCTATCTATGGGTTAAATAGAACTAATGGCATACTGATGCTAAAATGAATTGAGTAAACTGAATAGCTTGAAATAGAAACGTTTTTGACAATTAAACCGTACTTACACTTAAACTGCGTGCTTATGCTTAACTGAATTATTTCAAATAGAACTGTTTTTCGACATTAAAACTGTATTTACACTTAACTGAATTATTACATATAACTGCTTGAATAGTTTTAAATGGAAATGTTTTTGACAATTAAACTGTGTACTTATGCTAAGGTGAACTGTTTTCAATAGAACAGATTATTTACATAAAAATGGATTTGGCGTTAAATAACCTATAAAGGTTGAGATGCCATAAAACCAAACAAACCAAACCAAACCAAACCATCTCGATGAATTAAAGTCAAATGTCATATCTTTATTGGAAGAGTCCATAGTGATCATACCACAACAGTGACTTACCAAGAAATGATTTAAATACTAATTTAAACAAATCAGCTCTAACTGCATTTTTTAAAAAGGTCGGGGAATGTATTATGATGGAAATAAGGAGAGAAAACAAAAAAGTCTCCTACTATGAGTTCCTTTTAGAGAAGGGAATCATTGATTTGAACAAGTACTGTTGCCATTTAACAACCAGAAAGCTACACTACATATAAAAAAGTATTCAAAACTATGTAAAGAGAAAGAGTATAATATACTGGCAGGATAAAATTTGAACGGACGTTTTTTTGATGACTAAACAAAAATTGTAACAAGTTAATTGGGAGATTTTTATTCATTTATCTTGCCCAGTCAGCTGGGGCTGAAGAATACACAGAATGCTTCTCTGCAGAAGGGTTAGATCCCCCCCCCCAACAAGTGTCCTGGATATGGTACTAAACAATCTGATGTCAAGGTTCCTGTAATACTGGAGCTTTGGAGAGTGCAGAGTACCCCTACGTTGCCATTGCTCCCTGGTCCACTCTGGCTCGCAGTGGTAGCACCTGGTAGGGTCCTATCTATGGGTTAAATAGAACTAAACTGTGTACTTATGCTAAACTGAATTGCTTGAAATAGAACTGTTGGATGTAGAAACTGCGTAATTATGCTAAACTGAGTTGTTTGAAATGGAACTGTTTTTGTATGCTAAACTGAATTGTTTGAAATAGTACTGTTTTTGACATTTGAACTGTACTTACACTAAACTGAATTGTTTGAATTAGAACTGTTTGACTAAACTGAATAGCTTGAAATCGAAATGTTTGAAATAGAACTGTTTATTGTATAAAAATGAATTTGGCATTAAATAACCTACAAAGATTGATATGCCATAAAACCCAAACAAACAATTTACTCATTTATCAGATTCTCCCGATATTATACTTTTAGATTATTATTTTAATTCTTTAAAAAATTTCAGTTCCTTGAAACATGTAAGAGGCATCAATAGTAGTTCTTCAAAGAGAAAAAATGTCGAGTGGATTGGAATTGTGAAGTTTCCTGAAAGACAACAGAAGATAATTGGGGAAAAAAAGAAGAAATATGAAGGTAGATTTACTATTTCAATAAAGTTGGTGTCCAAAATAAAAATAAAAACTGGTGGTTGTCGGGTGAACACAAGTCCATGAGGGCTTACTCTAACATGATACAATTTTTCCTAGCACTCAGTGGCCAGTCTTACAGTGGTCGCAATTCAAAGTGTCATCCACCTGAAGCAAAAATGAAGGTGGGTTGTTCAATGGACCCAAGTATATGTATATGTATATCTATTTAAATATATAGAATACACATTTTTTTAGTCTTAAAATAATCAATCCCAAAAACATACATAAGAACATTCTAGAAAATTCGGATCAAAATCGCATTAACATTGAAGTTACACTTTTATATTTTTCAACCAATCAGCTAAAAACACAAAATAAGAACATTCTAGAAAATCCGATTCAGAAACTAATTAACAGAAAATGTAAATATTAATGTACAATAAATGTGATTCCCTAGCCCCCAGGCATAAAATAACTCTAGAGAAGTTGACATACAATTAAAATACATGTAATATTAATGTACAAGGAACGTGAGCCTCTAGGCATAAAATAACTCAGGACAGGTTGACATGCCATTAAAATCAATCAATCAGTATAAATGTAAATATGAACATACAATGAACATAATTCCCTAGCCCCAAGGCATAAAATAACCCTAGACAGGTTGACATACCAATAAAATCAATCAATCAATCAACATAAATGTAAATATGAATGTACAAGGAACATGATTCCCTAACTCCTAGGCATAAAATAACCCTAGACAGGTTGACATACCGTTAAAATCAATATATCAATCAATCAAAATAAATGTAAATATGAATGTACAAGGAACATGATTCCCTAGCTCCTAGGCATAAAATAACCCTAGACAGGTTGACATATCGTTAAAATCAATCAATTAATGTAAATGTTAATATGACCAAACAATGAACGTGAGCCCCAAGGCATAAAATAACCCTAGATAGGTTGACACACCAATAAAATGAATCGATATAAATGTAAATATTAATGTACAATGAATGTGATTCCCTAGCCCCAAGGCATAAGATAACTCTAGAGAAGTTGACATACCATTAAAATACATGTAATATTAATGTACAATGAACTTGAGCCTCTAGGCATAATAAAACTCAGGACAGGTTGACATGCCATTAAAATCAATCAATCAGTATAAATGTAAATATGAACATGATTCCCTAGCTCCTAGGCATAAAATAACCCTAGACAGATTGACATATCGTTAAAATCAATCAATTAATGTAAATGTCAATATGACCAAACAATGAACGTGAGCCCCAAGGCATAAAATAACCCTAGATAGGTTGACACACCAAGAAAATGAATCGATATGAATGTAAATATTAATGTACAATGAATGTGATTCCCTAGCCCCAAGACATAAAATTGCCCTAGAGAAGTTGACATCCCATTAAAATCAATCAATCACTCAATATAAATGTAAATATTAATGTACAATGAATGTGATTCTCTAGTCCCAAGGCATAAAATTACTCTAGACAGGTTGACATACCATTAAACTCAATCAGTCTATCAATTTCTTTAGAATTTTTTTCAAATGCATGATGATATGACAACTGACGCAATTCATCCGTTTAAGTTCTTGTGGCATGATGGTTAATATGTTGGACTACAAAATAGGAATCAAGTTCAAACTCCATTTGTGCTATTAGCTTCACTTTCAGACTAATACCTTTGGGAAAAGTGTGAAACCCATATCTCCCCATCATTATCTTTGCAGTTCTTTGACAAGGGTGGGTTTGGCACTAAATAACCCAAGATGTTTGATATGTCATTAAACAAAAAAAAAACCCAAACCAATAGAATCAAAAGTGATCACTTGGAATGACCTTATTTAATACCAAACCTTCTTAATGCCATCTAATAAGAGAACAATAAATATATACAGCATACTTGTTAAGTGGTGCAACCATACAGTAGTACTGACATGGCTATAGTTTTGAAGAATTCCTATTTCATTTTATCAAAGAGATCAGAGTTTCATATGATCATTAACCTGTCATTTGCTGTCCTCGTTATGTTTGTTTGTTTGTTTGGGTTTTATGGCAATCAACTTTTATAGTTTATTTAATGCCAAATCCATTTTATAGAAAAAACAGTTCTATTTCAAACAATTCAGTTTAGCATAAGTACACAGTTTCATTGTCAAAAACATTTCTATTTCAAGCTATTAAGTTTAGTTAAACAGTTCTAATTCAAACAATTCAGTTTAGTATAAGTATAGTTTTTGTTTACACACAGTTAAATGTCAAAACAGTTCTATTTCAAACAATTCAATTTAGCATAAGAACACAGTTTAAAGGTCAAAATAGTTCTATTTCAAGCCATTCAGTTTAGCACAAGTACACAATTTAGTTCTATTTGACCCGTAGATAGGACCCTACCAGGTGCTACCACTCTGGGCCAGAATGGATCTGGGAGTGATGGCAATAAAGGGGTACTCCACATTCTCCAAAGCTCCAGCATTACTGGAACATCACCATCAGATTGTTTACTGTCATATCCAGGACACTTGTTTGGAGAGTCTTACCCCTCTGCAGAGAAGCAGTCAGTGTATTCTACAGCCCCAGCCAACTGGGCAACCTCATATTGTGATATAGGTATCAGTAGATGAGATATTGCTACCAAAATAAATTAACTGGTTTACTGATTTTAGAGTCAGAGATAGAGGCATGACATAATTGATGGTTATGTATAAACAATATGACACAAAAATCAAAACCACATTGCTAATGAGAACTTAGTGAATGAAGACTTCCTTAAGGGGAAGTACTGGTGAAAACTTTGCATGAAAAATAAAACCAAGAAGGAATTTAATAATATAAAGAAAACTTTGTTGGTTTGTGACCCCTCAAAAAATTATTGATGATGATTTTTATAATGTTCGAAACTATTCCTCGTCACCACTTTGGTAATGTTCTGTGAGGAGGGGGGGGGGAATTTTGGCTGATACTTAAAATCTTTTTACACTTGTAAAATGCAGAATACTGAGTCTCGAATGCTAAACAATACTAACTCACAATGTTACATTTCACATCTATTTTGTATACACACATGTAGATATTTGTCGTATGTCCCACTGACCGGACAAGTGTAGCATAAGGCCTTGTTTTAGGTAGGTCCAGGTGCAGGGTCGTTGCCCGGACATGCCTGGCGTGCAAGCCTCAGACCCTGTCGGCATTCCTCTAAATAGGGGCACCTCAGGTGCCAAGCAATAAACCTAGCCCCTACTAGGAGGGTTAGAGCCTGGGGAGACAGCTCCCTGAGGCTCGAGGCTGCTGGTCTTGGTGCGCCCGACATGAATGCCGGATTCCCAGAATCCATGGCAGACGGACTTGACTGACTGCCATCAGAACCAGGACACAACCGACCTGATCAGTGTACCAACTAACACGGCCGACTGTAGTGTGTCCCAGCCCGGCGATACTCAGAGACTGTGCCTACACACTATCTCTCCTCATCTCTTGTCTGATCCATTTATATATCCGCCACTTCTAGTCATGTGAACTCCAGTAGCACAATCCATTGTGTTTGTTGGCTAGAGATCCATGTTTGAACTACGAGTCGGTATCGGCACATTCTTCTATATAACAATAGATTAACGCTGTGCCATAATTTTTTGTTAATTAATTTCTTCATGTCATCTCATCAGAAAACAGGTATTATCTTGATGAAATCAAGGAGTGAGAAGAAAGGTCTGAAGAAAAAAAGATTACTAATCCTTCTGAGGCCTAATTTAGTTATAGAACAATTAAGTTTGATTTCATTCCTACTTAAGACAATATTCTGTCGTGTGCTTGCTACATCCAGTCAATGTCTGTCTTATCCTCCCTCGAAAGAAAAAGAAAATTGATTATCTGTCACAGCAGATTGGATTATTGTCAAAGCTGATAAATAACCTTTGCATTGGATAAAAGTATTACCTGGAGATTGAAGAATGGACAGGCAAGCATGTAAAAAAGATGAGAAGATGTCGGATAGTTAAGAATATTTTTATTGTGCTTGGTAGTTGGGAAGATATTTTAGTTGATAAGTGTGGTTTAGTTATATTCTATGCCATATCAACCCTTGTGGGTTATTTAATACCAAGTCCTGTTTATATATACGAGGGGCATACAATAAGTTTCCAGACTTTTTCATATGGGCACTTTTATTGATAGTACACACATGAAATTCTAGTCCCCTCCGAAGTAATCTGCTCCAGCTGCAATGCACTTGTCGTACCGTTCTAACAACTTCTCAAAGGCCCCATGGAAGTCCTCTTGTGTGAGCGTGTCAATAACCTTCGTCACAGCCTCTTTCAACTCCTCAATTGTCTCATAACGACAGCCTCTGAGCTTAGGGAATAACCAAAAGTCACAGGGAGCAAGATCTGGATTATAGGGAGGCTGAGGACCTGTCTTGATACCCATCTTAGTCAAATAGTCTGTGACAGGATGGAGTTGTGGATTGGTGCATTGTCCTGGTGGAAATGCCACTGAACCGATTTGAAGAGTGCTGACCTCTTCCGACGGAATCTCTTCTTGACCTCCCTTAAAACCTTAACATAGTATCCCTAACCGTAACCCTTTGGCCAATCAACTCACTATGGTGTATTGACTTCCTTACTCCTCCTACACCTCTCATCATCCCTCACAGACTCTCTGCCTTCCTTGAATCTCTTATACCACTCAAAAACTGATGCCCGACTCATGCAAGATGATCGAAAAGCAATCTGAAGCATTCCATACGTTTCTGTGGCATTTTATCCTAGTTTAAAACAGAATTTTAACTCAAAGGTAATAAAGTTTCGTACCTGAACCAATTTCGTGAATTTCGTGTTTTCGGATTCCCTATGTCTATTTCACACATCTGTATATTATGGGTATGCTACATATTCAATTAATAGTAATTAATTATTACAATTAGAATTATGAATAATTTAATACATAAATATCAACAATGCCATGCTCTTTGACTCTGAAATTAGTAGAGCACTTCATATACCTCAGTAGCAATATCTCATCTACTGATAGCGATGTCAACATATGCATATACATAGTGAGGACAACAAATGGCAGATTAAAAACCATATGAAAATCTGATCCCTTTGATAAAATGAAATAGGAATTCTTCCAAGCTGTAGCTATGTTAGTACTACTATATGGTTGCACCACTTAACAATGATGCTGCATGCTGTTTTGGACAAATTCTAGTCGCAGCACACTACAAAATAGCAATTGTATGGCTCCTTGCCTCCCATCTTGCAAACCATCCAATTAAGATGAGCAAAGCATGTTGGGTACTGCTGGTGAAGTAAGGACGAACTTAGAATTGACATTCTCTTATAGACTCTTACACATGGACACACCGTTGTTGGCCAGCCAGAAAAAGCTTACATTAATCAACTTTGTGCAGACACTGGGCGTCGTCAAGAAGACTTACTGAGATGGTTGATAAGGACAGATGACAAGAGAGTGTCATGGGGCGTCTGTGTTGTCAGTACGCTTCGACATTGACGACAATATAATGGAGATACATAATGAATGACTGAAGAAATAATGAACGAATCACAACACTTTTCTTTATAAAAATATAACTCTCTCAACTTTATTTCTCGAAAGGGTCGAAACTGGCATAAATGTGAGAAAGACAGGGAGACAGATGGAGATAAAGACCGACTGCCATACTGACCCATAATTTCTTCTCTTGACCCTACCGCTCTGTGTTATCTTCAGGGCCTTAGATTTTTGCTCCTTCTGCTTCTTGGCTAGGGGCCACTGCAGGCCGTTGCCCAACCGAGCGCCTGACAGCCAGTCTCTGTGACTGACCATATCTAGACCCAAGGCTCTAGTTTGAATACTGACTCCTCAAGACTCTCCATATTTGCTGTGGGCCATGTATTTATAATTTTACAAGGCCCCCCGTATTCTGGTTGTCATCTACGTGATACGCTTCCGCTTATATACACAGGTGCATCCTACAATCACATTGTTTACTCAGCTGGAACATCTGACTCTATCAAAGGTCAATATGCAACAATATTGGTGAGTTGATACTCAATTAAAATTCTTTCCCTGTCAATTAGGGCTGTTGAATACACCAACTGTACCTTTGCAGAGGGGTAAGATGAAATCAATGAGGACACCTTTTGGCTGTGGGTAGCAACCCATAATGCTTGAGTACTGGATCCTGATGGCTTAGCAGTTTGCGACTCGACAACTGAAGTGGTCATATGATCTGCATCACTCTACTTTAGCCCTTACTTGTCTAGACAAGTGTTTGGAGAGGCCCAACCCAAACAATCAGCTGACCGTGTCAAGTCTTAACACCGACATGATTGTCTGAACCTTGTTCTTCAAATTGCTCTCGTGGCAATGGAGACATCATCATCATGTTGTGTCGCGAGCATGGATTTCCCTGACTTTCCTTCTTCATTCGTCTCTATCGTCCATCACATTCGGCAGGTCCTCCAGACTACATCCTGTGTCTCTATAGAGCTGTTGTTGATAGGTTCTAGCCAGACGTCCAACACCTACTTGTCCGTGTGAAGGAATCCACAAAATAATGTTCCTTATGAGCTCGCCCTTACTTCTCCACCAGTAGGAGTACCAACCATATTTTATCTTAAAGGTGCTAGAAGGAGGTAGCTGAGAGTCAACTGCACTGAGATAGAAATACTTGAAACCATTTAACTGTGTGCAAACAAATGATTAAGATTATTAACTATGTGCAAACAAATGACTAACATTAGATGAGATAGAAATACTTGATAAATAGAATTATTAATATTAGATTGCAATACTTGAAACCATTTAACTGTGTGTAAACAAATGAGCTCTGGCTCATCTAAAGATAATATTACTGACAAACTATTTGCTTACAAATCATATATATGAGGTGCCTTCAATAAGTTTCCAGACTTTTTTCATATGAGCATTTAAAATTGTCATAGACTATACATCTTATGAGATGACTGACCAATTTTTATTATTTCAGGTTCAAATCAACTGCTACAGCTGGAATTGAAATACACCCTACAAAAGCCTGATTGTCACAGCTGGTGATTTTCAAAAATGCAATCTGACACTTTAGAAGAACGATATGCAATAAAATTCTGTTTTAAACTAGGAAAACTAAGGAAGTCAATACACCAGAGTTGATTGGCCAAAGGCTTAGGGTTACTATGTTAAGGTTTTAAGGGAGGTCAGGAAGAGATTCCGTCGGAAGAGGCCAGCACTCTTCAAGTCGGTTCAGTGGCATTCCCACCAGGACAATGCACAAGTCCACAACTCCATCCTTGTCACAGACTATTTGACTAAGATGGGCATCAAGACAGTTCCTCAGCCTCCCTATAGTCCAGAACTTGCTCCCTGTGACTTTTGGTTATTCCCTAAGCTCAGAGGCTGTCGTTATGAGACAATTGAGGAGATGAAAGAGGCTGTGACGAAGTTTATTGACACGCTCACACAAGAGGACTTCCATGGGGCCTTTGAGAAGTTGTTGAAACGGTACAACAAGTGCATTACTTCGGAGGGGACTAGAATTTCATGTGTGTACTATCAATAAAAGTGCCCATACAAAAAAAAAAGGCTGGAAACTCATTTAATGATCCTCATAAAACAGAGTTTATGCTTTAATCATTTCCTCATTAAATGACAACCCATTTTCATACTTAATGGAGAGGTGTGGTGTAGTTGCAAATTCCCATGGTGTAGTAGCTAATGTGCTAGATTGTAATATCATAGTAAGTAAGTTCAAATTCCAGTTCAGCTATTCTATTCACTTTCAGACTGTAATTAAATAATTCTAATTTGTTTGTAGACAGTTATCAGATTTCAAGTAATTAATCTTTGAAAACAATTAGAGCTTCAACTAATTATCTTTAATACAAATAATTTGCACACTGTTATATGGTATCGAGTATTCCTTTTTAATATAAATAATTTATAAATAATTCATACTTAGAATTAATTTTTATTTATTGCGGACTTTTTGTCCTCATCTTGGTAGTTTTTGTGTTGTTTCTACTTTCACTACGTTTCAGACAAATTTCACCTCTGGCCTTCTTCAGACGATCACAACACAAACACTACCAAGATGATGACAAAAGTCCGCAATAAATAAAAATTAATTCTCAGATTAAGAAGCCTCATCTCAAAATGATTCCAATTAAAGACAATTCATACTTAGTTATATAGTCTTTTTTAATTGGAATCATTTTGAGATGAGGCTTCTTAATTTGAGGATTAATTTTTATTTATTGCAGACTTTTTTATCCTCATCTTGGTAGTTTTTGTGTTGTTTCTTCTTCACTATGTTTCAGGGCCCGTGGCACAGCGGATAGAGGCGTTGAGTCTCTATGGTTTCAGGTGAGCATTGTCAGAAGATAGCAGTTTCAATTCCAACCCAAGCCGGCCAGAGGTTCACTTGGTCAAAAACGTGGTGCGATAGACAACAACTATGGAAGGCAGTAATTACTGGAGATACGATTACAAGACTCAGCATTCCTATTTAACAGTGTGTAAACAAAATATGTACTTATACTAAACCGAATTAGCTGAATTAGAACTGTTAGAATAAACTGAATAGTTTGAAATAGAAATGTTTTTGACAATTAAACTGTGTCCTCATGCTAAATTGAATTGTTTGAAATAGAACTGACTATTTGTATAAAAATGGATTTGGCGTTAAATAACCTACAAAGGTTGATATGCCATAAAACCCAACCAAACCAAATCCTGTATATTTAATATTTATGCATATAGAGGATTTGGCATTAAATAACCTATAAAGGTTGATATGCCATAAAACCCAACCAAACCAAATCCTATATATTTAATATATATGTATAAAGAGGATTTGGCATTAAATAAACTACAATGGTTGATATGCCATAAAACCCAACCAACCAACCAACCAGTAACTATTTCTATTCAATAATCATAATCTGTTTACACACAGTTAGATGATGACAAGTAACTAATACTCCTTGTGGGGCAGTCCCTGTCATGAAGTGGTTAATGTACTGCACTACAATATTATAGTGAGTGAGTTCAAACTCCAGTTGCACTCTTACATTCACTTCTGGGCTAATACCCTTGGGAAGGCATGAACGCCCTTATCGCTATCAATCAAAAACAGCTAGCTTAGTCAGCAGAGATTAGAATATACTGACTCCATCTCCTGCTGAGAGGTATGAAACGCCAAAGAGTGTGTTCTGAGTATAAGAGTAAACTGGATCCTGTGGTGAGGCTCTAGTTTCGGAACTCTGAGAAGTATGAAGAGATGAAGTCAGTATATTCTACGGCCCCAGCCAACTGGGCTTTGAGTTTCAAGTAACTATTTTAATTACAAATAATTTGTACATATTTATCTTTGGAATTCTATCATAAGTCTCAGTAGCAATGAGTCAATGCTCACATGCGTAAACATGAATTACGAGTTGAAATGAGATAATATGGACATTGGGACGTTCCACTATTTGAAGGTGGCCAAATCCATTCCCTGGACAGTGAGTAGTTGCTGACCCAGTGAGTGGGCATTGCTTCAGTCATATTTCAGGTGTTATGGGTTCGGTATTGAATTACCGGCCATTCTACATTTTGTCTGCCAGCTAGATGCTAGCTGGGGCTGCTGAGCCGGTAAGTGTTGTTATTCTTGTTTATTCTGCATGTTAGAGCAGTGACTTTGACATTTACATAGTTTCAAGTATCCCTATCTAATACGAATAATTTTCCAACAGATTTATTTGACCCATAGATGGAACCCTAACAGGTACTCACATGGTATGATGGTTAGCAAGCTAGATAAGCAGACCATTGTGAGTTTGATTCTCACTAGGTGCCCCATACATCTGGTGCCAAACTAAGCTAAGCTTAGTAAATGATTCTGAGTCAGTATTGGCTGGTGAGTAATGGCAGTGATGAGTTGACTCCATACTCCCCAGAGCTCTGAGGGGGTGTTCTTGTGGTGTAATGGTTATAGTGACGTACTGTGGATGCTTAGTATGCGAGTTTGAACTCCAGTCGCGCTATTACGTTCACTTTCGGACAAATACCCTTGGGAAAGGTATGAACCCCCTTATCCTCCCAGCTATGGGTTAAATAGTACCACTACTGTTCTTCAAGGAGAATAGCTTTGGCATTAAATAACCTATAAAGGTTGATATGCCATTAAACAAAGAAACCAAACCAAACCAAACCAAACCAGAGCTCTGAAACTGGAGTCTCACCACTGGATTCAGTTTAGTCCCATACTCATAAAAGTAAGTAAAGTTAGCGACCATAGTCGAGGGTGACCCGAAGGCTCCCTTTTCGATAGCTACTACACCAAGGTGTAGGGGAGGGCGCTACTCCATTCCCAGGATTGCTCCACTTTACCCTTGAACCGTACCTTATAATGCTGAGTGTTAAGCAAGGTGGTATCAAGTACCATTTTTAAAGTCTTTGGTATGACTCGACCTGGGATTGAACCCAGGTCTCCCGGGCCATTGGCGAACACTCATAACACCCCCTTTTAAGGGTTATTACTCCTTAGCTGGGGAAAAAGTCAAGATATTCTAATCTCTGCTGACTGAGCTGGTTGTCTTTGAGTGATTTGAAAGGATTTCAGTCAACTGACACTAGTGTGTTTTTAACAGGACTAATGCCACCATCACAAAACTACTTTGCATAATTGGCTGGGGGTGTAGAATACACCAACTGCATCTCTGCAGAGGAGTAAGACCACTCCCAAACCAAAGAGTGTCCTGGATATGACACTAAACAATCTGATGATGAGGCTCCAGTAAGGCTGGTGTTTTGGGGAATGCGGAGTACCCCTTCATTGCTATCACTCTCTGGTCCATTCTAGTTTGGAGTGGTAACACCTAATAGGGTCCTATCTATGGGTCAAATAGAACTAAACAGTGTTCTTATGCTAAACTGAATTGTTTGAAATAGAACTGTTTCTATGTATAAAAGTGGATTTGGCATTAGATAACCTACAATGGTTGATATGCTATTAAACCAAACCAAACAACAAGACGAACAGATATACTGGAAGAATGACAACGCTGATGTGTAAAAATATAATCTGCTTCTTTTCTTGTTTTTTTTTTATAACCCGAAATGTACGTATGGCTAGAGTAAGAGCGAGTCGGAGATAGCTGAAATGCACATGCACATGTTTGGTTTGGTTTGGTTTGTTGGGTCTAATGGCATATCAACCTTTGTAGGTTATTTCATGCCAAATCCATTTTTATGTAAATAATCAGTTCTATTTAAAACAATTCAGTTTAGCATGAGTACACAGTTTAATTGTCAAAAACATTTCTATTTCAAACTATTCAAGCAGCTATATATAAAATTTCATTTTAGTGTAAGTACAATGTCAATGTCAAAAACAGTTCAATTTCAAATAATTCAGTTTAGCATAAGCACACAATTTAAATGTAAGTACAGATTAATTGTGAAAAACATTTCTATTTCGAGTTATTCAGTTTAGTCAAGCAGTTCTAATTCAGCTAATTCAGTTTAGTATGAGTATAGATTTTGTTTACACACAGTTACATGTCAAAACAGTTCTATGTTAAACAATTCAGTTTAGTGTAAATACAATTTCAATGTCAAAAAATAGTTCAATTTCAAATAATCCAGTTTATCATAAGTACGCAGTTTAAATGTAAGTACGGTTTAATTATCAAAAACACTTCTATTTCAAGCTATTCAGTATAATCAAACAATTCAGTTTAGCATAAGTATGCTGTTAGTTCTATTTAACCCATAGATAGGGCTCTATCAGGTGGGAGGAGTAAGGAAGTCAATACACCAGAGTTGATTGGCCAAAGGGTTAGGGTTAGGGTTACTATGTTGAGGTTTTAAAGGAGTTCATCAAGAGATCCCATCAGAAGAGACCAGCACTCTTCAAATCGGCTCAGTGGCATTTCCACTCCGGGCCAGAGTGGACCTGGGAGCAATGGCAATGAAGGGGTACCCCACATTCCCCAAAGCTCCAGTATTGCTGGAACCTCATCATCAGAGTGTTTAGTGTCATATCCATGACTCTTGTTGGGGGGGTCTGACCCCTCTGCAGAGGTGCAGTTGGTGTATTCTACAGTCCCAGATGACTGGGAATTGTGCACAGGGGTGATGGTGTGTTTTTTTTTCTGTGAAACTTCACTGCATTTCTGCTTTGTTCTATTGGGTTGAAATCTTCCCTGGTTTACATAATTTTCCAGACACCCATGCAGTCCTTGTGGTCATACCTCCCACCAATGCATTGCACATGGACACACCTTCTGTCAAGCATACCACCCACACAACATACATGGCATTTCCTCTGAGGAAATACCAGCATCCAGACTACCTACCCATGATTTGAAGGGGTGTCCTCAGAGTATAGTGGTTCATGTATAAGACTGCAACATGGTAGTGAGTTCAAACTCTAGCCATGCAGTTATGTTCACTTCAGAAAAGTATAAAACTCTTTTCTTCCAGTTTTGGATTGAATAATACTACGACTGTTCTTCAACAAGAATGGCTTTAGCATTAAGTAACCCATGAAGGTTGCTATGCTATTAAACAAAAAAGAAACCAAACCCTATATGTGAATGTTTGTATTAGAGTGTGTGTGCATTTATATGTATCTACCCCCCCACAAGCAGAATGCAACACAAGGTCATTTTTGAGTGGAGTTTAATAAGTTTGAATTCAGAGTTTTCCTTCTCCAAAATGGGTTACTATACCAAGGTTAAAGAGCTGAGTCTTCCCTACTATTTACCCATAGCTGGAGGAAGGATAATTAGACTAGAAATTAGTTTTAAATCATTCAAAAATGAAATTACCCATAAACTGTTCACTTACGAATCATATTTCTATCCATTTAAATGAGTGCAAATAAATGATTAATTGTAATTAGAAATACACAAAACCATTTAACTGTGTGCAAAAAAAAAGAGCTCAGGCTCATTTAAAAATCTTATCTACAAAATGTGTTTAAAAATCATAAATTTTTAATATATATGTATAAAGAGGATTTGGCATTGAATAACCAACAATGGTTGATATGCCATAAAACCCAACCAAACCCAATCATATATATTTAATATATATGAATAAAGAGGATTTGTCATTAAATAACCTACAAAGGTTGATATGCCATAAAACCAAACCAAACCAAATCATATATATTTGATATATATGTATAAAGAGGATTTAACATTAAATAACCTACAATGGTTGATGTGCCATAAAAACTAACCCAACCCAACCAAACACACACATATATATATATCACAAGATTTAAACCATAAAATAACCTTGAACAGGTGAAAAACTCTCATGAATTGAGTTTCATGAGACCAGTCTTCAGGGGAGCTTGTATTGACACATAAGTGCTTGGGTAGAACATTCCTCAGCTCGCCCCCTGGTTCAACTTTGGACCATCTCTTCAGCCAAGTACACTATCACTTCTCAACCCTTCAGCCCAAAAGAATAAACAGCTTAGTTCCAGAAAACTTTTCCCCAGACAGTACTTTCTCCCTTATTTAAAAAGGATAAGGGTTGGGAATACCAAATGAATGTATGTATTTACCCAACCCCACATTAGGGGCAAGATGTCACACAAGGCCAATTCTTAAGCAGACTAAAGCTGGTTCGAATTTAGAATTTTTCTTCTCCCTGACGGGTTGTCCAAGCAAAGGTAAAGAACTCAGTCTGCCTGACATTTACTTCTAGCAGGTAAGAGAACAGATAAATTCATGTCTCTTAAGATTAGGGTTAAGAGAAACGCGAACAGCTTTGTTCACGATTTGAACTTGGTCCGTCAAATTCATTTTTAACGACGATAACCATTTAGCTAAGAACATCGTCCAGACGAAGGCTTGCTTTTCCTGCGGGGCACCCAACAATAAACCGACCTTGTGTCACATTCTGGCCACGAAAGGAACCAGATAAATAAATAAAAAATTCTTCAAACAAATACACTAAATTATTTCCGTTTTAATTTTTGTTCAGTGTTTTTCACTGACAAATTTTCAACGAATATAAAAAAATATAGTAAAATTTAACTAAATTAGGATAAATGAATTAAATACAGAACCAAAGTCGAATAATTATTTAATAAGCTTTGTTTTTTATGGCACAAGGTCTCCCAAGCTCTATAAAAAAAAACAACTAAAAAACAAGAAGGGAAAAAAAAATATCCGGCCCGGACTTAATGATTGGGTGATGTATTTTTTATGAGACACCGGCCAGAAAAGTAAACGCACAACATTCGTTGATCGTCAGTCAAGAGGGAAACAACATGGTTCGTCATAATCTCAATGAAAGAAAGATACAGATGAACATTTATTCTCTAGTCAACATCGACTTGTCTAGCTCCACTTTCATCGTCATCACCTCATAATCATATGGACTACTTAACATTTAGAGTTTGCTGGAAAAATAATCTCAATATTGATTATTGATCTCACTATTTTTACTTGCTTAAAATATATATACATGTATATATATATTTAGTCTGAATGCTTTAAAAAAAAATTCGTAACACTTTTTTAAACAGAAACGTGAATATAAAATAATTAACTACTATTTGCTTACTGTTTTGAAAAAAAAAAGAAGAAGAAAAAAGAAATAAATAGTGGTTTCAGTTAATTTGCCTTAAAATTTTGTAAACAAACAAAACTAAACGATGCAGTCTTTCTTTTTTACAATCCGTATTGGTTGTTTTTATACTAAATTTCAATTGTATTGATCTTTTATTTATCGTATATCTTTTCTTGACTGTGTTAAGCTCAGTGTGAAATATATTCATATATATATTTATATATACACATATATATGAACTCGTTTAAAGACCTGAAAATAGGAAATCCAATTGTTTGTGCACGGCATCATTCGTCATTGGTTTCATTTAAAACCAAAAAAAAAATTAAAAAAAATCAAGTGTACATGTGACACACAGTTGTATAATTTGAAGTTATATTGTCCAAATAATGGATCTTTTACATAATATTGTGGCCTATCTTGACGATCCATATCTAGTTGCAAGTTTTCAAAAGTTCTGTGGATTGACTTTAAACACTGACGATACCCCAAACAAATCGGACAACGCAATCTACGGAATCAGTGGAATTAGCAACCCTTCCATTGTGTTTAGGGACGAAGACGACCCTAGAATGACTTACTACGAAGAACAAAACGGAGAGATTATCAAAAAATTTAATGAAGACGATCTAAACACTTGTAATTCTAGTGAAATCGACTCCCTGGCTACTCTCAGTAGTAAAACTGCCAACACAGTATGTGTCCAGCGAAAACCCAATCTGACCCCCGGAGAGATAAAAAAAGAAGCCAGTGAGGATGACCCAATTAAGACCAGTCACCAGAACGGGGATATCCTTGCCAAATATAAAAATATGTCACCCTCAAAGAGTTCACCGGCCAAATGCCGACTCCCTTACAAAATCAACAATAAAACTCTTTATTATGTGTTTAGTTTTGGAGCCGCCTTAGGCAACGAACTCTTCTATACAACTTTTTTCCCGTTCATCTTGTGGAATATAGATGCTTTTATATGTCGAAAAATAGTTGTTATGTGGTGGATCATTCTCTATGCAGGACAAGCCACAAAGGACATTCTGAAGAGACCCCGCCCATTGTCTCCACCAGTCATCAAATTAGAGGCTCGTTATGAATTGGAATATGGTATGCCATCTACTCATGCCATGGTTGGAACTTGTATACCTTTCACGATGTTATTCATTGCTGATGGCAGATATGAGGTGAGGAAAAAAAAAACAATTTTTTATTTTGTTCTTTAAAAAGAAAGTTATTTATTTTACTAAAATAACCCCCTTTTAAACTTTTTGTGCTATTTATCCGAAATAGTCCGCAAAAAATGTCTTTTAATACCATTAATTTCGTTTGGTGGGCTATTCTGGATAAGTAGCCTTTCGTGGCATTTTTTTGCTATGATTATGATATAGACATGTCTAAAGGTCCAAAAAGACGAATAAAAGTAGTTTTAAAATATATTTTTAAAAAATTAAAATCATTTCGATTATAACTTCTACAATTTAGATAGAATCACGGGTTTAAAGACAAAGAAGGGTCAGCTGACATAAGCTAAGTAAAATTTCCTGTTGACATTTTTTTTTTAAAGGCAATTTTTTTAGAGATGTGAGTTGACTTGAACAATAGGAATCTTGTTTAGACTTTTACCACGGGCTTTGGTTACTTACTATACCCGTTGTAAATGGTACGCTCTAAGTAAATAGCATATATTATTACTTCTTAATTGAGATGATATGGTGATGTTCAGTTAATTAACAATAGCTTTAGAGATAAGTTACTGTGCGGAGTAAATAAATTAGATATAACCTGATTGCTATAGACAAACGTTTGAAGTTAAGGTCCTCACGAATTTTTTCCGCCAAATTATCCCCCCCCCCAAACTAAGCAGGATAAAAACGACAGTTTGTTTACCATTGTTATTTTACTAAGCTTAGCTCAGTTGTAGCAAAAGGCCTGAAATTTGAGTGCTCCCAGTGAGAATCGAGCTCATGTAACAAAGGTCTGCTGATCCAGCTTGCTAACCATTACACCACGTGAGGTGCCCAGTTTGTGACCCATGTTGTTTTCGAAAGGTTTTTATTGTTTGATAAACAATGAGTGTTTGTATTTAAAAATGGAGAAAATCAGATTTTAGTTTAATTTATCGTTCTTTGTAAAGTTACTTTTTTTTTTTAAATTTAATATAATAATTGTCAGTTGTTGGGTTTTTAAATTAAATTTAGATAATTTTTTTTTAATTGAGATACGTACAGTTTTAAAAAGAGCTGTTTTGAATTAAAACAGTGAAATCATTATCAAATAAACAAGTGTTTCTGTTTTCAGTTACCACTTATGGGTCAAGTTTCTTTTTGGGGAGGGGAATTTTTTTTTTTTTCCTTTAAAAAAACACTCTTTTTTTACTAGAATTTTCTTTTGATTTTTCAATTTTACAAACTTTTTAAATCATTAAGAAAAAAAAAGAGATTAATATTTTACAAATTAATAATTATTTTTATTTTTGGTAAAAGTCAAAGTTAAATTATGTAAGGGAGATAAGTCTATTTTCAGGAATAATCCTTTTTCTCTCTTTTTGTCAATTCACTTGATTTTTTTTTTTCATATCTTCGATGAATGTTAACAGTTTATATATAAGTTATACAAATTAATCCCTCATACATTAGCCGTCTGTGTGATTCGAACCCATTGTCAAAAGATTCCATTTGATATGACTCAAGTCATTTTTTTTCTTTGATTTTATTTTCAAATCAAAACCAAAGTTTTCAAGTTTGAAACGAACTATTTGGAAGAAAATACAGAATATTAACTATGAAATTAAGAAAACATTTTATAAGATTAAAAAGAAAGAAATATCAACTCTTTTATTTTGATCTTGTTGAATTATAACCTTAAAACAGCAAGATAAATATGAATAAATGTTTTGAAAATGTTTAGTTGAATGTTACATAATTCATCATATGATAAAAAAAAAAAAGAAAAAAAGTCTCTCTTAGTCTAATAGTTGTAATTACGTCAATAAGAAAGTCTTCTCCTTTTTTTTTATTCTTTTAGCTAAATTGGACTGATTCGATATGAGATTTGTTAAAACAAAGACTAGAAAGTAATTGACTAATGAATGAATAAAATAAAATAAAATTTAAAAAATTTGGTGTATTTTTTTTTTTTTTAAATTGTTTTTGAAAATTAAAAGCTTTTTAATTTTCATTTTTAATGTATTTTTCTTGTAAAATCATTGATATTATTCTCCACGAACACCCGTTTAAGTTTACCCGGAAAAAATTTTTGTATTTTTCAAAAAAAAAAAAAAAAAAAAAAAAAAAAGAAAAAAAAAGATTATTATATATTTTTTAAGGAGGTTCACTTTTGCATTCTAATTCAATGTAGAATGATCACCCAATTCTGGAAGAAGTATTAAAAAAAAAAGGAACAGTAAAAGAAAAAAATGAAAATGATTCGACTTGTCTGGGTATTTGTCTTTCCAAACGCTCACTATTCTGGAAATGCCCCGCTCCCTCATAAAATGTAAAATAATTGGGGGTTTTGTAGTTTTCTTTTGTTTCCTTGTTTTTGAAAAATAGAAAAATTGCAGTAAGTTTGAAGGCCTAATCAAACTTATTGATTGCATATCACAATAAATAAATGAATAATTTACTAATTTTTCTTTGCAGTGAATGTGAACGGGGGCAGGAGTAGAATTTTAATTTTATACATTTATATTATACATATCGCATCCCTTTTATATTACATATATCATATGCCTTTTATATTATATATATATCACATCCCTTTTATATTATACATATTCCATCTCTTTTATATTATATCACATCATATGCCTTTTATATAATACATATAACATCCCATTTATATTATATATATCACACCCCTTTTATATTATATATATATCACATCCCTTTTATATAATACATATCACATCCCTTTTATATAATACATATCACATCTTTTTTATATAATACATATCACACCCCTTTTATATTACACATATCATATGCCTTTCATATTATATATATCATATCCCTTTTTCTATTAGTAATGCTTCTATTAATTCCTGACCACAGACCATGCTTTTCTTCATTTTAATGTATTTTCTTAGTAAAATCATTAGCAATGCATTTATAATAAAAATAGAAAGAAAGAGAAAGTTAAAAAAAAAAAAGAAAAAAAAGAATGACGTAAGATAAACCATGTTACACAAAATGTTGTTGATAACTTATCTTTTTCTGTAACCTTTGGATTCCGAGGAGTAAGTGACAGATTATGAATAACTCTTCCCCTGGCAAAAATTATGGAATAAGAACATTTAGAGGCTGTTCACCTTGTTTTTTTCATTTAGCAGTAAATAAACTAATAATAGATGAGACGCCAGACATTTTTTTGCTAGCTGAACATTCTGGCTTCATAAAATATTCCTTAAAAGTACAGGTTAAAGTACGGTAAGGACAATCTGAAGCTGAGTTTATTTTTCTGATGCAGGCATCATTGGAGAAAGAAAAGATTTGGTAAAATAATCAGGCATTGGCCCCATTTACCAAAACTTTTCTCATTCCCCAATGATGCTTGTGTCAGAAAAATAAGTTAAAAAAAGTTTGGTTTGGGGATTAAAATGAAAACTGCAGGGTTGAGTTGAATTTTATTATCTTTTTTATGTGATTAAATTGCTTATTCATTCATTTTCTGTTGAGATAAAAAAAATTGACTTTTGATTCCTTTTTTTTTTGGGGGGGGGGGGGGAATTTCTCTCCCCCACTCCTGAAAGTCTATTTCACACACTGCACTACTGATCAAATGACTTTGCTGTAAAATCAGGTTCAAAATGTTTATCCCCCCATCCCCACCTAGTTGAGTCTTATAAAATTGAATTGATTTAATTTACAGAAAACCTTTGCGTAAAACTCCTTCACTCTTTGATTTTTTTTCTATTCACATAGCCAAAACCTGTTTGAATATTTTTCATTGAAATAGAAAAAAAAATTATCTTTTTTTTTTTTTTTTCTATTTCATTCTGTTTCATTTTACTTTATTTTATTCTTATTTTTGTTTTTTTTTAAATTTTATTTTATTTATTTCTATTTATCTTTAGAGGATTAAAAAATCCCTAAGGGTCAGATTTCCTATGTCACCAGCCCTCAGCACCTGTTTTGAGTTTTGGGCACTGTTAGGGATTTTTTGATCATTTTGATCCACACACACACACACACACACATACTTCAAATATATGCCTTAATACATTTAGCTCCAGAGAGTGTTGTTAGTAATGTTTTGCTTGGTTCCTTGGGGAGTTTGGGGGTCTTCTAACATCATACTCCCCTCCCCCAGCAGACCCTATCAGAGATGATCAGTCTCTGATCCAACCTCCAGTTCAAGCAACATAGGGAAAGTGTGTGTGGATCAAAATGATCTATTTAAAAATTATACATATTTGATAGGACCTTGCAGGGAAAAAATAATCTAGAAACACCCTCACAAAAAATATGAATATAAACATATAATGAATGCAATTTCTTAGGATTTAGGCATGGTGTTAATCTAAATTAATCAATCTTAATCCGTAATCTAAGAAAATGTAATCTAGAGTAGCCTTATTTAAAACCCATCTTATTTCCTCATCTTTAGGTTCGATAGTGTAGAATTGGTCAGGTTGCGTAGGGCAATTAGTTGCGATAACCGAGAGTAATTAATTGCGTTAGCAAAGAGCGATCAGTCGTGAAGACAGGGAACTCAATTCCCGAATGAGGAACGGGACTATTTATGGTGCCTTGGGGCATCCAATTGTGCACAAGTGGACTATTCCATTGCATAGATCGTCATTGGCTGCTTGGAAGTAAGTGAAAGTATTTTATTATATAAACCAGCTTCAGTTTAGCATTGTAAGGAGGACAGCACTGAGCTACGACCTGCTTTATTTCTGTCTGCCAGCTTGACACTTTACGGAGGTATGTGTTATTGTTATTCTACAAATAGTATCACTACTACTTTTTTACAACAATGACTTAGGGAAACTTTATTTGAAACCTTTTATAATGAAAATTGATGAATTTATTATAAAGTTTTAAAAGCAGGCCATTGGTCTAATAAATAGAGTGTTTGATAATAGTCCAGGAGACCGGGGTTCAATCCCAGGTCGAGTCATACCAAAGACTCAAAAAATGGTACTTGATGCTGCCTTGCTTAACACTCACCATTATAAGGTAAGGATTAAGGGTAAAGTGGAGCAATCCATGGAAAGGAGTAGTGCCCTCCCCTACACCTTGGTGTAGTAGCTATTGAAAAGGGAGCCTTCAGGTCACCCTCGACTAAAGTCCCCAAGCACTACTTGAACTCTAACTAAACGGCTGAAGCTAGACGGCAATTACACAAGAATGTTGCGAGCAATATTGAACAAGTCCTGGGGCAACACCCCACAAGGCACCAACTATACGGCCACCTACCTCCTATCATGAAAACTATCCAAGTTAGACGAACCAGACATGCAGGATACTGCTGGAGAAAGCAAGGACGAGCTCATAAGTGATGTACTCCTATGGACCCCCGCATATGGCCAAGAAAAAGCAGGACGACCAGCTCGAACATACATACAGCAGTTATGTGAGGATACGGGATGTAGCCCTGAAGACCTGCCAGAGGTGATGAATGATAGGGAGAAGTGGCGAGAGAGGGTCAGAGATATCCGTGCTAGCGGCACGACATGATGATGATGATGAGATATATATATATATAAGTAAAGTAAGCGACCATAGTTGAGGTTGACCTTAAAGCTCCCTTTTCAATAGCTGCTACACCAAGGTGTAAGGGAAGACATTACTCCTTTTCCTGGATTGCTCCACTTTACCCTTGATCCGTACTTTATAATGCTGAGGGTTAAGAAAAGAGGTATCAAGTACCATTTTTTTTGAGTCTTTGGTATGACTCGACCTGGGATTGAACCCTGGTCTCCTGGGCCATTGACAAACATTCTACCCAATAGGTCAACAGGGAAATATTAATCAAATTTCTTTAACATTTTTCCTAAGGTTTTTATTTTTCATTTCATCTTAATCTTGAAAACTTTGAATAAGATGGAAATTTTAAAAAAACAACAACGAAATGAAAATTACAAAAATTAATAAAAAAATCTAAAAGTAACATCAAAATTAAATTAATAAATTAGAAAGAAAAAAAGAAAAAAAAGAGAAAAAGAACGAACTAGGTGTAAAATGGAATTTAGAATTGTTTTTTAAATTCAGAAAATTTATTTTGAGTGTATATTTGCTAAAAAAGCAAAAAAACGCTATTGAACATTAGTTGAACTAAAATAAATATTCATAATATGAAACAAGTAAAAAAAACAAAAAAAAACAAAAACAGGCAAACAAAATCTTCTCGCCAGAGACGAAGAGAAAATAATCTCGCATTAATTGACACTTTAAACTGGGTAAAACCAAACAAGCCCCTGGCAGACTTTCCAGTGTATACGATTGATCTTACCCCCTTTACAGAAACATTTTTTGCTACCTGTTTGTCTGGTCTTATTGTATATCCATTCTCCCTTTAAAACTGTTCATACACACATATTGTACATACAGGAAGGAAATACTTGCCCTGTCAGTGGTACTTAGAATGCACTGAATGTATCCTCCTACAGATGATTAAGAACCCCAACCCCGACCCCTCAAAAAAGGAGATGTCTTCTGGGTATAACACTAAACTGCTTGCTCAGTCAATTGGAGCTGTACAATACACCAACTGCACCTCTGCAGAGGCATAAGACCCCCTCCCCTAACGAGTGTCCTGGATATGGCACTGAACAATCTGATGGTGAGGTTCCAGTAATGCTGGAGCTTTGGGAATGCAGAGTACCCCTTTACTGCCATCGCTCCCAGGTCCACTCTGACCCGGAGTGGTAACACCTGATAGGGTCCTATCTATGGGTTAAATAGAACTAACAGCATACTTATGCTAAACTGAATTATTTGACTTAATTTGACAATTAAACCGTACTTACATTTAAACTGTGTGCTTATGCTAAACTGAATTATTTGAAATCGAACTGTTTTTTGACATTGAAACTGTACTTACACTAAACTGATTTGTTTAATATAGAACTGTTTTGACATTTAACTGGGTGCAAACAAAATCTGCACTTATACTAAACTGAATTAACTGAATTAGAACTGCTTGACTAAACTAAATAGCTTGAAATAGAAATGTTTTTTTACAATTAAATTGTACTTACATTTAAACTGTGTACTTATCCAGAACTGAATTGTTTAAAATAGAACTATTTTCATAAAAATGGATTTGTCGTTAAATAACCTACAAAGGTTGATATGCCATAAAACCCAACCAACCTATCGATGGGTGAAATCGAACAAAACTGTACTTATGATAAACTGAATTGTTTGAAATAGAACTGTACTTATGCCGAAGTGAATTGTTTGAAATAGAACAGTTTTGACATTTAACTGTGTGTAAACAAAAACTATACTTATACTAAACTGAATTGTTTGAGATAAAACTGTTTAAATGTATAAGAATGGATTTGGCATTAAATAACCTACAATAATTGATGTGTTGTCAGACCAAACCAAACTACACCAAACCGCTAAGCTGCTACTGATGGCATAGCTCTATTTCTAGAGCTCTGGGGAATGGAGTACCTGTTCATTGTCATTACTCGCAGGTCCACTCTGATTTGAATCCTATCCCACTGTTAGAATTCCATCTATAGGTCAAATTTAAAAATTATTTGTATTTGATAGAAATACTTGAAACCATATAACTGTAAATTATTTCTATTACGAATAGTTACTTGAAGCTATACTTTGTAAGAATTCTTATGAGTTACTTGAAACGAAGTGGTGAATCTCCGTGGAGTAGTGGCTAATGTGGTGGACTGCGATATTGTAGTTAGCAAGTTCAATCTCTAGTTGGACTTTTATGTTCACTTTTGGACAAATACTCTACAGAAATATATGAATCCCTTATCGCTCCAACTGTCCTTTTACAAGGATGGCTTTGGCATTAAATAACCCTTGAAGGTTGGTGTAGCATTAAACAAAGAAACCAAACCAATTGAAACTATGGAGCTGTGTCCAAATAAATGACTATTATTAGATAGAAATAATTACTTGAAATCCTGCAGTTATTAGTTTGTTGGTTGGTTGGATTTAATGGCATACCAACCTCTATAGGTTATTTAATGCCAGAGCCTTTTTACACATATATTATATATATGATTTGTAAACGCAAATGTTTAGGTTGGTGATGGTTGGGTTTTATGGCAAATTAACCTCGTAAGGGTCATTGAGTGTCAAATTCTGATATGTATGTATGTATGTGTGTGTGTATATATATATATATATATATATATATATATATATATATATATATATATATAAATGAATATTAATTGTAAATAGTTCGGAATTAATGTTTTAAAATAGGTCAAAGCTTTTTGTTTGTATAAACTTGATGGTCGAAGGTGTTGGTAACATAGTCTATATCTTTAATAGGAGTCCAATTGTTTTTAAGAAGTTGATTATGTTTTTGAGAGCACTTTTTTAAATAGTTCCTTCATGCTGTTCGCCTTATAAAACTTTTTCTCTGGTGTGGTTTAGTTTTGTGCATTCTATCAAAATGTGCTTGATTGAATATTGGTTTCCACATGGACATTTGGGGGGGTTCTTCTTTAAGAATGAAGGAGTAAGTCAGTTGAGTGTGTCCAATGCGTAGTCGAGTAAGGGTAGTTTCTTCTCTTCTGGTATTATTAGGATCCAGCTTCCACTTATTAGTGTTAGATAGGAATACTTGAAATCATAAAACTATTAACAAATTGTTTGTATGAGATAGGACCACTTTGTTTCATATAACTGTATGCAATAAGGGGGTGTCCTCGTGGTGTAATGGTTAAAGTGATGGACTGTGGAATCGTAGTACGCAAGTTTGTACTCCAGTCACGCTTTTACGTTCACTTTCGGACAAATAGGTATGGGAAAGGTATGAACCCCCTTATCCTCCCAGCTATGGGTTAAATAGTACCACTACTGTTCTTCTAGGAGAATGGCTTTGGCATTAAATAACCTAAAAAGAGTTGATATGCCATTAAACAAAGGAACCAAACCATCTTAAGAAATAACTATACAAAAAAGGTAAATATAAATATACTATGAATGCAATTCTCTAACCTCTAGGCTTAAAATAACCTTAGAGGGATTGTTATGCCATTAAAATCAATCAATAAAATCAATCGGAAATACCTACTTGTCACTATAAAGTCCATTTCTACTTCTGCAAGATAAAAATTTACTATGAAAACAGAAATCACATCAGTTGCAGGACCGATAAGTCCATTAAAAAGAAAAAAAAATTACAAGCAAAAATGTTCTTTAAAAACTGGAAATTATTTTTGTATTATTGATTACTTCAATAGCTGTACATTCACGAAAATATCAACAGCTTTGGGTACTTGTCTGAAGTCATGATCCTATGTGGTAGTATGTCACAGTTGGGTTTTCCCATTTTCATTCCCATATAGATCATGAGTATATTCCCTTCATTCAGACGTTTACTCCCAAGTGTACAGCTTATAACATTTATTTTTCCTGTCATACCTCAATATATGCATCAAACCATCAAAAATGCTGCAAATTTTACTGAATAATTTACTAATGCGACTATAAACTCCATTGAATGCATTTGGAAAGATTAAAAAAAAAAAAGCAAGAAATTCAAGGTGGTTTGGAATGCATTTTCTATGGTATCATTTGCGAAACTGCACCTAGTTTAGTATAAGATCAGGAGTATGGGGCACCAAGTGATAATCAAACTAATAATGATCTCCTAACCTTGTAAACAGATAGAATGAGATCTATCTATATTGTTATCATTTTTTTAAGCCTACAAGGGTCATTGAAAAAGCTCCAAGTCTACAAGGGTTGTTGAAAAAGCGCCAAGTCTACGAGGGGGGGGTCGTCGAAAAAGCTCCAAGTCTACGAAGGGGGTGGGGAACGTCGAAAAAGCTTCAAGCCTACGAAGGGGGGACGTCGAAAATGCTCCAAGTCTCTGAGGGGGGGGTCGTTGACAAAGCTCCAAGTCTCCGAGGGGGGGGTCGTCGACAAAGCTCCATGTCTCTGGGGGGGGTCATTGAAAAAGCTCCAAACCTCCGGGGGAGGTCATTCAACCACCTCCAAGTCCTTGGTGTGGGGGAGGTCGTTCAAAAAGTCCTAAGCCTCACTTAGAAAGAAGAGGAAAAGCTGAACATTTTTGTTGTGGCAACACACTCTTACTTTTATAAAACTAAAAAAGTTTTTTCTAATTTCATAAGAAGTGGTTGTGTATTTCCACTGTGATAGCAATTAGTTGTAGCTTTTCTTTTTGGTTGAACCTTTTCAACGACCCTCATAACTTAGTTTGACTAGTCATTTTTTTCTACAAGAAATCTCTTAGATAAACTGTTGGTATGTATTTACCGGACCATTGGCCTAATGGATAGAGTGTTCGCCAATGGTATCAGAGACCAGGGTTCAATCCCAGGTCTAGTCATACCAAAGACTCAAAAAATGGTACTTGATACCCCCTTGCTTAACACTCAGCATTATAAGGATCAAGGGTAGTGGAGCAATCCAGGAAATGGAGTAGCACCCTCCCCTACACCTCGGTGTTGTAGCTATCGAAAACGAAGCCATCGGGTCACCCACAACTAAGGTAGCCAACTTTAGTTTTACTATGTATTTACCCAACCCATCCACGACAGACATAAGGTAGATTTTTAGTAATAAGTAAGTTGGCGACTGTAGTCAAGGGTAACCCAAAGGCTCCCTTTTCGATAGCTACTACACAGACTGCTCCATTTTACTCTTGGTCTGTATCTTATAATGCTGAGTGTTAAGCAAGGCGGCATCAGGTACCATTTTTTGAGTCTTTGGTATGACTCGACCTTAGATTGAATCCAGGTCTTCCGGGCCATTGAGGAACACTCTAACCATTATGCCAATCTCCGTTGAATTAGATTTTTAAGCCAAGTAAAAATTTTTTGAATTCAGTTTTCCTTTTCCTCAATTGGTTGCTTAACCCAGGATTTGATTCTATTTTCTACAATAATTTGATTCTATTTTTTACAAGGATTTGATTCCATTTTCTTCAATAATAACGGTTATGCTAATTAACCTCTTCTTTAGTAGTAGTAAAAATTTACCCTTGTGGCCCAGTCGGCTGGGGCTGTAGAATACACCAACCGCATCTCTGCAGAGGGGTAAGACTCCCCCAACAAGTGGTCTGACTATGACACTAAACAATCTGATGGTTAGGCTCCAGTAATGCTGGAGAATTGGGGAATGCAGAGTTCTCCTTTATTGCCATCGCTCCCAGGTCCACTCGGTCCAGAGTGGTAGCACCTAATAGGGTCCTATCAATTGGTCGAATAGGATTGTTTGACATTTAAACTGTGTACTTATGCTAAGTGTTTCTATAGAGAATCGTTATTGCCGCTACGGTTTCTTTAGGTATGCCGTACGGCATACCTAAAGAAACCGTAGCGGCAATAACGATTCTCTATAGAAACACTAAAGTAAAAGTACGATCACCAGATGGAGACACAGAATACTTCGACATTGTAGCAGGAGTACTACAAGGGGACACGCTGGCTCCGTATCTCTTTATCATTTGTCTAGACTACGTACTTAGAACATCGATTGACAAAATCAAAGAGAATGGCTTCGAACTGACGAAGAAAAGAAGCAGAAGATATCCCGCAACAACAATTACCGACGCCGACTACGCCGATGACATAGCGATACTGGCAAATACACCTGACCAAGCCGAAACACTTCTGCATAGCCTGGAACGAGCAGCAGCAAGCATAGGCCTCCATGTTAATGCACACAAAACGGAATATATGTGCTATAACCAAACGGGGGACATCTCCACTCTAGAAGGAACCCCTCTTAAACTAGTAGACAAATTCACGTACCTAGGAAGCAGCGTCGAATCAACCGAAAAGGACATCGAAACGAGGTTAACGAAAGCATGGACAGCTATCAATAGGCTTTCGACTATATGGAAATCAGACCTAACCGATAAAATGAAACGCAGTTTCTTCCAGGCAGCGGTCACATCGATACTGCTATATGGATGCACTACATGGACGCTAACAAAACGGCTCAAGAAGAAACTAGATGGCAATTACACAAGAATGCTGCGTGCAATCCTCAACAAGTCCTGGCAGCGGCACCCCACGAGACACCAACTGTACGGCCACCTGCCCCCTATCACGAAATCTATTCAAGTTAGGCGAACCAGACATGCTGGACATTGCTGGAGAAGCAGAGATGAACTCATAAGAGATGTACTCTTATGGATCCCCACACACGGCCGCGCAAAAGCAGGACGACCAGCACGAACGTACATTCAGCAGCTATGTGAGGATACAGGATGTTGTCCTGAAGACCTGCCTAGGGCGATGAACGATAGGGAGGAGTGGCGAGAGAGGGTCAGGGATATCCGTGCTGCCAGCACGATATGATGATGATGATGACTTATGCTAAACTGAATTGTTTGAAATAGAACTGTTTCTATGTATAAAAATGGATTTGGCATGAGATAACCTACAATCATTGATATGCCATAAAACCAAACCAAACCACAAGACGAACAGAAATGCTGAATCACACGTAAGCAATCTTGTCGTTTACCAGTGTTGTATTTAAGGAAGAATGACAATGCTGATATATAAAAATATAATCTGCTTCTTTTCTTGTTTTTTTTTTTTCATAAAACAAAATGTACATATGGGTAGAGTAAGAGCGAGTCAGAGAGGGCTGAAATGCACACACACAGGGGTGATGGTGTGGTTTCTCTGTTAAACCTCATTGCATTTCTGCTTTTTAAGTTTTAACAAACTGTGTACTTATGCTAAATTGAATTGTTTGAAATAGAACTGTTTTTATGTATAAAAATGAATTTGACCTTAAATAACCTACAATGCTTGATATGCCATAAAACCATACCAAACCAAACCAACCTTGTGTCATATTCTGCCATCATATATAGATTGGGTTTTTTAGTTTTGGTAAGGCAACCAGTCTAGGAAAAGGAAAACTCTGAATTCAGATCAGCTGTATTTCTCTTAAAACATGACCTTGTGTCACATTCTGCTTATGACAGGTGTTTGGTAAATATATGAATTAGATACCGGTTGTCAGTAATTGAATTCAGGAAATGGCAAGGTTCCAATTTTTTTTTTCTTGGCAAATAATACCAAGACTGGAGCTATTCACTTTCATTCCATAAAGTAGCCAGTATATTTATATACTTCTAAAATCTAGAAATTCCCTAGTGGTATCTATATCTATTAAAAGCAAAACAATTTTTCTAAAACTATCTCTCTCTCTCTCTCTCACTGGCCCCGTAACCTGGTTTGTTTATGGGGGTGTTAGATATTTATCTGTGCCTCCCACCAAGAAGGATTTAATACAAGGTCTTTTTTTAGTGGGGATTTAAGGGAGGGTGAGGTTGGGCATGAGCTGAGATTTGTTTGCTGTTGGTCAATGCTGGTCATAGGATCATTAGGTTCAATGTGAACTAAGCTAGCCTTTACTAAGCCTCCTGGCACATGCCAGGTGACCTTGCTGGTCATAGATTCACTAGACCCAAAAGTCTACTGCAATGTGAATCTATGCTTGGTCTCCCAGCACATATGCCAGGTGATCTGGTGTTAGACCATAACAGTAAATTAATACTGCGGGTATTTAGTACCGGGTTGTTAGGGCTTTACTTATTTAGTATGACTTGGGCAAGAATAGTCTTGCAGAGCCCATCCTTCTCCAGGTCCCTAACTAGTTAGAATTTAAAGTTTTCCCTCACTTAAGCTGGTTGTCATACCAATGTTAAAGAGCACTGTCTGTCCTACTATTTTATCCATAACTCGATGGAGAACAATGGATTCATGCCTTTCTCAAGGGTATTAGCATTATGTGATATGCAAACAGCCTCATCCAGGAATTGAACTCGGATAGCAGAGTTCACTTCCTATGACATTAACCATTGCACTACAAGCATCTAAAATTAAACATTCATCTGGAATCTACTATCTACTAGCTGATGTATAATCTGCAGTTGGGGGTTTGATATTTATCCAAGCTCCCAATTGACTGGATTTGACAAAAGATCATTTTATAGTGAAGAACCACGCATAAATCAAGACTCATTCACACCTGTTACAAAAAAATGCTTCAACCCATCCCGCATTCCCTATTTTTGGGGTGCCTCAGGTGTCAAGCGATAAAATCGGCCCTGTCAAGCAGGTATTGCTTGGAGGAGGAACTCCTAGAACCAGATGGTTAGCATAATAACACCCACCTTGTACAAATGCTAGGTGAGCCCCAAAAGCCCACTGTTAGGTGTTTATCCACAAAAAAAATCAATATAATAACTTAATTTTGAATTTTAGACTTACAGCACAAATGTATTATACACTCGGTCCATGGGGAATTAGAGTATGCTGACTTTATCTCCTACTGAGAGTTTAGACCACTTCCCAAAAAAACTGTCATTTGAATATACTTACCTACCTCCTCAGCACAAGCAGGACTGTTGGTTGGTTGTTTGGGTTTCATGGCATATCAACTTTTGTAGGTTATTCTATATTAAACAATTCAGTTTAGCATAAGTACAGTTTCAATGTCAAAAACAGTTCCATTTCAAACAGTTTAGCATAAGTACACAGTTTAATTTTCAAAAACATTTCTATTTCAAGCTATTCAGTTTAGTCAAACAGTTCTAAATCAAACAATTCAGTTTAGCATAAGTATGCAGTTAGTTCTATTTAACCCATACATAGAGCCTTATGAAGTACTACCATTCCGGGCCAGAGTGGAACTGGGATTAATGGCAAAGAAGTGGTGCTCTGCAATCCCCAAAGCTCCATTATCACTGAAACCTCACCATCAGATTGTTTAGTGTTATCTGCAGTACCCTCTTTTGAGGTCGGGATCTTACTCCTCTGCAGAGGTGCAGTCAGTGTATTCTACAGCCCCAGCCAACTGGGCAATGCACAAGCATGATATGATACCAGGTGAATTTTTTTAGTGGAGTTTAACAGGTTTGAATTCGGAGTTTTCCTTCTCTTAAATTAGTTGTCATACCAAGACTAAAGAGCCCAGTATGCCTTACTAATAATTCATTGTTGAAGAGAGAATTGTGGTCCTATGCTAATCACAGAGCCCAATGTGGTGTGACTACTAGGCACAGTACTTGTTGTGGCTATTGTGTTTGTGACATTAGCTTCTGATTGTTTGCTTTGTCAAATCCTTCCATGGCCATGCTGCGTTTGAAAGATCCAAGAAGGGGGGTTGACACAATTCAGCCGGATCTTCTTCTGATGGTCATATAATATGAGTGGCTAGATTGTCTAGCAACTCAAAGAATAAAGAAAACCTGTCGTTTAACAAACAACAAAAAATCGTTTTTATTGAAACACATTTGTGAGACAAAAAATAACAAACAAACAATGTTTGCTTTCCTGGCAAAATGAAGAAAGAATATTGAGAGAGGAAGAGTGACGATGAGGTGCGGTTAGAATGACACTAATGTCTCTAAAGTCTGGGATTTTGAATTTTTGTAAAGTCTGAAGGTTGTTCAGAGTGCCTCGGGTCTAGAATGGAAGGGATGCTTCTTTGGCAGTCTTGAGTTTCTTCTGGTCCTTTTTCTCATCCTCTCTGATGATTCGTTTCACCATCCTATTCTTATAGATCAATATCTGGACTAAAAACGGTTTCTGATTGGTTGTCCAATAAGAGACAATTAGGAGTCATATTCCCATTGGTCAGCCAATCCTAGTTCAGGATTATATCTTACAGGTATAGGGAAAACCCCTTTTAGATGCTTTGACCAATGCGAACAGGTTTAGAGCAATGGAGTTGAACTAAAAATTCTCAGCTTCACCTCGCTCACCTTTATTTAGGGTGAAGCAAAATTAAATCTCCCTTTTGACATTGACTTTTAAGATAAGGACTAGAAAAATATGTTTTACAAAATGACACGTCTCATCATTATGATCGATAAAGTTAGTTGACAACCGAAAAATTAAATAAATTTGCTGACCTTTAAAATCAAAAGCAGTTGTCTTGCACTTAACTGACCTTTAGGAACAATCAACCAGCTTTTTAGGTCAATTTAAGCCTTGAACAAAAGATACTTATTTTAAGGATCTTTTTGTTTTTGAGATATATATATTAATTTTCATATATTTCATAAATTTTAATTTTTACATATTAAGTATTCAACCGCACGTCGTGTCACAGAATAATTGGATTCATACCTTTCCTAAGGATATTACCACTATGTGAAATGCAAACAGTCTTGTCCAAGATTTGAACTCACATTGCAGAGTTCATTTCCTACAACGTTAACCATAACATCACGAATGCCTGCAAATATGTTCTGTGTATGACACTAAACTGCATTTGATCTGGTGATAAGGAGAGTGCCCTTTCATTGCCATTACTCCCAGGTCCTCTCTAACCTATTAGTGTCCGATCTATGAACCAAATAAATCTGTTTAAAAATTATTCAAAAATAAAATAACTACACAAGAAATACAAATATGAACATTGTATAATGACCGAGATTCTCTAACCTGTAGGCATAAATAACCCTAGACAAGTTGACATGCAGTTAAAAACCATCAATCAATTGTATTGTTATTAAAGATCAATAGTAGTTTGCAATTAATAATTTTTTTTCATTGGGTGCCCGATTCATTTGGCCTTGTGCCACATTGAAGCAAAGAGCTTCGTAAATTACAATAATTTTTTTAGAAATCAAGATAATACTATTGTTGGCCCAAATGGCTGGGGTTGTAAACTACACCGACTGCTTCTCTGCAAAAGGGTGAGACACGCCTCCTCCAACCAGTGTCCTGAGTATGACACTAAACAATCTGATGATGAGGTTCTTGTAATGCTGGAGTTTTGGAGAATGAAGTGTACCCCTTCATTGCGATTGCTCCCAGGTCCACTCTGGCTCAGAGTGGTAGCACTTGATAGGGTCCTATCTCTGGGTCAAATAAAACCAAACTGAACTGTTTGAAATAAAACTGTTTTGATATTTAACTATTTGTAAACAAAGACTATACTTATACTAAACTGAATTGTTTGAAATTTAATTTGGCTTTAAATGACCCGAAACTGGTCATAAAACAAAAACAACCAACCAACTATAATACTATTGTTTAAATAAAGTACATGAAATTAAGATGCAAAAAATACTAGTAAAATATTCATGTTTGACAATGCTTCATCTAATAAAAAAATTCAAAATAAATTTATTCATTATTTTAAATTGTCTTTCAATTTTTATATTAAAATTTCCAATTGTTTAGCTGCTTTGTTAGGAGAGCTCAAAATATGCTGATGGTATTCTCTGTCAAGAGGTGAAAATCCCTACAAAAGGGATGTCCTGGGTATGATACTAAGCTGTATCTGATGGTGAGGCTCCTGTTCTGGAGATTTAGTGAAATTTTGAATACCCCTTCATTGTCATTACTCCCAGGTCCACTGTGACCTGGAATAGTTGTACCTGTTTGGATTTCATCTATGGGTCAAATAGCTCTGTTTCAAAATTATTGATATTTGATAAGACTGTGTGCAAAAAACAATAAAAAAGAAGTCTTAAGAAACAACTACTCAAAAAATATATATACGAATGTACAATGATTGTGATTCCTTAACCTCTAAGCATGTAATAACCCTAGGCAGGTGGACATGCCATTAAAAATAAAACAATCCAATTGTTTATATTGCTAATGCCGAAAGCAAATATATTTAGACCATGATTTGTTTTATTTCGAGAGAAATAAAAATAAATGAGATTTTGTTCACGAATACTGAAAACGATGTTTTTGGTTTTGAATAAAATAACTTTCAAAGAAAATAAAATATTGATATGTAATACTATTTTCATTATTCAATCAACAGTGACCACTATTATTAAATGGGATTTTGTACACGAATACTGGAAACAATATGTTTACTTAACTATTACTATGTATTTACCCAACCCATCCACGACAGACACAAGGTAGATTTTTAGTAATATTGAACAAGTCTTGGCGACAACACCCCACGAGACACCAACTATACGGACACTTGCCCCCATCACGAAAACTATACAAGTTAGACGAACAAGACACGCGAGACACTGCTGGAGAAGCAAGAACGAGCTCATAAGCGATGTACTCCTGTGGACCCCCACATATGGATGTGCAAAAGCAGGACGACCAGCACGAACTTACATACAGCAACTATATGAGGACACAGGATGTAACCCTGAAGACCTGCCGGAGGCGATGAATGATAGGGAGAAGTGGCGAGAGAGGGTCAGGGATGTCCGTGCTGGCGGCACGACATGATGATGATGAAGGTGGCAACTGTAGTCGAGGGTAACCCAAAAGTTCCCTTTTTGATAGCTACTACACTGGAATGTAGGGGAGGGCGCTACTCCTTTTCCTGGATTGCTCTACTTTACCCTTGATCTGTACCTTATAATGCTGAGTGTTAAGCAAGGCAGCATCAAGTACCTTTTTTTTTCTTTTTTTCTTTTTTTTTTTTTTTTTTTTTTCAGTCTTTGGTATGACTCGACCTTAGATAGAACCAAGGTCTCCTGGGCCATTGGCGAACACTCTAACCATTATGCCAATCTCCGGTGAACTAGATTTTTAAGCCAAGTAAAACTGTTTTGAATTCAGTTTTCCTTTTCCTAAACTGGTTGCTTAACTCAGGATTTGAACTCTGGTCATTGATTTTATTTTCTACAATGATAACTGTTATGCTAATTACACCTCTTCTTTAGTAGTAGTAGTAGCAATTTACACTTGTGGCCCTGTCGGCTGGGGCTGTAGAATACACCAACTGCATCTCTGCAGAAGGGTAAGACTCCCCCAACAAGTGGTCTAATTATGATACAAACAATTGGATGGTTAGGCTCCAGTAATGCTGGAGAATTGGGGTGTGTGGAGTACTTGTTTTTTGCCATTGCTCCCAGGTCCACTCTGGCCCAGAGTGGTAGCACCTGATAGCGTCCTATCTATTGGTCTGGTTGTTAAATAGGATTTTGTACACTTATACTGAAAACAACGTTTATTAAATACAACTATTATAACCCCCACCACCTCACCCAAACTAAACTACACCTGATGGTGAGGCTCCAGTTCTGAAGAGTGTGGGATACTCTTTCATCATCATTACTCCCAGGTCTACTTTAACTTGAAATTATAGCACCTGTTAGGATCCCATCTCTGAGTCAAATAGATCTGTTTAAGAATTATTTGTATTTGATTGGAATACTTTAAACCATATAATTGTATGCAAACAAATTATTATTATTATTATTATTAAATAGGAATAGTTACTTGAAATAGTATAATTACTTATGTGTATTAGATAGAAAAACTTGATTATTTGATTTTAATGGCATGTCAACCCAGGTGGGGTTATTTTATGTCGAGAGGTTAGGGAATCGTATATATAGTACACTTATATTTACATTTTTTGTTTGGTTTCTTTGTTCAATGGCATATCAATTGTTATGGGTTATTTAATGCGTTTCTATTTAATCCACATCTGGAGTGATAAGGGAGTTCATAGCTTTCTTAGTCTGAATGTAAAAAATAATGTAGAAACTGGAGTCTGAACTTGCTCCCTACAGTGTCAGTCCAGTGTATTAACCACTACACTATAGGAACTTCCTCCACATTTTTTTGTGTAGTTTCTTAAGTCTTTTTACACATGATTATAGGATATTAAGTATTCCTATTAAATACAAATATGCTAACAGATCTATTTGAGCCATATATCAGACCCTAACCAGTGCTACCACTCCAGGTCATAGTGGACCTGGGAGTAATAACATTGGAAGAGTACTCCACACTCTCCAATCTCCAAAATTGGCGCCTTATCATCAGATGCAGTTTTGTGTCATACCCAGGGAAACATTGATCTTGTTAAAAAGAAAATAATAAAGAAATACTACAACAAATGGCATCATTTAAAAAAAAAGAAAACATTTCTGATGTTCTAATTTTAAAGTCGCCTGCAAGCCCAAGTTTGTGTGCCCAGTCGACTGGGATGTAGAATACACTGTCTGCACCTCTGCTGAGGGTTAAGACCCCACTCCCAGTGAGTGTCCTGATATGACACTAAACAATCTGATGATGAGGTTCCAGTATTGCTGGAATGTTGGGGAATGGGGAGTACCCCTTCATTGCCATCGCTTCCAGGTCCACTCTTGCCCAGTGTAGTAGCGCCTGATAAGGTCCTATCTATGGGTCAAAAAGAACTAAACTGTGTACTTATGCTAAACTGAATTACTTGAAATAGAACTGTTTTAACATTTAAACTGTGTACTCACGCTAAACTGAATTTTTTAAATAGAACTGTTTTTGACATTGAAACTGTACTTGCGCTAACTGAATTGTTTGAAATAGAACTATTTGAGTAAACTGAATTGCTTGAAATAGAAATGTTTTTGACAATTAATCTGTGTACTCATGCTAAACTGAATTGTTTGAAATGGGACTGATTATTTGTATAAAAATGGATTTGGCGTTAAATAACCTACAAAGATTACAGGGTGGAACGATAAAATTCTCGTCCTAAAGAAAACAACACTGCAGCTTTATTTTAAAACTTTTATTGAAAAAATCAATTCTGGTAACTTGATTATGTAGTAGAACTGACATCTATTCAATGTAGCTGCCTTCAGCCTTGATCACCGCCTCGATACGGATCCGGAACTGGGAGCATACCTTTTCCACAAGTGCCGCTGGGAGCTCAGCAAATATCGGCGGATGGTGGCGATCAGGCTGGCTTTGGTGTTGTGGGAGGTCATGTTGGTGATGTTCTTGACGTATGACCAAATGAAGTAGCCCAGCGGGTTCAGGTAGGGGGAGGAAGTGAGCCAGTGAGAGAAGGGTACAAAGTCGTAGCACTCCTTCTGAAGCCAAGCCTGGGTATATTTGGACTTGTGGGCCGGCACCAAGTCCTGCTGCCACACCCAGGGTCTGCAACCGGCCACCTGATTGCACCAGGGGATCACCACACTCTTCAGCACATCCAGGTACACTTTGGTGTTGACTTTCAAGCCAACTTTGAAGATGTGAGGTGGCATGATGTGGCCCTCACTTGAAACCACACCAAAGACCATAACCATAGCCGGAAACTTTGTTTTCATCACCCTGGGCACATTGAACTGTCCGGATTTGCATTTTGAGGGTGCTGGCAATGGTCCTGTTGTCATAGCTTGGATCGGTAGAGTGCATGAGGTGTACAGCGGCGCACCTCCGATCTCGCTCGTTGAACATTGTGTCACTTTCAGATATGATAGAAGGCTCCTATTGCTCTTGGGATTTGTACACAACTGGCCAACTAGTAGATGGTCTGCAACAAAAAAAGAAAACTGGTTTTCATTAACCGGAAATGGAATCATGTCGTCTTTTCTAGGGCGACAATTTTATCATTCCACCCTGTAATATGCCATAAAAACCAACCAACCAACCGACCCAAGTTTGTAAATAAATGAACTGTTATTGATTCAGTTTCTATTTGTATCACAAACAGAATAATTTCTATAGGAACAGACACCGCATTGAAATACCAGCTTCATTATTGTATGAATAAATTAGACACATTTCTAACATTTTTGTAATTGTGTCCAGGCTTAATCTTAAAGCAATCATTTACGTTTTCCTAATCTAGGATTATGCCTTTCAATATTGTAAGTATTTCAAGTTGGCTAGCACAATCTTTTCCTTCGTCAGAAGGTAGAATGATCAAGGTATATAGCTAATGAAGGCAGTAGATTAACAACTCGAGTAAAGTCATTTTTAATGGTCATAATTAAAATCTGATCGGTAAAAAGGATCAAGAAATGTGTACATCTCTGTCTGGCTATCAGTGCTTATCTCTGTCGGGCTATCAGTGCCTATCTCTTTCAAGCTATCAGTGCCTATCTCTGTCGGGCTATCAGTGCCTATCTCTTTCAAGCTATCAGTGCCTATCTCTGTCGGGCTATCAGTGCCTATCTCTTTCAAGCTATCAGTGCCTATCTATGTCGGGCTATCAGTGCCTATCTCTTTCAAGCTATCAGTGCTTATCTCTGTCGGGCTATCAGTGCCTATCTCTTTCAAGCTATCAGTGCCTATCTCTGTCGGGCTATCAGTGCCTATCTCTTTCAAGCTATCAGTGCCTATCTCTTTCAAGCTATCAGTGCCTATCTATGTCGGGCTATCAACCTATTTATCTGGGGGGGTGTCCTCATGGTGTTATGGTTAAAGTAATGGACTGTGGAATCGTAAGCGAGTTCGTACTCCAGTCACTCTATAACGTTCACTTTTGAGCAAATACTTTTGGGGAAGGTATGAATCCCCTTATCCTCCCAGCTATGGGTTAAATAGTACAACGACTGTTCTTCTTGGAGAATGGCTTTGGTATTAAATAACCTACAAAGGTTGATATGCCATTAAACAAAGAAACCAAACCAAACCAAACCAATTTATCTATTGTCTCCAGTGGCCTGCATCCATTTCATAAAAATGTGTGCATTGCCTCTGGTTGTGAGCTCAATGCCTTTCAACAATTAAAACTATGAAGCAAAGATGGTATTCATCAATAGATTTATTGATATTGCTGGGTCGTTTGTTTAATTTTGAGATCTCATTATTATTTTATTTTGTCTTTGTGGAAGAGTGATAACTTCATTAGGGACTGTATGTACACTGCTATATATATATATGCCAACATAGTCAGGGACGGTCATTCCAGAAGCTGGGTATATCATGTTAGTCCACTCAATTTCAATATCTCATTGTTTTACTGTACTGTCTCCAGTGACGTGCACTGTCTCAGATAGTATATTGTATTTTGTTTATGTTATAAAGATTTCCATTTCATTTTCAACCTCCGTTTTGGTTAATTCATATTCAACAGTTAGTTTATTTGATTTAATGGTTTATCAACCCTTGATGGTTATTTAATGCCAAATCCTGTTTATATACATTTAATGATTTGTAAGCCAATAGTTTGAAGGTAACTTTATTTTTAAATAGAGCTCATTTGTTTGCACACAGTTAAATAAATAACAATACTTAAAACAGTTAAATAAATAACAATAAATAATAACAGTTAAATAAATAACAATAATGATAATAAATAAATAACACTTAAATAAATAACAATACTTAAAACCATTGGTTTTAAGTATTGTTATTTATTTTGTGCACATAAACAGTTTCAAGTATTCCTATCTAACACTAATAATTCTATTTGATATTAATATTTGTTTGCACGCAGTTAAATGGTTTTAAGTATTGCTGTCTAACACTAATAATTCTATTTAATATTTATTATTTGTTTGCACGCAGTTAAATGATTTCAAGTATAGTAAATGACTAGATAGTTCTACTTGATTCATAGATGGGACCTTAACAGGTATTACCACTCAAAGTCAGAGTGGACCTGGGAGTAATGGCAATGAATGGGTATACCACATTCCCCAAAGCTCCAGGACTAGAGTGTTATTATCAGATGCAGTTTATCCAGGACACTCATTCAGGTGGGGTCTTGCCCCACTTCAGAGGTGCAGTTAACATATTCTCAAGTCACAGCCAACAGGACAGCATTCAACAATTCTATTAAAGATAAGAACTGTTGGACTTCCGACTCTGGGGACTTGTTTATAGTGGTGAAGGGTTTGTGTAAAACCAGCCACACTTTTCAGATGAGCGATGGTGCACCAATGTGCTCAGGGTTTGAACCGAGTTTTCCTGCTCCTAGACTGGTTGCCCCACCAAGGCTAGAAAGGTCAGTTTGACCTACTATTTTAACCATAGCTTGGAGAGAAGCAATGGATTTATATCTTTCCCAAGGGTATTTGCATGAAGTGACATGTTATCCCCATAGTGCAGTTGATTCGATGATGTGAGTTCAAATCCTGAGTGAGGCTCTATTTCCCTTTGTACTAAACAACTTTTTAGAAAAATTCAATTTTCTTCTAAACCAAAAATACCTAGATTTTATCATTTCTAGTCAAACATTATGCAACCGAAATGGATGTCATTAGATACCATTTATAACCAAACTCTATTGGAACCTTATAACCAAAAATAAAATTTCATAAAAACCATAATGGCTTTCAGGAAATCAGTCGACAACCTCTTAGATTCTGACTATCTGTTGAATCATTGAAGGAATACAAGCAAAAAGATCATGTGGCAACACATCTGTTTGTAGATTTCTCCAAAGCATTTGATTCCATGCACAGAGAAAAGATGGAGCAAATACTGTTTGTATGTGATTTCCCCAAAGAAACTATTAACACTGTAATGATGCTCTACAAAAACATGAAAGCAATGGTTTGTTCACTTGATGGAAATAGTGACTTCTTCAACCTTGTCACTGGAGTCTTGCTTGGGGCATAGGAGATTTGGTTTGGTTTCGTAGGTTGTGGAAATTTGGTTTAGATGTCAGACTCCATTTGTTCTTTCATTTTTACTCCATTTAACTTGTTGGTGTCTTCTTTGACTGTAAAAGTTTGCAAAAGAATTATTGAAGGAAGAAAGAAAAAAGACGAAGATACCTATCAACTCAAAACTTTATTTCTGGGTTTAACCACTATTCAGCGGTGGGAAGTTCTTCCTGAAGCCAATATGAATAGTCTCACAGAGGTGCCCGCGGTGTAATGGTTATCGTCGTAGGAAATGGACACGGTGATACGAGTTCAAATCCTGGACGAAATTTATTGCATTTCACATAGCACTAATACCCTTGGGAAAGGTATGAATCCAATTATTCTTCCTCCAACTATGGGTAAATAGTAGGACAGACTGGGTTCTTCAGCCTTGGTCAGGCAACTAGTCTAGGAGAAGGAATACTCTGAATTCAAACCTGTTAAACTCTGCTTAAAAATTGACCTTGTGTCATATCCTGCCCAAGCGGAGGGCTTGGTAAATATGATATAAATAGTCTCATCTCCCAGAGAAGGTGTTAAAATATATTTGTCATTTCCAGTGGACAGGTAAGACCTTCCCACCAACCAGTGCCCTGTATATGACACTAAACAATCTGATGGTGAGGCTTTAGTAATTCTGGAGCTTTGGGGAATGCAGAGTACCCCTTCATTGCTATCACTTCCAGGTCTACTCTGACCAGGAGTGGTAGCACCTGATAGAGTCCTATCTATGAGTCAACTAGAACTGTTGGATATTTAAACTGAGTGCAAACGAAATGACTGATGTTTTAATTGTATTGTTAGTGATGTAATGCAAAACTTGGAACTATTTAACTGTGTGCAAACAAAGGATCAATATTTAAGTGTTAGATAGTAATAATAGAAACCATCTGTGTACAAACAATTGCAATACTAGTCCGCAAAGAAATTAGTTCTAACTCATTTAAAAATGAAATTACTGACAAACTAATCTTTTATATATCGTATATATCTATTTGAATGTGTGCAAACAAATGACTGATGTTAAATTGTTACTGTTACATAGCAATACTTGAAACCATTTAACTGCGTGCAAAGAAATGATTAAGAGTAAATAGAATTATTTGTATTAGATAGAAATACTTGAAACCATTTAACTGTGTGAAAAAAGAGCTTACTCATTCAAAAATGTTATCAAGAAAATATATTTACAAATCATATATATTTAATATATAGATATAAAGAGGATTTGGCATTAAATAACCTACAATGGTTGATATGTGATAAAACCCAACCAAACTAAATCATATATATTTAATATATATGTATAAAGAAGATTTGGCATTAAATAACCTACAATGGTTGATATGCCATAAAACCCAACCAAACCAAATCATATATATTTAATATATATGTATATAGAGGATTTGGCATTAAATAACCTAAAATGGTTGATATGTGATAAAAACCAACCAAACCAAATCATATATATTCAATATATATGTATAAAGAGGATTTGGCATTAAATAACCTACATTGGTTGATATGCTGTAGAACCAACTAAGCCAATCAAGGCTTGAAATACATGTTTATATTCTTTGAAAATATCTAATGCTTTTGGAAGATGATTGTGGCACATTAATCTGAGGTTTAAAAAGAAACCTCTTGACATTCAGTCTTGCTTATCTCTTAATAGCTTTGCTGAAAGACATCAACAGTTGTATTCACAATGGAGACTTTGTTGGATAATCATTCTCAAGTCTGGTATGGTTTATAAAAACCTCTGCAGTTCCTCAAAGCACACAAAAACACACGCATGAAGAAAAAACTGCAGTTTCTCAAAATACAAGCCGACAGCTGGTTATGTTTTTATCATTTGTCTGCTTTGGAGATTTGAGTGTATATCTTCCATAAATTGCAGCAACGTTTAAGTCGACCTTTTAAGTTTGAAAAAAATCTCAACAAAACTGTAGGTTAATCAGTGAAGAGTTGGATTTTAGCCTTGCTATACAAGCTAACCCCTAGTTTTGTAGAGATTTTTTTTTTTTTTTAAGATTTAAAAGGTAGACTTATTTGCCGCAATTTAAGATAAATAAATAATATTTCTTTCCAATTTCAGTTTTTCTTTTCTCTCCATATTTTTCATTATTTTAGAGTTTTCTGAGAATCTTCTTAATTAGATAAAAGTTTTTTTTTTGCTAAAAAAATAAAAGCAAACATAAAAGAAGAAACATCTCTTGGAATCCCCGTATTTGATTCATTCAATAAAATCAATTCAATAACCTTAGTAAATTTCAATGATCTTTGAAATTTTATCGAAAAATTCATATAAGACACTTTATATCTGAAATATCAGAAACAGCAATATTGAACTAAGAGAAAAGTACGAAAATTTGACAAGAACTTTCAGAAAATTCTTAAACAAATTTCTTTAATTTTAATAAACCGTGTAGAGTATTTTTTAAAGTGGTTTTCTGTCAACAGGTGAAATAAAGTGTATAACATCGTCATATTCTGAAAAAAACATTATATTGATACTCAAATTCATTGCCACATCTGAAATATCATTAAACCACAAAAAAAATTCAGTTCTGCAAAACACTATAAATCATCCAATCAAAGCAGAAAGAGAAAATCTTGCATAGCAAAAAATGATCGTCTTGTTTTCATTCTGAAATTCAAACAATGACATTCCATTTTATTTCATTACATAATCTGGATGGAACAAGGCCATGGGCATCTCCAGAACATAATTTTATCAGATATTCAGTATTTCCATCATATAAAAATGATATGAGATGAATAAAAATGGATTAGATTTTCAAAATTAACACCATGAAATTAGTTAAAAATCCTGAGAAACATTCATGGGTAAGTTTTATTAACTTGTGTAATGGTTTACATAAACATATTTGTAGTTTTTTTTGTTCTGGCAAAGTCTTTTAGATATTTTTGAAAACATTAAGTTATTCTAAAGGTTTTAAGTTTTATTAACTTATACTAATACTTATACTAATACTTACACTAATACTTATACTTATATTAAAACTCTTGTACAAGTTAAATTTTTGCTTGATAAAGAAACAAGTATCTTTCGATATAAACTTAAGTGATATAGTATTTTGCCCAGTTGGCTGGGGCTGTAGAATACCCATATTTACCAATACACCAACTGCACCACTGCAGAAGGGTAAGACCCCGCCAATGAGTGTCCTGGATGTGACACTAAACAATCTGATGGTGAGTTTCCAGTGATGCTATGGTTTTGGGGAATGCAGAGCACACCTTCATTGCCATTGCTCCCAGGTCCACTCTGGTCCAGCGTGGGGGCACCTGATAGGGCCCTATCTATGGGTTAAATACAACTAACAGCATACTTATGCTAAACTGAATTGTTTGACTAAACTGAATAGCTTAGAATAGAAATGTTTTTTCACAATTAAACTGTACTTACATTTAAACTGCATACTTATCCTAAACTGAATTGTTCGAAATAGAAATATTTTCATGAAAATGGATTTGGCATTAAATAACCTACAAAGGTTGATATGCCATAAAACCCAACCAACCAACTAATCAGGTATTTTTATGAAGACTTAATAATGGAAGATTTCACTAAAAAAATATTAAAAATTTGACAAAGACGATCAAGATATCAAAAATTCAATCAAGAATATGGAAATATTAAAAACCAAGAATATTAAGAGAATAAAAACTCAACAAAAAGTTTTTATTAAACAAGTGATATTGAGATACAATAATTATCACCCTTAGAGAATTGGCATGTAGGGCAGTTATAGTTTGATATACGAGTCTCAGAAATCCATTCTCAAACTTTTTTGCATCTGTTATTTGAATAGTTGAGACTTTGTCTCTGACCCTAACGGAGAACAGCTGGAATATCCTGGGACCACCTGTTATGTTTTGACCTTCGACCCGGCCCAAAAAATGCTATTCCAAGGTGATGCACCGGAAGGAAGTGACACATTCCAATGGCCAGTAATCGAAAGAGATCGCGTGGGTGGATTAAGGCTTATAATATGGGACAAGGTGAAGGTCCCACTTTGCCAATACAGACTGCACCGGAAGAGAGTGACCTCTGAACTGCATGACAGTTATTTCCGCTTGATGACGATTAAACATTCGATTTCAAAGATCCAGTGGGCGATCGTGTGGGCGTTGAATTATTATTTAACTCAGTTGAGTTCGACGAGCCAAAGTAGTTGCCAGTAAAATTCCAGACAGCTAGAGACCAGATGTGGTAGGGAAAGCCACACCCGACCGAGGGGGTCCTTGGAAACCCCGATGGAGTGGACCCCAGCATCAGAACAAGAAAGACACAACGTGACGGTCATAACAGTGGGGTCAAGATATTACAGTTTATGTTCGGTCTCCAGTTCCCTCTCACATGCAACCCTTGAACAACCTTTTCGAACCCTTACAAATAAAGCGAGAGGTAAAAATATTTGTAAAGAAGTCTTCTAGCATCTTTGTCCCTGCGTCTGTTTTATTATTGTGTCGTTATGATGCTGTGGATGACTATATAACACACCATGTAATTTCTCGGGTTAGATAACAATTAAATGCTAATTTGAGCATATGTTCCTCTATTTATTTTCAATTGGTTATAACATTGTAAGGATACAATAAATAAATGTCTCCCTTTGAGATTTGGAATTTCCATTCAGATGTTAAATGTTAAAATGGAGGGTATCACATGACAGTCTTAGAAACCCATTCTCAATCATTTTTTACATCTGTTCTTTGAGATGTTGTCTCTGACTCTGTGAGGTCACATGGCTATATCATATACAGTTGTCAAGTAAGACTTTTTCCATTTTGTACCCCTTTTACATACTGCTTGCTCATGGAACAGTATGGGTATAACTCTACCATATGATATATTTGTGTATTCTATCTTTTAATACTACTAATAATGTGTATCATATATAGAAAGGGTTAAATGTTCTTGTATGTGTAAATGAACTTGTCTTTCCTTTTGGTTGGTTGGTTAGGTTTTATGGCATATCAACCTTTATTGGTTATTTAATGCCAAATCCATTTTTATAGAAATAATCAGTTCTCTTTCAGACAATTCAGTTGAGCATGAGTACACATTTTAATTGTCAAAAATATTTCTATTTCAAGCTATTCAGTTTAGTCAAACAGTTCTAATTGAAAGAATTCAGTTTAGTGTAAGTACAGTTTCAAAGTCAAAAACTGTTCTATTTCAAGCAGTTCAGTTTAACATAAGTACACAGATTAGTTCTATTTAACCCATAGATAAGACCCTATCAGGTGCTACCACTCCGGGCCGGAGTGGACCTGGGAATGATAGCAATAAAAAAGGTACTCTGCATTCCCCAAAGCTCTGGCATTACAGGAACCTCACTATCAGATTGTTTAGTACCATATCCAGGACACTCATTGGGAGGGGGTTTCACCCTTCTGCAGAGATGCTGTTGATGTATTCTACAATGTACTCAATGTTAGTATACTATGAATATCATGCTAATATTGGTCCTTGGTGAGTGGGAACGTGCTTATTACTAAGCATTCCAATTGTGACATTCATATACGAGAATCTTTTAAAAAATAAGGGGAATTTTTTTGACCGAGGAGGGAACTATTATATATACAAGGGTGATTTAATAAATAAGGGGAAAGTTTTTTTGACTGAGAAAGGACTATGTATACAAGGGCCATTGAATAAATAAGAGTAATTTTTTTCACTGAGGAGGGATCTATTATATATATATATATATATATATATATATACGAGGGTCATTTGATAAATAAGGGAAATATTTTTGACCGAGAAAAGACTTATATATTCAAGGGTCATTCAATAAATAAGGGGAATTTTTTTGACTGAGGAGTGATCTATTATCTATATATATATATATATATATATATATATATGAGGGTTTTTCGATAAATAAGGGAATTTTTTTTGACTGAGGAGGGATCTATTATATATATGTATATATATGAGGGTCATTAAATAAAAAAGGGAAATTTTTTAACTGTGGAGGGATCTATTATATACAAGGGTCCTTCAATAAATAAGCTGAGTGTTTTTGACTGAGAAAGTACTTATTATGTATACAAGGGTCATTCAATAAATAAGGGAAATTTTTTTGAGTGAAGAGGGATCTATTATATATGAGTCATTCAATAAATAAGGGGAATGTTTTTGACTGAAAAAGGACCTATTATATATACAAGGGTCATTCCATAAAAAAGGGAGTTTCTTGGAAGAAAGCAAAATAAAGTTGTTCTTTTTTTTTTTTCTGAATGTTTTTCTATTGATGTAAACTTATAAATACTCACCTGGCTATCTGGCACGAATGCCAGATGGGGTATCGAAATCAATGGCAGACTCGTGGCCGAAAGGCCCCCAGCTTCAGTTGGGCCACCTTCAGGTGGGTGAACTGCAACATTGACACCTTTGTCCCCCTTGTATAGCACTGGACCTTGCTGTCCAGTTTAAGCTATAACCAGGCATATGTGCTTGGACCCGGATTTGGGTACATGACCAGCTAGACTCATCAGGCCCACATTGCACTAAGTGGGTTGATAACCAGCATAGTCCACCAGGGTTTGAGCCTCGGCTTGTGCCCGACCTTTCCCTCTCCTAAATCCCCCACTATAATCAACCTTCGGGTCATTGACCTTGCGTTGAGACCTGCCTTGTGGGAGGCAGTAATAAATACATTTATTGATGTAAACTTTGCATTGTTTGGAATTGGTTTATAACAAAAATTATTTTAATCTTGCAAAAAATATTTGTTTTGAGGTTATTCTAAATGATCGCAAATCAAGCCGGTTTGAACAGAGGTCTCTCATGAAAATTTTGGTGACTGAAAAGTGAAAACCATGTGAAATTTACAGAAGAATGTATGATGTGTATAAAAAATTATGTTTGAATAAAAAAAATGTTTACAAATGGGCTAAGTATGGGTTTGCCACTATGACCCTCAGTCAAAAAGACAGTCCATGGAATGGAAACACACTGACTGAGAAAAAGTTCTGGAGACAGTGGTCAGTAAAGAAGGTCAAGTCTTCTAGAACATAAAAGAACCCATCACTATCGATTTCCTTGGAAAAGGTGCTAATGTGAACAGTACTTTCAATTGCCAAATCTTCAAAAATGTCATTAAGATGAGTTAAATTGCAAGTTCATGGGAAAATATTTGCTTTTGCTGTTCCGAAAATTTGTGTCAAGAGATAATTTTAGACATTGTACTTTCATGGAAGTGACAGATTTTATCCATTTACTCCGAAAAAGAAAAAAAAACAGCGTTATCTCTAATTAGATTAGAGAATAGACAAAAGACATCTTTAAAGATATTGGTATTTGCTGGTTCTATCTGTGTGCATCAATGTCTAATATCAATATATGTAACTTATCTATTTAATAGTCACTAAAGGCCATTAAGTTGATCTTAAGATGCATCTTATAGAATTTATATTATTAGAATGCTTGGGAAAGGCATAACTCCTACTCTTCTCCACCCCCATCTAAATAAATAAAAGGTAGGCATAGTCAAGGGTGACCTGAAGGCTCCCTTTTCAATAGCTACTACACCTAGGTGTAGGGAAGGGCACAACTTCTTTCCCTAGATTGCTCCACTTTACCCTTGATCCATACCTTTTAATGCTGAATGTTAAGCAAGGAGGTATCATGGACTGTTTTTTTGAGTCTTTGGTATGACTTGACCTGGGATGGAACCCGGTCTTCCGGGTGATTGGTGAACACTCTAACTGCTAGGCCAATGGACCGGTAAATAATAAAGTAGACTGAGCTCTATAATCATGGTATGGCAACCAGTCTAGGAGAAGATCACTGAATTTAAACCAGTTGTAGTTCACTTAAAAATTGACTTTGTATCACATCCAGCTCATGTTGGAGGGGTTGGGTAAATACATACATATTTAGATTTTTGTTGAACTTTCTAATAGATGTCATTAAAAAAAATCCTTTGATGTTCTTTTCGATATTCATGATTTGATTGATTGATTTTAATGGCATGACAACCTGTCTAAAGTCAGCGCAGTCTGCTGGGGCTGTACAATACTCCGACTGCATCTCTGCAGAGGGGTAAACCCCCTCCAATGAGTGTCCTGGATATGACATTAAACAATCTGATGGTGAAGCTCCAACCTTATAGATTTGGGGAATGCTGAGTCTCCCTTCATTGCCATTGCTCCTAAGTCCACTTTGACCCAAAGTGGTAGCACCTGGTAAGGTCCTATCTCTGGGTCGAGTAGAACAAACTGTGTGCAAACAAATGACTGATGTTAAATTATGACTGTTATATAGCAATACGTGAAACCATTTAACTGTGTGCAAAAAGGAGCTCAGACTTGTTTAAGAATATCATCTACAAAAATGTGTTTACAAATCGTGTGTGTGTGTGTGTAAAGAGGATTTGGCATTAAATAACCTACTATGATTGATATGCCATAAAACTAAACCAAATCAAATCATATATATTTAATGTATATGTATAAAGAGGATTTGGCATTAAATAACCTACAACAGTTGATACGCCATAAAACCTCACCCATCCAAAACAAACCTGTCGATGGTTATTTTACTAAGAAAATTACTTTCATTGTACATTAATATTTTTTGTGTTGTTTGTTATTGTTTTATGGTTTGTTTGGGGGTGTTTTTTGACACATGGTCCTATTGAAGAGGAATAATTTTTAAACAATTCTATTTGACCAATAGCTAGGACCCTAGTAGGTACTATCACTTCATGGTCAGAGTGGATCTTGGAGTAATCAACACTCCTTAGATTTTCAGGACTGGAGCCTCACCACCAGATGCAGTTTAGTGTCATACGGAGAACACCCCTTTCTTTGCGGCCATGACTGTGTACCCCTCTGTGGGAACAAAGATCTTATTTAAGTATGGATGTAAATAATTGGAAAAAGTTGTGGCATTTTAATATTTCAGACCATTTCTTGTTTAAATAAATGATTATTCCTTATTATTATTTAGCCCAGTCAGTTGTAGAATACACTGACTGCATCTGTAGAGGGGTAAAACTCCTTCAGTGAGTGTCCTAGGTATGACGCTAAACTGGATCCGATGGTAAGGCTCCAGTTCTGAAGCTTTAGGAAATGTAGAGTATCTCATCACTGCCATTACTCCCAGGTCCACTCTGACTCAAAAGAATTAGATACTAATACTTGAAACCCTTTAGCTGTGTCCAAAGAAATGATTACTATTAAATAGAATTAATTGATAGGAATACTTGTAATCATTTGACTGTGTGCAAACAAATGAAATTTGGCTTATTTAAGAATAATGTTACCTATAAACGATTCACTTCCAAATTATATATATGTGTATGTGTAAACGGAATTTGGTATACATATTTACTAACCCCTCTGCTCGGGCAGGATATGACACAAGGTCAATTTTTAAGCGAAGTTTAACAGGTTTGAATTCAGAGTTTTCCTTCTCCTAGACTAGTTGCCTCACCAAGGCTGAAGAACCTAGTCTGCCCTACTATTTACCCATAGCTGGAGGGAGAATAATTGGATTCATACCTTTCCCAAGGGTATTAGTGCTATGTGAAATGCAATCAGTCTCGTCCAGGATTTGAACTCGTGTCGCCGTGTCCATTTCCTATGACGATAACCATTACACCACGGGCACCTCCAATGGGATTTGGTATAAGACAACCATTAAGAGTTGATATACCATTAAACCGAATAGCCTGATCTGATTATTATTATTATCAATTTTGTAATTTCACAGGAAATGGATTCGGCGACTCGAGTTCAAATCCTGGACAAGACTGATAGCATTTCACATAGTACTAATACCCTTGGGAAAGGTATGAATCCAATTATTCTCCCTCCAGCAATGGGTAAATAGTAGGGCAGACTATGTTCTTCAGCCTTGGTGAGGCAACTAGTCTAGGAGAAGGAAAACTCTGAATTCAAACCTGTTAAACTCCGCTTAAAAATTGACCTTGTGTCATATCCTGCCCGAGCGGAGGGGTTGGGTAAATAGGATCAATTTTGTAATTATTTCTACATATTTTTTAAACTGGCTCATTAATCTAGTGGGTTGAGTGTTCGTCAATGGTCCGGGAAACCTGGGCTCAATCCCAGGTCGTGTCATATCAAAGCCTTTAAAAATGGTAGTTGATACCTCCTTGCTTAACACTCAGCATTCTAAGGTACATATAAAGGGTCAAATAGATCAATACAAGGAAAGAAGTAGCGCCCTCCCGTACACCTCGGTGTAGTAGCTATCGAAAAGGGAACCTTCTGGTTGCTCTCTACAAGGGTCGCCAACTTTACTTATATATATCTAATTTTTTTTTTTATTTATTTAATTTCAACTTTTGAATTTTCATTTATTTGTTTATTTTAATAAACTTATCTAGGTTATTTTATCTACATTGCGGAATGTCACATGGGAATATAAATAACTAAATGAATGTCCTCGTGGTGTAATGGTTAAAGCGATGGACTGCGGAATCGTAGTACGCGAGTTCGTACTCCAGTTGCGCTATTACGTTCACTTTCGGGCAAATACCCTTGGGAAAGGTATGAACCCCCTTATCCTCTCAGCTATGGGTTAGATAATACCACTACTGTTCTAGGAGAATAGCTTTGGCATTAAATAACCAACAAAGGTTGATATGCCATTAAACAAAGAAACCAACCAACCAAACCAACTAAAGTTAACATAATGATAAATTTCAGACTAATTCTCTTGGGAGGAACATGAAACTTCTTATCTCCCCACTTATAAATTAAATGGTACAACTTCTATCTTTCTTAAAGAATAGCTTTGTCATTAAATAGCCCATGAAGGTTGATATGCCATTAGCCAAAATCGATTTCTTGTCCTTATAGAAATGAATAACAAATTTTTCTTTTTCAAATAAAAGAAAGATGTTAATCAAAATTTGCAATGATTGCAATATTTCCGGACAGATTCATTTTTTTTTTTTTTTTTCTAACTCTTTTTCATTTTAACAAAAGAACCTTTTAAATCTGAAGGCTTGAAATAAATTATTGATTAAGCTTTCAGTACTTACAGTTACTTTCTTTTAATGTGTGTGTATGTGGAGGGGAAGTTCTTATCCCTTTGCCGGGAGTACAGTCAACATATTCGAAGCTCAACCCACAGGGCTATTTTCAATATACAGCTTCTTGTAATTTGTTTATACAATTTATTTCCATGAACACAAAAATGTTTTGTTGAACATATTCAGTTTTTCCTTCTCCTTGTTTGCCAGATCTAAAAAACTAAAACAAAAAAAAACAACAATCTAATCTAACGAATTTTAGATTGTGCTTTTCAACAAAAGTATCCACTCGACTGTATTTCAAGGACTTTATATTCCTCCCCACACTTTCTCTCTTAATTTGATCTGTTTTGAACCCGTCTGTCATGCTAATACCTGTCTTGTTGCTTTTAGTCAGCTATTGTTTGTGCCAATCACTTGACGCTTTGCCAAATGATATAGTTTCTATTTATTTCTGATTAGCCAGAAAACGTGTTACAAATCCCTTTTCTGATCACATGCAGCTTAAAGTTCCTGTGTTCTTTCTTTCTTTCTTTCTTTCCTCTGCCCTCACCTCTTCCTGTTGCTCAATGGTTACCCTGACACTTCTCTTGAAACTAACCACCAAACCTTTTCTTTTCTTTTTTTTTTTTTAAATCTCTTTCTTTTCCTTCATGTTGGTAATAGGTAAGTCGTTAAATGTACCTTCTTGATGGGACTTAAAATACACTGACTTTATCTTCTGCAGGGGAATAAAGCCGCCACCACAAAAAAATAAGACAAGGGGAGGTGTCCTGAGTATTTTAATAAACTACATCTGATGGTGAGGCTCTAGTTCTGAAGATCTGGGGAATGTGGAGTTCTCATTTATTCCTATTACTCCCAGATCCACTCTGACCAGAAGTGGTAGTGTGGTGATTAATAGAAAGAAAATTTTTAAAAAGTTAAAATAAAATAAATTCAAAAAGAGTAGCAGTTCCTATGAGCCTTTTGACTGGAAGCCAAACCCGCGCATCTGCCTAGCTAGGAGCCGCTGCACCAGCTTTTTAGCCAGTCATCTGGCACGAATGCCAGATGGCACTCAAGGTCAAAGACAGATTTGAGGCCGAACTGCACCCTGGCTTCAGCTGGGCCAGCTGTAGGTGTGCGATCATGTCATTGACAAGCTTTGCATAGCATTAGACTCTCGGATCTAGTTCAAGCTATGAACAGGCATGCATGCTGGACTCAACTCTTGTGATATATCAAGTGAGTTCAAATCCAGAGTCATCAGGCTCACATTGCACCAAGTGAGTCTATGACCAGCAGGGCACAAGCCAAGACTGACCTCTCCTTCCCTAAACCTCTACTATAAAAAAAGACCTTGTGTCAAGTCCTGTCTGGTGGGAGGCAGAAACAAATATTGCTTGGAAGACAGAATTATAGGCACCAAACAGAAATTCATCCTCATTTATGCCTACACCATAGTTTTGAAAGGATCCTTTCCACTTGGCTGCTGACAGAAAACACCTGTGCTAATAGGGTTTTATGGCTTGAAACTTAGCCATGTCTGCTGCTAGCAAGCTGATACCACTGAAGCATATCTTACTAAAATACCAGTTGAAACCTTTGCTGAACATATCTACTTGACTTATGACATAACCATAAATTTCAAACATTTACCACTGAAAATGACTTATCTAATTCAATGCCTTAATTGAGAGATGCGAATGTTTTCTAATAGTCCAGGGAATCATTTCCCCAACTACAGAATAGCCGTTTTTAAACCCAAAAGAGTGTCCTTGTGGCATAATGGTTAAAACACTGGACTGTGAAATTGTAGTCCATGAGTTGAAACTCCAGTCGTGCTGTTACATTCACTTTCGGACACGAAACTGGATTGTTTGAGTTGAAACTGAATAGCTTTAAATAGAAACTTTTTTGACAATTAAACTGTGTACTCATGCTAAACTGAATTGTTTGAAATAAAACTGATTATTTGTATAAAAATGGGACTTGACATTAAATAACCTACAAAGGCTGATATGCCATAAAGCCCAAACAACCAACCAACCTGGCTATGGGCCTGATTGACTTACTGGGATTGTTGTCAATCATATCCTAGATCACCAAGTTCTTTTCTTAACAGAATGTTATATAGGAGTAAAGTAAGACATTAGCTTTTGAACAACAATTGCTAGTAAATGAAAATGGCAAACCTTCATGTAGTATGAATAGTTACCATGCTGTTACAGGTGGACGGACTTCAGTAACATCTTGTCTGGTACACTCTTGGTTCGAAGTGATTCTGTTATTGTTTAGGAAAGACTGTACTCTTACGGATAGTTTCTTATTTTCTGTTTAATATATTAATTTCAATTGGAATAAAATACTTATGCTTTTATAAATTGTCTTTTTCTTTTTGGCATGTTATGTACATTTGAGTGTTACTGGCTGTCATTGAAAGGAAGGGTCACTTTATATTAAAAAGGAAAGGATTCGAAGACATATGCGTTTGTTATTTATTCTGTTAAGCCATGCAAGTGACCTCCTCTGATACTCTCTAGAAAAGAAAATGTTTTGCTAGGACCAGAAGTAAACAAACGGCCATATTGGTTTATGTGAGAATGTAAGAAGAAGGGTGTAATAAAGGTGTCTCCATATGCAGAGTGTTATAGTCTGAGTTCTTTGTTTTTAACATATTCTATTATGGGTGTTGATCAATTTTTGATGATTTTATTGCCTTTTTATCATATTTACCAACCCCTCCACTCGGGCAGGATATGACACAAGGTCAATTTTTAAGCGGAGTTTAACAGGTTTGAATTCAGAGTTTTCCTTCTCCTAGACTAGTTGCTTCACTAAGGCTGAAGAACCTAATCTGCCCTACTATTTACCCATAGCTGGAGGGAGAATAATTGGATTCATACCTTTCCCAAGGGTATTAGTGCTATGTGAAATGCAATCAGTCTCGTCCAGGATTTGAACTCATATCGTCATGTCCAATTCCTACGACGATAACCATTACACCACGGGCACCTTTTTATTTTTTTACTTTTTTATCTATTATTGCATTTTTATTGAAGTAAAATATGATTATTCAGTTTTGCTTAATAACATCAGATGGCAGTTTTTTTGCTTTTTTTTTTTTTTTTTTTTTTTTTAGAATACACCAAATAAGTTCAATAAAACAAATTGAATTTTGACTCTGGGTTTGTTTCAACATCTAAATTGATTCTTTTAAATATGATTTTTTTTTCCTCCAAATCAAATTTAATTTATTGAAGTTTATGTGATTTGCTTAGTAAATTCAGATGGTGTGTGTGTGTTATGAGGAGTCAAAAGTTTTGCAATATTTTGGTAACATGAGGTACTATTTGGCAGCTCCAGCTGCTTTTACCCAAGTTGTGAAGATGACAAACCATACTGGACTATGAGATGTTGAGCTCACCTGATACTCTCCAAGTGCTACTCACTGGATTTGCCTCTGGCTTGGAGCACAGCTTTAGAATCCATGATTTTAGGCCTACAAGGCCATGTCTGAGTGTTGAGTTTTTTGCAACCTGAGCTGAATTTCTTGAACTATCTGGTTCCAGTACTGTGTTCACGGTCTTGGAATCCACAATTTTAGGCCTACTTGTTGAGGTTTTTGCAACCTGAATGAAATTTCTTGAACTATCTGGTAACTGTATTGTGATCAACTGCATCTTCATGTTAAGATAGAGGTGTTTGTAGTGTAACGGTTATCATTATAGGAAATGAACCCAATGATCAGAGTTCAAATCCTGGATAATACCATTGTGAAAGGTATACATCCAACATTTAGTAAATAGTAGGGCAGTCTGGCTTTTTAACCTTATAGCACCCGGTATAGCAGAAGCTAAATTCCAAATTCAAATTTGTTTAGCTCTCCTAAAATATCTAACTTATTGCACCTTGCTTGTACAAAAGGATTGGGTAAATACTTTATGCACAACAAATGCTTTTTCGTTCTGCTGTATTTTGCCAATTTTGAATTTGTAAAATATAAGTTCTTGAATTAGACGATGTGGCACATTCATCTGTGCAGTTTTAAAGCACACATGTAGTGAAGCAATGCACATGTTTGTGCAGCAACTACTATGATACTATCAATCACTGCGGGTGTCTTTTCCAAGTACTGAACTTCTTCCGTTATATATGTATTACAAACCTGCACATACCAAAATATCGCAGCACTATTACCCTACGTGAGAAAAAATATTGACCAGCAGCTTGTTGTGACTGCATATTTTCTTATCTAAAAGTCAAGTTTATCAGTCAGTCATTTATATTTCTCCTGTTAGACCAGCCCAGTCGGCTATGGTGGTGGTGGTGGTGGGGGTGGGGCTGTGAAATACATCGACTGCATCTCTGCAGTGGGGAAAGACTGCCTCCCAACAAGTGTCCTGTGGTCCAGTCAGCTGGAGTTGTAGAATACACCGACTGCATCTCTGCAGAGGGGTAAAACTGCCTCCCAACAAGTGTCCTGTGGTCCAGTCAGCTGGAGTTGTAGAATACACCGACTGCATTTCTGCAGAGGAGTAAGACTGCCTCCCAACTAGTGTCCTTTGGCCCAGTCGGCTGGAGGTGGGGCTGTAGAATACACTGACTGCATTTCTGCAGAGGGTAAGACTGCTTCACAAATACTGTCCTATGGCCCAGTTGGCTAGGGGTGGGATTGTAGAACACACTGACTGCATCGCTGTAGTGGGATAACCCCCCCCCTCAAATGAGTATACCAGATATGATAGTAAACAATCTGATGGTAAGGCTCCAGTAATGCTGGAGCTTTGGGGTATGCGGATTACCCTTTCATTAGTATCGCTCCCTGATTCCACTTTGGCCCAGAGTGGTAGCATCTGGTGGGGTCGTATCTATGGGTCAAATAGAACTGTTTGACCTTTAAACTGTGTGCAAACAAATGACTTATGTTAAATTGAATTGTTAGAAAAAGAATTGTTTGATCATTTAACTGTGTGTAAACAATTGACTGATGTTTAATTGAATTGTTAATGATACATAGCAATACTTGAAACCATTTAACTGTGTTCAAATGAATGATTTATGTTGAATAGAATTATTTGTGCTAAATAACAATACTTGAAACTCTTTAACTGTGTGCCTTAATTGAAATATAGGTATAACATAGCTATACTTGGAACCATTTAAGCGAGTGTCAACAAATGATTTATACTAAACAGGATTAGAATATTTAGAACTGTTAGACAGATTTGGTTTGGTTTTATGACATATCAACCATTGTAGATTGTTTTATGCCAAATCTATTTTCATACAAATAAACAGTTCTATTTCAAACAATTCAGTTTAGCATAAGTACACAATTTGATTGTAAGAAATATTTCTATTTCGAGTCAAACAGTTCTTATTCAAACAATTCAGTTTAGTATCAGTATAGTTTTGTTTACACACAGTTAAATGTCAAGACAGTTCTATTTTAAACAATTTAGTTTAGCATAAGTACGTATTTTAAATGTCAAAACAGTCCCATCTCAACCAACAGTTTAGTTCTATTTGATCCATAGATATGACCCTATCAGGTGCTACCGCTCTGAGCCAGAGTGGACCTGGGCGCGCACTCGGCTTTTAGCTTTTTGCGAAGCCCCGGAGCCTGTTCTGGACTTCGGTCTGGAGCGTGGCTCTGCAAAAGAAACAATGGCAGACTTGGGGCCTTTAATTAGGCACCTAGTTTCGACTAGGCTACCTTCGGGTGGGCGAGCTGCACTTTTGTCTCCTTTGTCCCCCCTTGTACGGCACTAGACCAAGCGTCTAGTTTAAGCCGTAAACTGGCATACGTGCCCGGACCCAAGTTTGGGTTCATGAAACTGCTTGCCTCATCAGGCTCACATTGCACTAAGTGAGCCGATGAGCAGCACTGACAAGCAGGGTTCAAGTCTCGATTCGTTCCCGACCTCCCCTCCCCTTTATCCCCACTTTTTTGACCTTGTGTCAAGTCGTGTCTGGTGGGAGGCAGCGACAAATAATTGGACCTGGGAGTGATAACAATTAAGGGGTACACCACATTCCTTAAAGTTCCAGTATTACTGGAAGCTCACTATCAGATTGTTTAGTGTCATATCTGTTGGAATTCTATTGTAAGGCTCAGTAGCAATGAGTCAGTGCTAACATTCATAGTAATGAATTACGCGTTGGAGTGAGATTATATGGAAATTGGGATGTTCCACTATTTGAAAGTGGCCAAGTCCATTCCCTGGATAGTGATTAGTTGCTGGCCCAGTGAGTGGGCATATTAGTGTATATATACACCAGCTTGCTTCAGTCATATTTCAGGTGTTACGGGTTCATATTGAGTTACTGCCCCTTCTACTTGTCTAATACACCGACTGCATCTCTGCAGCAGGGTAAGACCCCCCCAACGATTGTCCTGGATATGACACTAAACAATCTAGTTGTTGGAGGTGTCCATGGTGTAATGGTTATCGTCGTAGGAAATGGACACGACGATACGATTTCAAATCCTGGACCAGGCTAATTGCATTTTCACATAATACTAAGATCCTTGGGAAAGGTCTGAATCCAATTATTCTCCCTCCAGTTATGGGTAAATAGTAGGACAGACTGGGTTCTTCAGCCTTGGTGAGGCAACTAGTCTAAGAGAAGGAAAACTCTGAATTGAAACCTGTTAAACTCTGCTTAAAAACTGACCTTATGTCATATCCTGCCCGAGCAGAGGGGTTGGTAAATATGAACACTAAACAATCTAATGCTGAGGCTCCAGTATTGCTTGAGCTTTGGGGAATGTCAGTATCCCTTTCCTACCATCACTCCCAGGTCCACTCAGACTTGAAGTGGTAGCACCTGATAGGGTCCTATCTATGGGTCAAGTAGAAATGTTTGACATTAAAACTGTATGCAAGCAAATAACATGCTAAATTGAGTTGTTAGAAATAGAACAGTTTGATCATTTAACTGTATGTGAACAAATGACTGATATTTAATTGAATTGTTAGTGATACATAGAAATACTTGAAACCATTTAACTTTGTTCTCTTATGCAAAATGAAATTGTTAGAAATAGAATTGTTTGATTATTTAACTGTGTGTATCTAAAAAAAATTTGTTTACGAATAACATATTTAATAAATATGCAAAAACAGGATTTCGCAATAAATAACCTACAATGGTTGATATGCCATAAAACAAAAAGTCAAACCAAACTAAATTTCTTTTAAATTTTGCTGAAATAATACAAAAGAAATCTATTTTTATTCATAAGAGACTCCTTTTCTGAGTGATTGATTTTTTATTATAATGGAATATCAACACGTCTAGTCTTTTTATATCTAGAGGTTAGGGAATCATGTTCATATTTACATATTTTTGTGTTATTGTTACTTCAGAGGGTTTTTTCCCTGGTCCTATCAAACATGAATAATCTAATAATTATCTTTTTGACCGTTTTATGGGAACTTAACAGATACTACCACTCCAGATCAGGGTGAACCTGGGAGTAATGGCAATGAAGGAGTATTCCACATTCCCCAAATCTCTAGAATTGGAGTCTCAACATCATTTTAGTTTCAAACACTGAACATTGTTTTTTTTTTTTTTTTTTTTTTGGGTTTTTTGTGGTGGGGAGGAGGTCTTAATCCTCAGCAGGGGATACAGTCAGTGTATTCTAAGGGTATTTTAATTATTCAGTTAATTTCTTTTTCTTAAAAAAAAATTCTATTTTGTTGTATAATTCTAATTTTTTCCTTTATTTTCAGTTTTAAAAATTCTCATGGGATTCTATTTAGTTACTCAATATGAATTTTTTTTTGTATTTTATAGAATATTTGAAAGTTTCTTTGTATTTCATAGAATAAGTAAAAGTTTCTTTGTATTTTATAGAATATTTGAAAATTTCTTTATATTTTATAGAATAAGTAAAAGTTTCTTTGTATTTTATAGAATATTTGAAAGTTTCTTTGTATTTCATAGAATAAGTAAAAGTTTCTTTGTATTTTATAGAATATTTGAAAGTTTCTTTGTATTTCATAGAATAAGTAAAAGTTTCTTTGTATTTTATAGAATATTTGAAAGTTGCTTTGTATTTTATAGAATAAGTTTCCCTATATTTTATAGAATATGTGAAAGTTTCTTTGTATTTTTTGTATGTGAAGGTATAAGTCTAAGTTATATTAATGATTTCTTTCTAATAGAATATCTTGTGGTGTTAAAAAAAAAGCTTAAATATTAGCTTAAAGAACATGTTTTAATATTATCAACTCATTATTGATTTGATTTGATATGTAGTCTGCAATTTTCAAGCATAAACATGACGAGGTCATGAAGCTGAATCAAATTAATTATTTCTATGCATTTCTGTCTGAATTGCATAATCCATAAAAATCTTCTTTTTTTTTTTTATACTCACAGGTAATTTTTTTCTTTCTTTTTTTTTTTTTTTTTTTTTTTTTTTTGAGAATAGATTTTTTTTTTTTTTTTTACAGAATAGATTTAGATTAAAACCAAATATGAACAAAATGTTGATTTTAATTTGACGTTTTTAAAATGTTATTCCGTTAGTGAGTGTTTGTTTACTACATCTTTTTATATCCTGGCTGGTTGACATATCCCAGTTTTCTTCTTTTTCTTCTCATTCTTTTTTTTTTTTGTTTTTTTTCTTTTTTCATTATCTTCTTCTTAGTCCGTATTTTCAATCCAGTTTTCTAGTCACATTCGTTGATGGTGCCTGTCTATACATATGTATATATAAAGACGCATCATCAACAAGTGTGTGTGTAATATGTATACACACACACACACATACACATGTTGCAACACATTTCCCTTTCGGTCAAAAACCAGTGACAATCATCGGCGACTACTTAGTTTTTTACGTTATCACATGACGACATTATTTATTTATTTATTTATTTGGGTTAAAATCTAAAACCCTCTTTAAGAGTACATTCAAGCACAATGCTACAAAAAAATTTAAAGTTTAAAAAATTTTTAACTTTAAATAAACATTTACGTTCGTACTTTTCACACACACACACACACACACATATATATATATATATATATATATATGACTTTTAGACTTTATTGGATAAATGAATACCCCGTTCGTATGTGTTTGTGTGTGTGTGTGTGTTAAATCTAGATTTTAAACTCGTGATTTTGAAGGCACATCTTTATTTTTGTTATATATTTATATATATATACACACTCACGATATTAATTAATGTGCAGGAGACGGTTCTACTGTAAAATGAATGAAATGTTTTTAACGTGTGTATCACACTTGTTATACAATCAAATTTTTTTTTTTCATCTGCGTTTAGTTTTAAAAATCTTTTTTTTTCTTTTTAAAGTGCCGTAATTCTTTGTATATAATACGCACCCCTAACTTTGGACTACGAAAATCAGGAGAGAAAAAATATTGTATATATATATATATATATAACGCAGACTAACTTTTTGGAATTTGTAGCTGCTAAAATTAACCTAGATTTTTTATCAGTTCGTCCTGACTGAAAATAAGAATTTATGTAGGTTACATTGTAGGGAATGAATAAATAAATTTTTAAAAAAATAATAAATTGAATTAATAAAGAAAATTATTAAAATGTAGAAACTCCCAGAGACCAATGACAGGAAGAAGGGGTGACGCATGAGTAAAGAAAAGGGACCTCCCCCAAAAAGGAAGAAGCTAACTCTCTTTCAGGCAGTGCCCGGCGAAGTGACAACACCTTGCAACACCTTTGGACGAAGCGTTGGCTGGTCCTTTCACTGGTAGCAGCCTTTTCGGTTAACAGTATGCCGAAATATAAAAGGCTACGGAATGGAACTACGAACTAAAACACTGGACTTCGACAAACTCCCAAAAGCGACTAACACCATGTTAAAGCTTTAAAATACCAAATGAGGACACATATATACCAAGAAACGATTAACGTATTTTTAAACACCTTGATTGGGGGATTCAACTATTTCAATTGTATTCAGGGAAAATTCCCTCACCCATTGAATAGTTGTTGAACCCAGGAAATAAAGGAAAAAAAACCAAAACGGCTTCGTCTCCTATCTGTTGCCACCTTCTTTCGTATAATTCTTTTTGGAGCCTTTCTTGTTCTTGGAGTTACATCAACAAGACAACGTGGGGTAAAATGAAATAACCTCAGAATGGACTCAGATATCAAACGGCAACACAGCTTTGCCGTTGACCACTGCCTGACCCCATAACATCACGTCTTAAAACACAAAATTTCCACAGTAATTTAGAGCAAAATTCTCTGACCTATTCACACAAAATGAGCCAGTATAAAACTTTTAGATAACATGCAAAAATAAAAGCTCTCAAAATTTACAAACGTAAATGTTCTTCAAAAATTAAAAGCATTGGTCTAATGAGTAGTGTTGGCCAATGGTCCAGGAGACCTGGGTTCAATCCCAGGTCAAGTCAAGTCAAAAAAAATGGTACCCGATGTCGCCTTGCTTAACACTCAGCATTATAAATGAATCCAATTATTCTCCCTCCAGCTATGGGTAAATAGTAGGACAGACTAGGTTCTTCAGCCTTGGTTAGGCAACTAGTCTAGGAGAAGGAAAACTCTGAATTGAAACCTGTTAAACTCCGCTTAAAAATTGACCTTGTGTCATATCCTGCCCAAGCGGAGGGGTTGGTAAATAGGAACACTCAGCATTATAAAGTAAGGACCAAGGGTAAAGTGGAACAATCCAGGGAATGGAATAGCGCCCTCCTCTTCACCTCGGTGTAGTAGCTATTGAAAAGGGAACCTCGACTAAGGTCACCAACTACATTTACCAAACAACTCAACTACAAACAGCGTAAAAAGAAACCTAAACAACCTTGGAATAAAAAAAGTCACAAACTCTTTAAAGACAATTAAGAATTTAATTAAAGAAAATTAATCAAATTTAATCGTAGAAATCACGAAACGTTCTTCATTGTCATTTATTCTACAATATATGATACTGAAATATTTATAACTTGTTTTATATTTTCGTTTGTGTGGGTGATAGATTTATTATAGTAATTTACTTAACTTTTTGTTTAGATGTGATGCAAGGCAGTATGAATGGGACACCCAATGAGACTCAAACTCATTCGTGTAGAAATTTACTAAGCTTTTTGCTTAGATGTGGAACAAGGCCGCATGAAAGGGGCATCCAATGATAATCGAACTCACTCGTAAAGGTTTGCTAGTCTAGCTTGCTAACCATTACACCACCGAGTCTGAAGACTGCGATGAAAAATCTAGCATATGTTCAAATTAGGATGGGTTGATTTATAGGAACACCCTTTTCTGGTTTCTTAATGTTTCTAACACTTTATTATTTTTGTCCCCCCCCCTTTACTCTCACCAGAGAATCTAAAATCTATATAGGTTTTTCTTTCTTTCTCTCTTTTTTTTTCCTCCATGCACGTAGACTGGAATCCATATTTGCTGTTTTTCAACCTCAAGTTAAACATATACGGTCAACTGATGAGACAGTATAATGATATTCTCCTGCAAAATGAATTTATAATGACAATTTAACCAGGTTTGAGTTTCCTTCTAATTGCACTTTATATATATATATATATATATATATATAGGACGTTTCATTTCACACACATATATATATATATATATATATATATATATAAAATAAAGTAAAATTGTCAAACTGAAGCCCCCCTTTTCATTAGGTACTTCAATGAGGTGCAGGGAGGGCGCTACTCCTTTCCCTGGATTGCTCCACTTTACTCTTGATCCGTATCTTATAATGCTGTGGATTAAGTAAGGCTGCATCAAGTACCATTTTTTGATCTTTGGTATGACTCAGCCTGGGATTGAACCCTAGTCTCCTGGGCCATTGGTAATCACCCTATGTTTTATTATATATATATAAAATCATCAAGGCATGCTAACAGCATCTATCCCTTTAACTCTCTCTCGCCATCTGTCCCTATCAGCCATTATTCTTGATAAGTCCTTATGACAGTGTCTGCACAGAGCTGATTAGCCAACATTGGTGTGTCCATGTGTAGGAGTCCATAAGAGAAGTTGCTTATGAGTTCATTCTTACTTCTCCTGCTGTGGCCAGCATGTCTTACTCATCATTTCTTTGATGGTTTGTAAGATAGGAGGTAAGTGGCTGTACAGCTGTTTTGTGGGGTGCTGCTTCCTGGATTTGTTCAGAAGAGCTTGTAGCTACAGTGTATTGTTCTCATTTCTCCCAGCATTTTGTTAGTTCAAATGGTGCACCCATACAGTTGTACTGACACAACTACAACTTGGAAGAATCTCCATTTTATTTTATCAAAGAGATCAGATTTCTATAAGGATATTAAACTGTCAATAGCAGTTCATAGTTAACTTATACATTTGTTGATATTGCTTTCAGTAGATGAGATATTGCTACTGAAGTAGCAATATATCATCTAATTTCAGCGGCTTGCCATTTAATGTGGACATGGCACCATCTTGATTAAAGCACGTGAACTTTGTTTTATCTACATTCATGTAGAGACCAATGCCTCTGGCTGCCTGCTCCAGGCTATACTGCAGAGATTTGGCTTGTGTGAGAAGTACAAGATCATCTGCATAGTCTGCATCAGTTTTAAAACTAATTACAGATAAGACTTAAAAACATTAATATGAATATTCTGGTTTCATAAAATATTCCCCAAACAGTAGCAAGGTAAACGGAAATTAAGTTAACTTTTTTTTTTCAGGAAAGGCATGAAAACCGTCGTCTGAAATGGATACAAGGTGCATTAAATAAGTTTCCAGACTTTTTTTGTATGGGCACTTTTATTGATAGTATACACATGAAACTCTAGTCCCCTTCGAAGTAATTTCCTCCGGCTGCAATGCACTTGTTGTACCGTTTCAACAACTTCTCAAAGGCCCCATGGAAGTACTTTTGTATGAGCGTGTCAATGACCGTTGTCACAGCCTCTTTCATCACCTAAATTGTCTCATAACGACAGCCTCCGAGCTTAGGGAATAACCAAAAGTCACAAGGAGCAAGGTCTCGACTATAGGGATGGTGAGGAACTGTCTTGATGCCCATCTTGCTCAAATAGCCTGTGACAAGGATGGAGTTGTAGACTGGTGTATTGTCCTGCTGGAAATGCCACTGACCCTATTTGAAGAGTGCTGGCCTCTTCCGACGGAATCTCTTCCTGAACTCCCTTAAAACCTCAACATAGTAACCCTAACCCTAACCCTTTGGCCAATCAACTCTGGTCTATTGACTTCCTTACTCCTCCCTCAACTCTCATCATCCCTCACAGACTCCCTGCCTTCCTTGAATCTCTTATGCCACTCAAAAACTGATGCTTGATTCATGCAAGATGGTTGAAAAGCAGTGTGAAGCATTCCATACGTTTCTGTGGCATTTTTTCCAAGTTTAAAACAGATTTTTCTTGAATATCATTCTTCTAAAGTGTCCTCACATCCAGATTGCATTTTTTAAATTGACCAGCTGTGACAATCGGGCTTTAGTAGGGTGTATTCCAATTGCTGCTGTAGCTGTTGATTTGAAGCTGAAATCATAAAAATTGGTCAGTCATCTCATAAGATGTATAGCAATAACCTACTGAATTTTCAAGAGTCTATGATAATTTTAAATGCCCATATGCACTTCGAATGTTGTGATAAAATCTTTATAGATGTTAGAACCTTTGATTATGTTGATGTTCCCCTTAAAGTACCCTATTGTTTTCTTTTTATTGTTTATCTCTAGATTATTGCTAGAAATCTCTGGAATGTCTAGATATCTCTAGAAATCTCTGGAATACCTGACAAAGTATAAACCACAGACTCTGGAACTATTTGAATTGAACTACTTGTATTTTCTGTTTGTTTGAAATAGATTTAGCTCAAGTGGGTGTATTTATAAAAAGCTCTAAATCATCTGTGCAGTCTGCATCAGAAATAGTTTCAAGTTTTATTGTTCCCTGATTGGATAATCTTTATTGGGTGGCTGTGCCAACATCAATTATTAAAATTGTTACCTTGGTGCATCACACAAACATATTTAATCTAACCTGAGAGAAAAAAACAAATCTTCCTTCAATCTGCTGACCTAGTTATATTTTTTTATTTTTTTTATTTTTTTGTGATTTATCAAATCTACATATTCATTATCTAGAGATTGAAGCTGTTAATATGATTACTTTCAAAGTGCCAGTCCGCAGGCAAAGTGTGGGTGAGTAGTTGTAGGGATATGATAAATCTGAATTAGCCTGCTTTTTGTATGATATGACACTACATATATATATGCGTGTGTGACTTTTTACTGCTAGGCTCTTTTAACGTCATCATTCAATAGGATGAATATTTGATAGTCTCCATCTGTCATTGTAATTACAAATGTACATTAGAAATAATGGTAGTCTTGTTAGTGGAGAAGTAAGATTTGTCATCCTATATATATATATATATATACGAGGATCATTAAATAAGTTTCCAGACTTTTTTTGTATGGGCACTTTTATTGATAGTACACACATGAAACTCTAGTCCCCTTTGAAGTAATCTCCTGAAATCGTTATGAGACAATTGAGGAGATGAAAGAAGCTGTGACGAATATCACTGACACGCTCACACAAGAAGACTTCCATGGGGCCTTTCAGAAGTTGTTGGAACGGTACAACAAGTGCATTGCAGCCAGTGGAGATTACTTCAAAGGAGACTAGAGTTTCATGTGTGTACTATCAATAAAAGTGCCCATACGAAAAAAGTCTGGAAACTTATTTAATGATCATCGTAACAACTACTCATATACATTACCAGTGACAATAACTATGAATGCCTCCATATATATATATATATATATAGAATTTTTAGACAAAGGTAGGGCATATACGTGATGCATTCAATAAGTTTCCAGACTTTTTTGTACAGGCATTTAAAATTGTCCTAGACTCTTGAAAATTCACTATGTTATTGCTATATATCTTATGAGATGACTGACCAATTTTTATGATTTCAGGTTCAAATGAACAGCTACAGCATGAATTAGAATACGTAACTAAAAATATGGTTTTTATTGTTGGTAACTAATGTTTTGTTAATTTTGTTAATAAACAACAAATATAAGATGGAGAAATAGTGTCGATTTTCATCTATATTTCTTTCATTAAATTTGTGTTTTGCTTTTTATGACAACTCTGCATCATTGTTAGCCTGCTAGCAAGGCTTAAAATAGATTGACTGTATTACACTGCAGAAGGGTTAAGACCACCCCCCCCCAGCTAAAATAGGGGTGTTTGGGGTATGATACTAAACTGCATCTAGCTCAGTCAGCTGGGGCTGTAGAAAACAACAACTGGACTTTTGCAGCAGAGTAAGACACCCACCAATGAACGTTCTGGATATGGCACTCAACCATCTAATGGTCAGGCTCCAACATCTAAAAAAATTAATGTTTACTAGCTATACTCGAAAACTATTTAACAACAGATGATTAATATTAGATAGAACTATTAATGTTAGATAGGAATACTTGAAACCATTTAACTGTGTGCAAACAAATGAACTCTGGCTTGCTTAAGAAATGTTACCTATAAACTATTCACTTAAAAATCATACATAGAAATAGGATTTGGCATTAAATAATCATTAAGAGTCGATATGCCATTAAACCAAATAATCGAGCCTAAACAGCATCTGATGGTGAGGCTCCAGTTCTGCAAATCTAAAGAGTGTGAAGTACTCCTTCCTTGCAATTACTCCCAAGTTCACTTTGACCAGTTAAAGCCCCATCTAAATGTCAAATAGATCTGTTTAATAATTATTCATATTCGATGGGACTGTGTGCAAAAAAAAAAAAAATTTAAAAAACAACTACTCAAAAAATGAAACTATAAACATTCAATGAATGTAATTCCTTAACCTCTAGACATAAAATAACCTTAGTCAGGTTGAAATGCTGTTAAAATCACTTATTTCCAAATTATTAATATTCTTTTCATTTGTTTTTATTTTATTGTAAAGTATTGCTAAGGTACTTCGTATTTAGTTATTCATTAAGCTTAGCTTAGATGTGGCCCACAGCCTGAAGTATGGGGCACCCAGTGAGAATCAAACTCACTAACAATGGTCTGCTGATATAGCTTGCTAACCATTACACCACAGGTTTATGATAATCCCTGAAACCATGCTTTACACCAAAGTCATCATCTAATTAGGTTCTGTTATTGTTTTTATTGCAATTAGATGAAATTATTTTATTAAAATGGGAATTATATTTATCAATGCCAAAGATACTAATTCTTGGAATTTCCTATTTTTTCATTCTTAATCTCTAAAAGAGTAGACAATAAGAAGCTTATATTGATTATTATGAGAATAGAAATAATGTATATGATTTGAAATATTGTAACATATTGACATCTGACCCGGCCGAGCTGTCAAATAAGAAATTCACCTGTGAAAATAACTGGTGCATCCGGTCAAAGATATCAGGGGATAATCTTGACTGTGGACGGGTTGAATTGAGTGCAGATGCAACGCTCACTGAAGCAGGTGGGCGTCAAACAATTATATAACCCGGTGCTACAGGAAGTTCAAGTTGGTTGGAGATCAGAGTTTGGAGTCAGCGGTTGCAGTTTGAGGAGTGAGAACCAGCTCCCAGCAGAGAGCTGGGCCCCCAGGCCCCCCATTGAGCAGCCGAGCAGAACGAGAAAGAAGCGCTGTTATAGCCAGAAGAGCTGGGGGTCAATATGTTGCAGCTTTGTTCAGTCCCCAACTCACCTCTCACACGTAACTCTTTCGCAACCATTTTGAATAAAGTGAGAGGTATAAAAGAACTGTGTCCGCTCGTCTTTATTGTGTTGACTATGTTTCTGCATGCATATGAGTATGTTACAATATTTGTTTTAATTGATTCACAAGAATTTTCACTCTAATTTCTAACTTAGCTTAAATTATGATGTACAAGTCAATCTGGCATATAAGCCGACCTTCAGCTTAAAATTGTGGGTTAGACCCATACCTACTAAACACAGTTAAATGGTTTCAAGTATTGTTATCCAATACTAATAATTCTGGGGTGTGTCCTTGTGGAGTAATGGTTAAAGTGCTGGACTGTGGAACCATAGTAAGCAAGTTCAAACTCCATCAGTTGTCTAAATTTCTCAGACGAAGCTTGATGATTTTTATCAATAAAGGTTTTCGGACTTAAGGGTTTTTATAAGTCCTAAAAATTCACTCTAAACTGTCCAGCAGGACACATGGCATAACAGTTATAGGCATTGGTTCCCTAAGCTTCTAAGGAGACAATCATCTGGGGGTTGCAGGCGAGTAACAATACAGGAATATTTAACACTTGTACCCGGTTATGGCTAACGGAATCAGAACAGGCGACCCCCGCGGATTCAATAAAGGATGTGGTTCAAAGTTCCGTGAAGGTTCCCGAGTTCAACAAACACTTGAAGAAGGCCAGAGGACATATCTTCCGAAACGTTGTGGAAATAACAATAAAGATGAAGACAATTGTCTGAAAACCCTTAATCATTCAAACTCCATTCATGCTATTATGTTCACTTTCAGATGAATACGATTTGGAAAAGTATGAACCCCCTTATCTTATAGATTAAATAGTACCACAGCTATTCTTCTAGAAGGATGGATTTGGCATTAAATAACCCATGAAGGTTGCTATGCCATTATTAATATTAATCATTTTGTGGTAAAGATGGAAGAACAACCATGCTGATGTATGAAAATATGATCGTGTACGTATAGGTAGGGTAAGAGTGAGTCAGTGATGGCTGAAATGCATACACACACAGGGGTGATGGTGTGGTTTTCTGTGAAGCTCCTCCTCCTTACTGTTTTGTTCTGCCTGGTCGAAATTCTTTCCTGGTTTCTATCATTTTTAGGACACCCACACAATCCATGTGGCACATCCACTGGGACATCCTCTTGTTTACTTTAGAAAACGTCCTGTCATGCCACCCACGCAACTTATGCAGCATGTCAAAGGAATCTTTCTGTTGCTATCCAACAATTTGTTTACATAGTTTAAATGGTTTCAAGTATTGTTAACATTAATGATTCTAAATGGTTTCAAGTATTGCTATCCAACACTAATAATTCTATTTAATATTAATCATTTGCTTGCACACAGTTAAATTGTTTCAAGAATTGCTATTTAACATTAGTAATTCTTTCTCCAAGGCATTTGATTCTGTACACAGGGGGAAGGTGGAGTAAATACTTTGAGCATATGTTCTCCCCAAAGAAATAGTTACAGCCATAATGATGCTCTATAGAAACATGAAAGTCAAGGTTAGCTCAGCGGATGGAGAGACAGACTTCTTTGACATTGTTGCTGGAGTTCTGTGATATTTGACAAAAGTCCCACCAGACGGACTAGTGTGGCAGAAGGCCATTTTTAGGTAAGTCCAGACGCAGGACCGTGGCCCAGACACGTCCAGCAGCTCCAAAAATGCCTTGGGCTCTGTCGGTATTTCCCTAAAGAGGCGTGCCTCAGACGCTAAGCGATAAACCTAACCCATCCCATGAGGGTTAAAACCCGGGAGAACAGCTCCCAGAGGCTCAAGGAAATTAACTGTCCAGCACAAATGCCAGACAGTCTGTTGAAAAGCTTCTGCACAAAGCTGTGACTGATCACGCTTTACTGCTGGAGTTCTGCAAGGAGATAAATTAGCACCATATTTGTTTATGCTATGCCTAGATTACGTACTTTGAAAGTTGATAAATCCAATTCAAGAAATAGCTTTACACTAAAGGTAAGAAGTAGATATTACTCTGCAGAAACTATAATGAATGCAGACTATGCAGATGACATAACGTTTCTTACAAATACACCTACCCAAGCCAAATCTCTACTGCATCACCTAGAGCAGGCAGCAGGAGGCATTAGTCTACATGCAAACACAAACGAAACAGAGTACATGCCTTTTAAATGAGGAGCTATCTCCACTCTAAATGGTAGTCCTCTGAAATTAGTAGACAAGTTCACATACCTTGACAGCAGTATCTCATCTACTGAAAGCAATGTTAATATGCACCTTGCATAAACGTTGACTGCTATCAATAGTTTATTGATTATACGGAAGTCTGATCTATCCGATAAAATACAGTTTCTTCCAGCTGCAGTTATGTCAATACTACTCTATGGATGCACCACATAGACGCTGACAAAACATATAGAGAAAAAGCTAGATGGGAACTGCAAAAGAATGCTACAAGCTATACTGAACAAATCCTGGAAGCAATACCCCACAAAATACCAGCTGTATGTGTTGCATATTGGCCTCCAACCCGGCCAAGCTGCCAAAAGAAGAAATGCACCTGTGTAAATGACAGGTGCATCTGGTTGAAGATATCAGGAGATCAGGGGCGACCTTGACTGTCGAGGGGTTGAATTAAGTGCGAATTGTGACACTCGCAGGAAGTAGGTGGGCGTCAAATTATTATATTACCCTGGCGACAGGAAGTTCAGATCAGTTGGAGAGAAGATGCTGGAATGAGAACCATGTACCAGCAGAGGCTTGGCCCCCAGGTCCCCAGTTGAGCAGGCCAGGAGAACAGGAAAGAAATGCTCCTATAGCATGATGATGTTAATGCTGATAAACTATCTCAGCACAACTGATCCTCAGCTACCATCTTCTTGCACCTTTAAGATAAAGATGTTAACACCACACAAAACAGCAGCTGTACGGCCACCTACCACCCATCATGAAAACTATCAAAGTTAGACAAACCAGACATGCAGGACACTGCTGGAGATGTAAGGACAAACTCGTAAGTGATATACTCCTGTGGACCCCTTCACATGGACAAGCAAAGGCAGGATGACCAGCTAGAAGCTATATACAACAGCTCTGTACTGATATTGCTTTGAAGACCTCCCAGGAGCAATGGATGATAGAAACGGGTGTCGAAAGAGGGTCAGGGAGATTCATGCTGGCAGCTCGACATGGTATTGATGCTAATGAACACTCTCAGCACAACTGATCCTCAGCTACCATCTTCTTGCACCTTTAAGATAAAGACGTTTGTTGACAGAGTAATTTGAAGAATATGGTTAGGGCTTGACATGAGCAACTGATTGATCAGATCAGGCTTGTGTGACCACTGAGTAAAGGCCAAAGTAGAGTCCGGCAAGTCACGTGATCTCATGTTAATATGATACTTAATTTATATTGGACATTTATTATTTTATATCAAACTCTGTGTTAATTTATCAAATACATTTACATAACATGAGTTTAAGTTGGAAATATTTGTGGTCGTCTGTTAGTAAATATGGTTTGGTTTTATGGCATATCAACCATTGTACATTATTTAATGCCAAATCCTCTTTATACATATATATTAAATATATAGGATTTGGTTTGGTTTGATGGCATATAAACTATTGTAGGTTATTTGATGCCAAATCCTCTTTATACATATATATCAAATATATATGATTTGGTTTGGTGGCATATCAACCATTGTAGGTTATTTAATGCCAAATCCTCTTTATACATATATATTAAATATATATGATTTGGTTGGGTTGGGTTTTATGGCATATCAACCATTGTTGGTTATTTAATGCCAAATCCTCTTTATACATATATATTAAATATACATGATTTGGCTTGGTTGGGTTTATGGCATATCAACCATTGTTGGTTATTTAATGCCAAATCCTATCAGGTGCTATCAAGCTGAGCCAGAGTGGTCCTGGGAGAAATGGCAATGAAGGAGGGCTCCACATTCCCCAAAGCCCCTACATCACTGGAACCTCACCATCAGATTGTTTAGTGTCATATCTAGGACACTCATTGGGTGGGGTTACCCCTCTGCAGAGGTGCAGTCAGTGTATTCTACAGCCCCAGCTGACTGGGCAAATGCAACTTGGGTATTGTGGGGTGGGCTTGGTGCAGAGGTTGCTGTTTGATTCTGTCACCTGCTTCATTAACTGACCAACTGCAGCTGTCAACTCAGACACACTTTAGTATTGGGCATGTCACAACATGTCAACGTCAGGCAACTTAATGTGTTCCTCTAAAAACAGATGTGATCAGGATTTTTTTTTCTGTCCATCATTATGTCATTTCTTTCTTTTGCTGGAGATTGTCCTATTTTTCCCCCTCCTTTATATACACATGCTTTTATCTGTAGATACACAGAGATAGGTTTTAAAAAAAACAGGACTTTGTATTATAGAATCATAGTTTGAAACAATGCTAGATTCAATAACTTTTCTGTGTATCATTTTATATATATATATATATATATATATATAAAATCTCAACTCCACCTAATTTTTGCCAACTACTGATATTACAAAAAATTTTCTGGGGAAAGAACCTTTAAAAAGTGAGGTTTCTCAGACTAGAACTACGATACAAAAAGTGCATGACCTACAACACTGCTAAAAGACTTAGATCTAAGGTGTCCAGAATTGACCGTTACCATATTTCCAAACTAAAATGTAAATCAACACACACACACACACACACACACACACACACACATATAATAACAGTGTTGGTTATCACTAAATCACTTTGTGGGTTTGTGTCGAACCAAGTGCAATATAATATGGAGAGTGCTTAATATCTAGGATAGAGGTATTATATAATAATAATAAATAAATATATATTAGATTGTCGTTTTGTAAAAAAACTCTGTGAAACCCAGGGGTTGCTGTCTAAATTCCATGGAATTAAATATATAATTCTAACATATATTTATATTATATATATATATATATATAATTTATTATCTCTTGGCAACTCTGACACAACCCTTCACCATAATAAAAAAAAAAATCACCTATGCAATTAGTCTAATGGTTTGTATCTTTAACTGAAATGTTTAGCCCTCATATGTCAAAATCAGTGGAAGAGTCCATCTGATATCTATATCTTTATACATACAGTGGCAGCCATAATGTTTAGAACAGCATAGTTTCATCAGAAAAAATAGGTATAACTTTTTATCTAAGTTTTTTTAGATTCTATAATTTTCACAGACAATAAATACGATATTAATTGTTAATCTGTGAAATTTTGGTGTTATTTGAGATGATAATAAAAAAAGTATTGAATGATTTAGTGATTTACTGCAAAACCCAAGGCGGCCAAAATGATCAGAGCAATTTGAAAAATGAACAAAATACTCAAATATTACAGAAAATACAGAATTTGTTAGGCTTCGAATGAAGGATAATCTAAGTATTAGGGCGGCTATTGCAGAGATTCTTAACAAGTCAAAAAGTGTTGTTCACAGTATTCAAATAAACACAAAATTTCACCGAATAACAATTAAGATCGTATTTATTGTCTGTGAAAATTATAGAATCTAAAACAACTTAGATAAAAAGTTATACTTACTTTTTCTGACGAAACTATGCCGTTCTGAACCTTTTGGCCGCCACTATATATACAAGTTGCAAAAAGAAAAAGCTGACAAGATTTCTGCTTGGAGTCAACCTAGTCTTTAACCTGATACTTTTATGATACTAAAATTTGAACCAGATCACCATGGTAACTCAACTGAACCCTAAAACAGACACACCCATAAGATAGACAGAAAAAAAAAACTATCACTAACTGATTGCTGCTAGTGAACCTTTTTTGCTGAAATACGAGGATGGGCTGGAAAGATCATTGGCTGACATCATATCTGTTGATGACATTTTAGTCAATGGGATCCAAGTACTGCAACAGAGGTGAAAGAAGTATATAGACTATGTTTAAGAATAAACCTCATTTGGTCACATTCTATCAGGCTATCTTATACAGCAGCTCTGTGTCGATACGGGATGTAGCCCTGAGGACCTGCCAAAAGCAATAGACAATAGGGAGGTGTGGCGAGAGAGGGTCAGGGATATCCGTGCTGAAAGTGCGACATGATGATGAGTATGATCTTGGTCAGCCTAAGAACTTTTCAGCCAACTGTCTTACTTGTAATTGATTACCAAGTAACCTGGTACTACTAGATATTGAAGAAAGATGTACTTAAAACAGTAAATGTGGATAGCCTATCTGTGGTTTTTGCTATCTAATATATATATATATATATATATATATATATATATATTAAAGAAACCATCAATCACATAATAAGCAGATGCAGCAAATTGGCACAGAAGGAGTACAAGGCTAGACACAACTGGGTGGGCAAGGTGATCCACTGGGAAATGTACAAGAAATTTAAATTTGACCATGCCAACAAATGGTATATGCACAACTCAGCACCTGTCCTAGAAAATGACACACACAAACTCCTATGGGACTTTGACATACAAATAGATCACCTAATCTTGGCCAGAAGACCAGACCTTATAATAATCAACAAAAAAAAAATCTGCAAAATTGTCGACTTTGCTGCCCCGGCTGACCACAGAATAAAACTGAAAGAATGTGAAAAGAGAGATAAGTACCTTGACCTTGTTAGAGAATTGAAAAAACCATGGAACATGAAGGTGACAATTATACCAATTGTTATTGATGCTTTTGGCATGGTAACTAAAGGTTTACTAAAGGGCCTGGAGGATTTGGAAGTTGGCGGTTGAGTGGAGACCATCCAAACAACAGCATTATTGAAAATGGCCAGAATACTGAGAAGAGTCCTGGAGACTTGAGGAGACTTGCTGACACTCAATCTCCAGTAAAAAACTCTGAGTAAATAAATAATAAATAAATAAATATTAGATATATATATAATTCATGGAATTTAGACTGCGACTCCTGGGTTTCATGGATTTATTTGCAAAACAACAATCAACAATCAAGGATTGTTGTTTTGTAAAAAACTGCATGAAACCCAGGGGTCACAGTCTAAATTCCATGAATTAAATATATATATCTAATATATATTTATTTATTATTATATAATAGCTCTATCCTAGATACTGAGCACTCTTCATATCATATTGCACTTGGTTTGACACAAACCCACAAAGTGATTTAGGGATAACCAACACTATTATAATATATATATTTAAGCATGTTTGATTAAATAATAAATATACATTTTGTCTTTATAGTTTTATCAAGATCCTTTCAAGTTTCCTAATAAGTGTCTTGGTTTTAGGTTGAAATTGGTAGATGAATTCACCAAAATTGTCCTGAGCACTTTCGGACCTTTCATAGGCAATCATCAAAGGTTGCTTGCATATGTTAATGTTGTATATTGACCTCTGACCCGGCGGGGCTGTCAAAATAGGAAATGCACCTGTGTAAATAACAGGTGCATCCGGTCGAGGAATATCAGAATATAACCTTGACCGTGGACAGATTGAATGAGTGCGATTTGTGACGCCCACAAGAAGGTGGGCGTTGAACTATTATATAACTCGGTGAAGACAGGAAGTCAGTTAGTTGGAGAGGCCGGGCCCCCAGTTAAACAGCCCAGGAGAACAGGAAAGAAACGCTGTTGTGGCCATAGGAGTGGGGGTCAGTATGTTGCAGTTCTGTTTGGTCTCCAAATCCCTCTCACACACAACCCTTTCAAATAAAGTGAGAGGTATATTTTTCTAAGAACTGTGTCGCTCGTCTTTATTGTGTTGTCGTTATGATTCTGCATGCAGATGTATATGTATTATGTGGCTATACAACATTAAGAGTATTTTTTAAGAGTTTTTAGGTTTTTTATAACATTACAAATTATGTAAAAACCAAGTTGTATAAAACTGAGATGCCGATGATATTGAATGAATCTAACAGAATGCTATCAACGGAAATAGAATATTATCAAGGAAAATCGGATATTAAGAAAAAATAAAAGACTGAAGACATTTCAAAACATTGCCAAAATTACAAAATTAGTTCACTTAGAGGATATTTCAGTAGGTTTTTTTATTTAGCAGTAAATAGACTAATAAGAGGTAAGACTCAAAACATTTTTATTTTGTAGCAAAATATTCTAGCTTCATAAAATACAGGGTTTTAATTTGCCCAGTCAGCTGGGGCTGTAGAATACACCAACTACACCTCAGCAGAGAGATAAGACCCCCCATCCACCCAACAAGTGTCTTGGATATGACACTGAACAATTTGATGGTGAGGTTCCAGTGATGCTTGGGCTTTGAGGAATGCAGAGTGCCTCTTCATTGCCCTTGCTGCCAGGTCCACTCTGGCCCAAAATAGTAGCACCTGATAGGGCCCTATCTATGGGATAAATAGAACTAATCTGCATACTTATGCTAAACTGAATTGTTTGAATTAGAACTGTTTGACTAAACTGAATAGCTTGAAGTAGAAATGTTTCCGGCAATCAAACTGTGTTTTTACATTTAAACTCCATACTTGTGCTAAACTGAATTGTTTGAAATGGAACAGTTTTTGACATTGAAACTGTACTTACACTAAATTGAATTGTTTAATATAGAAGTGTTTTGACATTTAACTATGTGTAAACAAAATCTATACTTCTACTAAACTGAATTGGTGGAAATAAAACTGTTTGAATAAATTGAATAGCTTGAAATAGAAAGGTTTTTGACAATTAAACTGTGTACTCATGCTAAGCTGAATTGTTTTTGAAATAGAACTGATTATTTGTATCAAAATGGATTTGGCATTAAATAACCTACAAGGGTTGATATTCTATAAAATCCAACCAACCAACCTGCCAATTGTTCAGTTGTATGTACTCATTATGTACAAGAAAATGCAGCTTTTGAAATGTTACATGGTAGGATTATGTGATGACCAGAATATTATATGTCCTTGTGAGAAATGATGTCAGTCTGTTGTGTATCTCGCTCTTGAATGTAGTAACTGAGAGAAATATTTGTTTATATTATCTGGTACATCTATTTATAACTTGGTCAGTCAGTCGAGCAAATGACCTCAGGAATTATGAGAATGGCGGCTTTAATGACTCTTGTGGAATTCGCTTGTTTTTTTTGTTTGTTTTTTATTTATTTTTTAAAATTTATTTTTTTATTTATTTAGTTAAAAAAATACTATGATGCTTATACTTAAAATTATTCCTTTTGGAGACCGCTTTCAAAGCAGAATGACATTCCTAAAATTGCCCAGTTGGTTGGGACTGTAGAACACACTGACTGCACCTCTGCAGAGGGGTAAGAACCCCTTCCCCCAACAAGCGTCCTAGATATGACACTAAACAATGTTGAGGTTCCAGTATTGCTGGAGCTTTGGGGAATGTGGAGTACCCCTTCATTGCCATTGCTCCCTGGTCCACTCTGGCCCAGAGTGGTAGCACCTGATAGGGTCATATCTATGGATCAAATAGAACTTAATTGGAGTTTCAAGAGTTTGTTGTTTTTTCATTTAAACTGTGTATTTATGCTAAACTGAATTGTTCAAAATAGAACTGTTTTTGACATTAAAACTGTATATGGAATTGTTTGAATTAGAACTGTTTGACTAAATTAGAACTAAATGGAATTGTTTGAATTAGAACTGTTTGACTAAATTAGAACTAAATGGAATTGTTTGAATTAGAACTGTTTAACTAAACTGAATAGCTTGGAATAGAAATGTTTTTGACAATTAAACTGTGTACCCATGCTAAACTTAATTGTTTGAAAAAGAACTGATTATTTGTAAAAAAAAAAAAAAGGATTTGGTGTTAAATAACCTACAAAGGTTGGTATGCCATAAACCTAAATAACCTACCAACATACCCAGAAGGTCCCAGTACAATGTTTTTTCTTTTTTCCTTGTTTTTTAATGATATATCAACCTTCATGGGTTATTTAATGCCAAAGACATCCTTATAAAAAAAACTGTTGTGATACTATTTAACCCATGGCTGAGGGTGGGGTCTGAAAGTGAATGTAATAGCATGACTAGACTTCAAACTCATTTATTACAATATCGCACTCCATCACATTAACCACTATGCTACGTAGCCCAATTGGTTGGGGCTATAGAATACACCGACTGCAACTCTGCTGAGGGGGTAAGACCTGCCCCCATTGAGTGTCCTGGATATGACACTAAGATATCAGATATCAAGTCTTGGAACTTTAGGGAATGTGGAGTATGCCTTAATTGTCATTGCTCTGGTCCACTCTGACCTGGAGTGGTAGCACCTGATAGGGTTCTATCTATGACTCAAATTGAACTTTGACATTTAAACTGAGTGCAAACAAATGGCTTATGCTAAATTGAATTGTTAGGAATAGAAATGTTTAACCATTTAACTGTGTGTAAACAAATGACTGATGTTTAATTGAATTTTTAGTGATACATAGCAATACTTAGAACCATTTAACTGTGTGCAAATAAATGAATAGTAGTCAACAGGAATACTTGTCATCATTAAACTGTGTGCAAACAAATGATTACTAGTGTTATATAATTAAGGTAATGATTTTTTTTATATCAATCAGTTTTCGTTAATTATATTTTATTATTTAGTTTGGTAAGGCTTTCAACTACTCAGTGTCTCCTTGTTCAAGTGCATTGTCAGATTGTGCAGTCTTATGATCTGGAAGACCGGGGCTCAATTCTAGATCGAATCATACCAAAGACTAAAAAAATGGTACTTGATGCTGCCTTGCTTAACACTCAGCATTATAAGGTAAGGATCAAGGGTAAAGTGGAGCAATCCAGGGAAAGGAGTAGCGCCCTCCTCTACTCCTTGGTGTAATAGCTATTGAAAAGGGAGCCTTAGGGTCACTCTCGACTAAGGTTGCTAACTTAGTCATATCCTTTCCATGCGGATATAAGTATCATCATCTGTATTATAAACCCCAGACAGGAAATGGGGCTGGACGGCCATTGGAGTGAATTGAGAGTGTGGATGACGTCATGCTCGGAAGAGATGTCCTGAAAATTTAAAGATTTTGAACAGTAGAATTGAGTTTCTACCTTTGAAGCCCGCGGGTGAGTTTTTCGGATCTGAAAAGCAGATAAGTTTGGGTCTCTACTGGCTAAGATCTTAAACACTACAAGATGCGCCATGCGTGTAGTGGGGGTCAGCATAGTATGGTTCGCATAGGCTTTTATGATTTGTGTCTCTCTCTTCATGTCACCGAGGACCGAAGTTCGAAAGAAATAAACTCATTCGTACCACCTGTATTTGTATTACCATTCTTATTGATATCTTTGTGAGTATACAATAATAGTAAATAGAATTATTTGTGTCCGTTAAATGGTTTCAAATATTTCTATTTGTGTGTAGTAAAAAAAAAAATGAGCAGAGGCTCATTTAAAAATGTTATCTACAAAATGTTTATAAATCATATATTTGATAAATGTCTAAACAGGATTTAGCATAGAATATCCTATAAGGGTTGATATGCCATAAAAACCAACCAACCACTCTGCCATGAGACTCCCACCTACCAAGTGCAATATTGTAACTACTTTATTCTTTTTTGCCACTTTGTCGATGTTAGATATAAATGATAAAACTTTGAGCTCAGCTCTATAAATGATAGTACATTATTCTGATTGATTTTAATGGCATATCAACCAGTCTAGGGTTATTTTATACCCAAGTTTAAGGAATACTCTTCAATGTACATTCATATTTGTTTTTTGTGTTGTTGTTTCTTGTAATCAAATTTGATTTTTATTCACTCCCAAATAAATTACTGCTTTGTCAGTGGGACTGACTGTATCTTCTGCAAAAAAGGAGGGGGTAGTCTGCAGTAACACACTAAACTGCATATGAGGATGAGGCTCTAGTTCTGGAGCTTTGAGAAGTGTAGCATACACCTTCATTGCCATTACTTCCATGTCCACTCAGAGAGGTAGTACCTGTTTGATTGATTTTAAAGGCATGTCAACCCATCTGGAGTTATTTTATGTTCAAAGATTTTGGAATTGTATTCATTGTACATTCATATTTGCATTTTTTGTGTAGTTGTTTCTTTTTTTTTTTTTCACCTAATCCTATCGAATGCAAATAATTTTCAAACAGATCTATTTGACCTGTAGATGAGACCCTAACAGGTACTATTACTCCAGGTCAGAGTCGACCTGGGAGTAATGGCAGTGAAGGTGTATTCACATCACCAGAACTGGAACCTAACCATCAGATACAGCTTAGTGTCATACACAGGACACTACTTTTTTGGGGGGGGGGGGGGCTGGGAGAATATTACTCCCCATCCCCTCCCAGAGAATACAATTAGTATATTCTATGTGCTCGACATTATATTTCCGCTACCATTCTTTGAAACTATTTTTTCAAGTGTTAAAGAACTTAAAGAAAAAAAAATATTTTAAGTGTGAAGTGGTTTCCATTCTATTTCCTTAATTCTAATTTTTTAATCTATTTCCTCTGAAGAATGTTGAGTTATGTTCTGCAGATAATAAACAATTTTTCGGACCAATTTTTCATCTCAAAAACAAGGGGTCATTCATTACATGGGGCATATTTATGAAACTTTAAAACTTACATTGTTTCTAGGCCAAAGGATATCTAAACAAAGACTATTTAAAGTCTTTGCTTAACATGATGGCCCAGTTGGGTGGGGCTATAGAATACACTGACTGCATCTCTGCAGAGTGGTATGACCCCTTCTGATGAGTGTCCTGATATGACACTAAACAATCTGATGGGGAAACTGTAGTAATGGTAGTACTTTGAGGGATAGAGAAGTACCCCTTCATTGCTATCACTCCCAAGTCCACTCTGACCCGGAGTGGTAGCACCTGATAGGGTCCTATCTATGGGTCAAATAGAACTGTTTGACATTTAAACTGTGTGTAAGCAAATGAATTATGCTAAATTGAGTTGTTAGAAATAGAATTGTTTGATCATTTAGCTGTATATAAACAAATGACTGATGTTTAAACGAAATGTTAGTGATACATAACAATACTTGGAACCATTTAACTGTGTGCAAACAAATGAACTCATTTGAAAATGTTAACAAAGTGTGTTCACAAATTATATATAATCAATATAGGTATAAAGAAGATTTGGCATTAAATAACCTACAATGGTTGATATGCCATAAAACCCACCCAAACCAAATCATATATATTTAATATATATGTATAAAGAGGATTTGGCATTAAATAACCTACAAGGGTTGATATGCCATAAAACTCAACCCAACCAAATCATATATATTTAATATATATGTATAAAAAGGATTTGGCATTAAATAACCTACAATGGTTGATATGCCATAAAACCCAACCAAACCAAATCATATATATTTAATATATATGTATAAAGAGGATTTGGCATTAAATAACTTACAAGGGTTGATATGCCATAAAACCCAACCAAATCAAACCAAACTTAACATAATTTACTATTTACAACACCTGTGCATATATTTACAAATATTATAAATAGTAAACAATGTTATGAAGAAACTTATCTTTACTAAAACCTGTTTTGGTATCGGCTAGACTAACAAGAAATTAGACCACATCATGGATACGATGACCTATCTTTTTAATAATATTAGCTGAGGATTAAGAGCACTTGTTTATATTATTTTACAATACGCACAGATATCATATTCCAGCACAATAAACTATTTAATTCATTAGGCATGTTTGGAATTTACAAGTACACAGAAGGCTACATCAAGGTTTAGAGTGTTTTTTTTTTTTTTTTATCATCGTGCATTGATTTTTATTGTATTACAGTAGTTTTGAAAGTATAAACAAGTATTTAAGTGTTTTCTTTTTATGACATTGGATGTTGAAGAAATATCTTTGAAGGTTAGCATAGGCAAAAATTAAGGGTCATTCATTTACACTCAATATAGGATAAAAACGTTTTTTAGTGGCTAAAAATTAGGGGTCATTAATAATTCGAGTGTTACCCATCTCACCATAATGGACTCTTCTCATCATTATTAGTACTGAGAGATTTCGCTACCAGAGTAGCAGATGAATATCGGAGTTATCCGAACAGTACAAGACTTCTTACCTTTTCTATGCAACTCTATCTTTCTTGTGTAATATAATCTGTTATCTAATATCCATGTGCATCGTGCATTGATTTTTATTGTATTACAGTAGTTTTGAAAGTATAAACAAGTATTTAAGTGTTTTCTTTTTATGACATTGGATGTTGAAGAAATATCTTTGAAGGTTAGCATAGAATATCGGAGTTATCCGAACAGTACAAGACTTCTTACCTTTTCTATGCAACTCTATCTTTCTTGTGTAATATAATCTGTTATCTAATATCCATGTTTGCGTTTTTATTAGTGACCCTTTCCAGGGCCACAACAGTAAGTTGGACTAATTCTACGAGGTTGATTAGTACCCAGTCCCCCTTTTTTTTTTTCCACAAGAGCAGAAGGTTATTCAAGGATGGATTTTTTTAGGGGCTCGTGCTTACCCGTGTTTGGCATAAATTCTGTTCACTTTTGATAGCATTTCTCTTTGGCATTGACTTTTACTCTTTCCATTTAGATCTAATGGGGTGGGGTGTTGACTAGCAAGGTCTCTTGAAACTAAACCATGGTGTTCTGACACCAGGGCTGCATATGTAAATGAACATTAAAATATTGATAGAACCGTCTTTTTCTTTTTTAGACACCTTATAAGGTATAGTAGGGAGGTGCCCATGGTGTAATGGTTATTATCGTAGGAAATGGACACGGCGACACGAGTTCAAATCCTGGACGAGACTGATGGCATTTCACATAGCACTAATACCCTTGGGAAAGGTATGAATCCAATTATTCTCCCTCCAGCTATGAGTAAATAGTAGGGCAGACTGGTTCTTCAGCCTTGGTGAGGCCACTAGTCTAGAAGAAGGAAAAAACTCTGAATTCAAACCTGTTGAACTCCGCTTAAAAATTGACCTTGTGTCATATCCTGCCCAAGCAGAGGGGTTGGTAAATATATATAAGGCATAATAGACTGTCCATTGGCCTAGCGGTTAGAGTCTTTGCCAATAGTTCAGGAGACCAGGGTTCAATCCCAGGTCGAGTCATACCAAAGACTCAAAAAATGGTACTGGATGCTGCCTTGCTTAACAATCAGCGTTATAAGGTATGGAACAAGGGTAAAATGGAGCAATCCTGGGAAAGGAGTAGCGCACTTCCCTAGACATCGATGGAGTAGCTATTGAAAACGGAGCCTTCAGGTCATCTTCGACTATGGTCACCAACTTTACTTATAAGGTATAATGGTGAGTGAGATAGAAGACAATTGTCAATGAATTTGATTCTCACTGATTGCCCCATACTTTTGGCTTTGTACCACAACTTAGCTAAACTTAATAGATAACTATACAAATAGAAGGAAGGTATCTCATATGGTGTAATGGTTAACAAGCTAGACTAGCAGACCATTGTTAGTGAGTTTAATTCTCACTGAGCACCCCATTGTTCTCGGCTTAGTAAATGACTTGTGTATAGTAAGAGAAACTAGGAAACCTTTGTTAGTGAGTTTGATTCTCACTGTGTGCCCCATACTTCTAAGAGAAGCTTAGGAAACTATTGTTAGTGAGTTTTCAATGGGTGCTCCATAACCTTGTACCAAACTTAGCTAGGCTTAGTCAGTGTTATTTTCTTTGTTAATAAAATATTGATTAGCGGCAAGTTTGTTTTTCAGACTTATTTTCATCCGCATTTTAGGATTGTCTAATAAACAAGCTTTTTTATTTTTTTTGTTTTGTTTTTTGTCATCAAAGCTGCTTTGGCAGCCATTAATCTTAATGTCAGGTCGCATCCTCTTTATAGAATTTATATTAATACTAGCTGTCATACCCATGCTTTGCTGCAACATTATTTGTTTTTTTTCTTTTCATGACCATGATAGGGTTTTAATTTGCCAAAAACCAAACAACCAGCCCCATTTCTCCCCCCATTGTTGGGGCTTAGAATGTGCTGTATCCCCTGCAGAAGGGTAAGAACCCCCTAAAAGGGACATTCTGGATACAACACTAAATTACATCTGATGGTGAGGTTTGAGTTCTGGAGATATGAAGAATGTGAAGTATCCTTTCATTGCCATTACTCCCATGTCCACTGCAACCCAGAGTAGATGTACCTGTAAGCGTCCCATGGATCAAATCAACTTGTTTGAAAATTATTCATATTTGATAGGAGCTTGTGCAAAAAAAATAAATTCTTGAGAAACAATGACACAAAAAATGTGGTACTTCTGGTAGTGTAATGGTTAACAAGCTAGACTTGAGTCTCATTGGGTGCCTCATTCACATGGCCTTGTGCCACATCTAAGCAAAAACCTTAGTAGATTATTACAGAGGGCCCCTGGGTGGTGGAATGGTTAACAAGCTTGACTATCAAAGCTTCATGAGTGAGTTTGAGTCTCATTGAGTACTCCATTTATACAGCCTTGTGCCACATTTGAGCAAAAAAATTTAGTAAATTACAACTACACAAAAAATCGAAATATGAACAAACAATGAACAAGATTCCCTAGACGATTATTCTTTTGGCATAAAATTGCTATTACATTCACTTGAATAAAGGCATGAACCCACTTATCCCCTCAGCTATCGGTTAAATAGTACCACTGATGTTCTTTTACAAGGATGGCTTTGGCATTTAATAATCCACAAAGGTTGATATGCCATTAAACAAAGAAACCAAATTGAATAGATATATAAAGTCCCCATGGCGTAGTGGCTAATATGCTAGATTGCAACGTAGAAGTTAGTAAATTTGAACTTCAGTTGTGTTATTACGTTCATTTTCGGATTAATACCTTTAGAAAAGGCATGAAACCTCCTTATCCCCCCTGCAATGGTTTAAATAGTATCACTGCTGATGGCTTTGGCATTTAATAACCCATAAAGGGTGATATGCCATTAAACAAAGAAACCAAACCAAATCAAACCTTGGCATAAAATAGAACTAGACAAGTTGACATGCCATTAAAATCAATTAATTAGCTTGATTGATTTTGGTGTTTCAGACTTTTGTATATGAATACAATCCCCACTCAATAAGATCAAGTGATGCTATATGAGAATAAGACCGTCACCCGACATTTGCGGGTGTATATTTGGGTGTTTGTCTTTTTGTTTTCATTTTCATTGTCACAAAATATTAGGTTCTTAATTTCTCATTTCATGTCTATTTACTCTCCTGTGTAAGTCTGGTTGGTTGGTTGGTTTTAATGGCATATCAACCTTTGTGAGTTACGAGGATCATTAAATAAGTTTCCAGACTTTTTTCGTATAGGCACTTTTATTGATAGTAAACACATGAAGCTCTAGTCCCCTTCAAAGTAATCTCTTCCGGCTGCAATGCACTTGTTATACCATTCCAACAACTTCTGGTCTGGAAGGCCCCATGGAAGTCCTCTTGTGTAAGCGTGTCAATGACATTCGTCACAGCCTCTTTCATCTCCTCAGTTGTCTCATAACGACAGCCTCTGAGTTTAGGGAATAAGCAAAAGTCACAGGGAGCAAGGTCTAGACTATAGGGACGTTGAGAAACTGTCTTGATGCCCATCTTGCTCAAATAGCCTGTGACAAGGATGAAGTTGTGGACTGGTGCATTGACATGGTGGAAATGCCACTGACCCTATTTGAAGAGTGCTGGCCTCTTCCGACGGAATCTCTTCCTGAACTCCCTTAAAACCTCAACATAGTAACCCTAACCCTAACCCTTTGGCCAATCAACTCTGGTCTATTGACTTCCTTACTCCTCCCTCAACTCTCATCATCCCTCACAGACTCCCTGCCTTCCTTGAATCTCTTATGCCACTCAAGTACTCATGCTCAATTCATGCAAGATGGTCGAAAAGCAGTGTGAAGTATTCCATACGTTTCTGTGGCATTTTTTCCAAGTTTAAAACAGAATTTTATTGCATATCATTCTTCTAAAGTGTCCTCACGTCCAGATTGGATTTTTGAAATTCACCAGCTATGACAATCAGGCTTTAGTAGGGTGTATTCCAATTGCTACTGTAGCTGTTCATTTGAATGTGAAATCATAAAAATTGGTCAGTCATCTCAGAAGATGTATAACAATAACATACTGAATTTTTAAGAGTCTACAACAATTTAAAATGCCTGTACAAAAAAAATCTGGAAACATATTGAAGGCACCACATATTTAATGCCAAATTCATTTTTATACAAATAATCAATTCTTTTTCTCATAAGTACACAGTTTAATTGTCAAAAACATCGCAATTTCCAGCTATTGTATCTAGTCAAACAGTTCTAATTCAAAAGCGGGGTGTCCTCGTGGTGTAATGGTTAAAGCGATGGACTGCAGAATCGTAGTAAGCGAGTTCATATTCCAGTCGCGCTATTATGTTCACTTTTGGACAAATACCCTTGGGAAAGGTATGAACCCCCTTATCCTCCCAGCTATGGGTTAAATAGTACCACTACTGTTCTTCTAGGAGAATGGCTTTGGCATTAAATAACCTGCAAAGGTTAATATGCCATTAAACAAAGAAACTAAAACCAAAGAAACCAAACCATCTAATTCAAACAATTCAGTTGAGTATAGATTTTGTTTATACCAGTTAATTGTCAAAACAGTTCTATTTTAAACAATTCAGTTTAGCATAAGTATGCAGTTTAAATATCAAAACAGTTCTATTTCAAGTAAGTTAGTTTAGCATAAGTACACAGATAGGGCCCTATCTGGTGCTACTACTCTGGACCAGAGTGGACCTGGGAGCGATGGCAATGAAGAGGTTTTCCACATTCCCTAAAGCTCTAAAATTACTGGAACCTCACCATCAGATTGTTTTGTGTCATATCCAGGACACTCATTCGGGGGTGTCACCCCATTTGCAGAGGTGCAGTCAGTGCATTCTACTGCTTCAACTGACTGGGCAATATGTGAGTCTGTGTTGCCAATGTATTTTCAAAGGTCATGAAAAAGATCAAACAACAACATATGTTGCAAACTGTACTCTTTCACTAAAAATCAATTATTATGAACATTTTGTCTTTTTTATAAAAGTTATGCTCAAAACTATTGCTTTTATATAAATATATATACATATATTTATTCAGCACGTTTTGTTAAAGACAATGGAACAGTGTTAGTTTGTTATTTTTAATTTTATTTTTTCAAGTCTCTTTGTTATGTTTCCTGTATCAGGATGTAGGTGTTAAAGGGAATTGTCCCATATCTTCTGCCCAAGCACTTCAATCATACTTTTGGTGATCGTCTGGGGTTGTGTAGTTTTTATCATTTTGAGTAGAAAATGTTCCAACTGACAACTTGAAAACAAAACGCTACAAATATTAAAATAATGAAAACTAAAATTGTCGACTCAAAACTACACTACCTCTGATGACAACCAAAAGTACGGTTGAAAGTGCTTGGGCAGAAGATATGGGACAATTCCTTTTAATACCTAGATCCCAAAGCAAGAAAAATAATAAGGAGTCTTGAAGAAAGTTCCGGACCCACGTGACACAATCACGTATAATACCACTTGTGTAGTGGACAATACTCACTACCCGACTGGACTTTAAGCTAACTACTGTCTAACCCAGTTCATTTGTATCTTCTTTCTGTTGCTTGAATATATGTTTTTCTATCTACTTTTTTGTGTTTCCCGTGTCTTTTTTTTTTTTTTGCCAGTATCACAACATATATAAACAAGATTTAGCATTAAATAACCTACAAAGGTAGATATGCCATAAAACGAAACCAACCAATCCAAAATGATGTTTGTCTAGAGTACACTGTAAATTCATAACTTCTATGTAAATGTTCCTTCTTTCAAGGGGGTCGTTCTCGTGGTGTCATGGTTAAAGCGATGGATTGAGGTATCATAGTAAGCGACTTCGAATTCCAGTCATGCTGTTATGTTCGCTTTTGGGCAAATACTATTGGGAAAGGTATGAACGCCCTTATCCTCCCTGCTATGGGTTAAATAGTACCACTACTGTTCTTCTAGAAGAATGGCTTTGGCATTAAATAACCTACAAAGGTTGATATGCCATTAAACAAAGAAACCAAACCATCCTTCTCTCAATTTCTTCATTTAACCCTGATTCTACATCTTTTTGTAATTACAAACAGCAGATGTTGGTTGGTTAGGTTTTATGGCATTTCAACCTTTGTAGATCATTTAATGCCAAATCCATTTTTATACAAATAAACTGTTCTGTTTTAAACAATTCGGATAAGCATAAGTACACAGTTCAATTGTAAAAAACATTTCTATTTCAAGCTACTCAGTTTAATCAAACAGTTCTAATTCAACCAATTCAGTTTAGTATAAGTACAGTTTCTGTTTCCACACTGTTAAATGTCAAAACATTTCTATTTTCGACAATTCAATTTAGCGTAAATACAGTTTCAATGTCAAAAAAGTTCTATTTCAAGTAATTCAGTTTAACATGAGTACAGTTTAGGTGCTACCACTCCAGGCCAAAGTGGTCCTGGAAGCAATGGTGATGAAGGATACTCTGCATTCCCCAAAGCTCCAGCATTTGAGGAACCTCACTATTAGATTGTTTAGTGTTATATCTAGGACACTCGTTGGCGGTCAGGTCTTACTCCTCTGCAGAGATGCAGTTGGCGTATTCTGCAGCACCAGCCAATAAGGCTGGATGGTTTGGTTTCTTTGTTTAATGACATATCAACCTTCATGGATTACTTAATGCTAAAGCTACTCTTAGTGAACAGTAGTGGTATGATTTACCCCGTAATTGGGAGGATAAGGGGGTTTCCTAATAATTATGATTGTTATCTTATGATTTTTTGTCTTTTTAAGATCATGTCCATAGGTTGACTTTGTGGCCCTTGAATTGAAAAGGTTGAATTGAATAGGTTAGAATATTTTAATAATATTGGCCTAATAGAGGTCTTGTAATGATGTGCCATTTTTGTTGTGTTTAGAGTAACATAGAAAAATTGGGTCATTAAAATATGGACTACATTTTTCCAGTGTTTTAGATTAGTTTCCTTACTCTTTAAATTTGTTCTATCAATATCAATGACTTACTTGGCACACAATTCTCCATGTTTATATTGCCAAAAATCTTTGGTATGAAAGGAATTTTTTGATGTTATATAATAACTTATTTTCAAAATGCAGTCAAGGGACTCTCTCTCTCTCTCTCTCTCTCTCATTACGTTTTTTGTTTTTTTTCCATTCCATAAAGCTGTCTTAAATTTTCGGACGACCAGCCTTCCCTAATGTCTTCTTGATTACACACATGCATATTCACATAGAAAGAGGCTTACCAGTATTTTGACCTTTATTTGGTATTTAGAGGTAACATTTAAAAAAGAATTAAGACCTATCACTGTAAATACTTGACCCTTAACCTAAAAGCTTTATTTATTTATGAAGGGATACATTTACCTGTACTATTAAAAGATGACGACAATATTTATGGGATTTTTCAACTGCATCATTCTTATCAAATACCAAAAACTTTGTTGTTGAGTATTTTCTTGTTTGTATAAAATACTTTAGAGTTTGGTCGATTTCTTTAATCCTTCGTGGGTTATTTAATGCCAAAATTTGATTCATTTGTGAATTTTTTATTGTAATCCTAACTGTATGTTTGGTTGATTTGTTGAATGGCATATCAAATTCTCATGGGTTATTCAATGCCAAAATTTGATCCCTTTGTAAATGTTTGATTGTAATCCTAACTGTATGTTTGGTTGATTTGTTGAATGGCATATCAAATTCTCATGGGTTATTCAATGCCAAAATTTGATCCCTTTGTAAATGTTTGATTGTAATCCTAACTGAATGTTTGGTTGATTTGTTGAATAGCATATCGAATCCTCATGGGTTATTTAATGCCAAAATTTGATCCCTTTGTAAATGTTTGATTGTAATCATAACTGTATTTTTGTTCATTTGTTGAATGGCATATCAAATTCTCATGGGTTATTTAATGCCAAAATTTGATTCATTTGTAAAAATGTTTGATTGTAATCCTAACTGTATTTTTGTTCATTTGTTGAATGGCATATCAACTCCCTATGGGTTATTTAATGCCAAAATTTGATTCATTTATAAAGGTTTGATTGCAATCATAACTACTTCATTTAACGGCACATTAACTCCTTACAGGTTATTGAAAGCGGAAATCAAAAAATTGTGACAGTATTTAAGTATTTTGATTATTTATTTATTTATTTATAATATAGAGCCCTAACTTTGGACAGTGAAATTCTGGGGGGGGGAAGTTCTCGTAAATAACGTGCACTGACTTTTTAAAATTTATAGCAGCTTAATTTAACCAAAATTTAGCATTTGTTCAACATTTTATCACTTTGTTCGGATTAAAAAAAGAAAATTTATACAGTTTATGTTGTTTTAAACACAAAATTTACGCAGTATTTAGAACAAACGTGCAAACATGTTTACACAAAAACGAAACAAGCTTATGGTGAAAGTAAGCTCACATTAGGAGAAAGAAAATAATCTACAAACACACATTTGAGGTTGCCCTGTCAGCTGGGGCTGTAGAATACACCGACTGCTTCTCTGCAGAGGGGGTAAGAACCCCTTTCAACAAGTGTCCTGAATATGACACTCAACAATTTGATGTTGAGGTTCCAGTAATGCTGGAGCTTTGGGGAATACGGAGTACCCCTTCATTGCCATCACTCCCCGGTCCACTCAGGCCCCGGAGTGGTAGCACCTGATATGGTCCTATCTATGGGTCAAATAGAACTAAACTGTGTACTTATGTTTAACTGAATTGTTTGAAATAGAAATGTTTTTGACATTTAACTGTTTGTAAATAAAAACTATACTTATACTTTGCTCCGTTGGCAAGAGGGGCTGTAGAATACAACAACTGCATCTGTGCAGAGGGGTAAGACCCCCACCCCAATGAGTGTCCTGGATAGGACACTAAACAATCTGATGGTGAGGTTCCAGTGATGCTGGAGCTTTGGGGAATGCGGAGCACCCCCTCATTTCCATTGCTCCCAGGTCCACTCTGGCCCAGCGTGGTAGCACCTGATAGGGCCCTATCTATGGGTTAAATAGAACTAATGGCATACTTATGCTAAACTGAATTGTTTGACTAAACTGAATAGCTTGAAATAGAAATGTTTTTGACAATTAAACCGTACTTACATTTAAACTGCGTGCTTATCCTAAACTGAATTATTTGAAATAGAACTATTTCCACAAAAATGGATTTGGCATTAAATAATCTACAAAGGTTGATATGCCATAAAACCCAAATGACCAACCAACTATACTTATATTAAACTGAATTGTTTGAAATTTAATTTGGCGTTAAATGACCGTAAATGGGTTAATACGCCATAAAATATACCAACCAACCATATTTCGGAGGATATTTCTCTGTGATGGCATAAAGCATATTAATTTAGACAATAGATATAACTTATTTTCGGTCATCCTGTCCTGAATATAGTGAGGCATGTGACCAGAAAATAGTTAATCATATAGTAGTTGTGGATAATATACACCCGTAACTTTTGGGCAGAAAAATCTGGGAAATAGTGCGTCTTATACACAAATAATTTTACAATCACAATCTTATAGAATATTGAAAATCTTGTTGCTCTATATTTTCTTTCTTAAATACTTGATTTTGTTTATTTGTTTTATGGCATATCAACTCCTTATGGGTTATTCAATGCTAAAATCGGATCTATTTATAAATGTGATTATAATCATACTTTTTTATGTTTTATCACATTAAAAAAATTCATTTTGTTTATAAGTAATTGTTTGTACACCGTCATATCTCATCTCGTCTTCATCATCTTGTCGTGCCACCAGGACAAATATCCCTGACCCTCTCTCACCACTCCTCCCTATCATTCATCGCTTCTGGTAGGTCCTCAGGACTATATCCTGTATCCTCACAGAACTGCTGTATGTAGGTTTGAGCTGGTCACCCTGCTTTAGCTCGGCCATGTGTGGGGTTCCATAGGAGAACATCACTTATGAGCTCGTCCCTGCTTCTCTAGCAGTGTCCTGGTTTATCTAATTTTGATAGTTTTTGTGATGGGAGGTAGGTGGCCGTACAGTGTCCTGGTTTATCTAATTTTGATAGTTTTTGTGATGGGAGGTAGGTGGCCGTACAAATACTGCTTTGTGGGGTGTTGCCTCCACAGTCATACGGTTTTAAGTGTTCTTATCTAATACAAATAATTTGCAAGCAATTATATGGTTTCAAGTAACTCATGATAATAATCCTTAGTATACATTTATATGATTGAAGGAATTATCCTTAATTCAAATAATCTGCACACTGTTAAATGATTTTAAGTATTCTTATCTAATACAAGTAATTTTCAGATTTATTTGATCCATAGATGGTGATACATCACCAGTTCAAAGTGAACCTGAGAGTATTGACAATGAACGGATGATTTTTTCTGAAATCTGTCTGAAATTCACATATTCCTGGTATACATTTGCTATGGTCCTCCCCCCCCCAAAAAAAATTTTTTTTAGAGCATTAGCACCCCATTTTCCTTCAATAATCATGCTATACTCAATTATCAAATCTTGTCTATGCCCCATAATTGCAACAGCTACACTACCTCTTTAACTATTGTGTCATACATGAGAGTTCTGGCTGATTAAATTTACTTGTTTGTATGGTGAAACTTCAGTTTCTTGCACAGTTCTCAGTGGATCACCTACTCCACCCAGTCATATCTAGTCTTATACTCTTTTTGCTTTGATTTGCTTATGATATGATTAGTTATTTTGTCTCAATAACCACATAACCTACACATGCTATTTTGTTGCGGCTTTTTTTTACCATGTCCAAATGTTTTCATGTTTCGTAGAGTGCTGTGTACTGGATTTCTTCAAAATTGCATTGGCCCAGTCGGCTGGGGCTGCTGAATACACTGACAACATCTCTACAGAGGGGTAAGACCCCCACCCCCTCCAATGAGTGTCCTGATACGACGCTAAACAATTTGATGGTGAGGCTCCACTAATGCTGGAGCTTTGGGGAATGCAGAGTACCTCTTTGTCATCACTCCCAGGTCCACTCTGACTCAGAGTGATAGCACTTGATAGGGTCCTATCTATGGGTTAAATTGAGCTAAATAGTGTACTTATATCTAACTGAATTCTTAGAAATAGAACTGCTTTGATATTTAACTGTGTAAACAAAAAACTGTACTTATGCTAAACTGAATTGTTTGAAATCAAACTGTTTTTGACCTTTAAACTGTGTACTTGTGTTAAACTGAATTGTTTGAAATAGACGTATTTATATGTATAAAAATGAATTTATTTAATTTTATTGACTTCTGCTAAATTGAATTGTTTAAAATAGAACTGTTTGATCCTTTAACTGGATATATCTAAAGATGTGTTTACAAATCATATGTTTAATATATATGTCAAAACAGGATTTTGCATTAAATAACCTACAATGGTTGATATGCCATAAAACCAAACCAAATTTGTCTTGACAAATTGACCTCTTCTTCATATCTTCAAAAAGTTCAATTGTCTGAATAATTTCTTGTAGCTCTTTAAACTTTCTTCTCTATTATCATTAAGTCCTAGATAAATTATCTATCCATCTCACTTTGGCTTTTTTAATCTACTTGGGTAAGTCAAAAGTTTTGGTTGTTGGTTGGTTTGGTTTCATGGCATATCAACTTTTGTAGGTTAATTAATGCCAAATCCATTTTTATGTAAATAATCAGTTCTATTTCAAACAATTCAGTTTAGCATGAACATACACAGTTTAATTGGCAAAAACATTTGCATTTCAAACTATTCAAATTCAGCTAATTCAGTTTAGCGTAAGTACAGATTTTGTTTACACAGTAAAATGTCAAAACAGTTCTGTATGTAACAATTCAGTTTAGTGTAAATACAGTTTCAATGTCAAAAAACAGTTCCATTTCAAATAATTCAGTTTAGCAAAAGCATGCAGTTTAAATGTAAGTATGGTTTAATTCTGAAAAACATTTCTATTTCAAGCTATTCAGTTTAATCAAACAATTCGCTTTTGCATAAGTATGCTGTTAGTTCTATTTAACCCATGGATAGGACCCTTATCAAGTGCTACCATGCCAAGCCAGAGTGGACCTGGGAGCAATGGCAATGAAGCGGTGCTCCACATTTCCCAAAGCCCCAGCATTACTGGAACCTCACTATCAGATTGTTTAGCGTCATATGCAGGACACTCATTGGGGGGGTCTTACTCCTCTGCAGAGGTGCAGTCGGTGTATTCTACAGCACCCCACGTTTTGGCAATATTTAGGTAATATGAGTTAGATTTAGGCAGTTCCAGGAGGCTATGCCTGTTGTTACATCTCTCTTTTCTCATGTCCAGTTGATGTCTTTGATATTTTGGTATTCCTGCTTGTTCTGGACATATTGGCGAAGATAAGTAAACAAATAAAAAATTAAAATTTGTCCTATTGCCCGAGTTGGCTTGTAAAAGATATATCACGGATAATAAAGTAAAGTTGGCAACTGTAATCGAGAGTGACCAGAAGGCTCCCTTTTCAATAGCTAGTACACCGAGGTGTAGGGGAGAGCGCTAATCCTTTCCCTAGATTGCTCCAGTTTACCCTTGATATGTACCTTATATTGCTGAGTGTTAAACAAGGAGGTATCAAGTACCATTTTTAAAGTCTTTGGTATGACGCGACCTGGGCTTGAACCCCAGTCTCCTGGACCATTGGCAAACACTCTACCCACTAGGCCAATGAGCCAGTAATAATAATAAAAAACGTATTGACAAAAGGTTGAAGATTTATTGCACTTAATGTATCAGAATGACTAGCAAAATAAAACTAAACACAAGGGCAATTTCAACAATATATAAAATACATTTATTCCATCAGTATTCAACTAACAAAATACTATAAACGCATAATAAGATTCCCAAGATATACGGATAGGACTTACCTGAGAAACAGAGTTTAACATGAATAGTCAATATAGACTTGATAGAAGATTATATTCTGTCAGGCTTTTTTGTTGCCCATTTTTCCGCATGTGATCATCTCTTTTTTTCCCAACTGCCGATGCCACATTTTCAATTGTCCATGCTGTGAGTTTCCCTTCGACTGTGTTGTTTCAAACTAAACTGCCCCGCCTTCCAATTTGCACCGGTAGGCAAAAGGGGTCTCATTCTTTTTACTTCAAGGGCTTCTGGTCAACAACCTCCCACTACTCCTCTCCCAGTGTATGCTGGCTGCTGCTATGTAACGCTATACATCTACATAATCATATTGATATGCATGGACTTGTGTGCATATGCATTATTGCATCCAGAAAGAGAAGAGCTCATAGTATCACTAGCCAGACAAAGCATGAAAGAGGTAGTTTAGCTGTTGCAAACATGGAGCAATGACAAAGATTTAACACTGAGTGCAGCATGATTGTTGGATCAGAAAGCTTATCCAGCAGGACACATAGCCTAAAGGTTATAGGCATTGGTTCTCCAAGTTTCTAAGGAGACAATCATCTGGAGGTTGCGGGTTCCATCCTGACTGCAGGCAAGTAACAATTCAGGAATACTTATCACTTGTACCTGGTTATGGCTAACAGAATCAGAACAGGTGAACCCTGTGGATTCAATAAAGGACGTAGTTCAAAGTTTCATGTAGGTTCCTGAGTTCGACAAACACCTGAGGAAAGCTGGAGGACATATCAGCTGAAATGGTGTGGAAATAACAATAGTCCGAAAACCCTTAATGATAAAAAATTTTCTTTGGAAAATTCAAATCAGCAAAAATTTTTGAAATAATAAAAATCTGTTTCTAAATCATTAATTTTCTTTTTCCTTTTTTTTCTTTTCTAAATTTTAAATTTTTTATTTTAAATGCCAATATTCTTAAATTTTTTTTTTATTTTATTTTTTTTCAGTTTCCATTTGTGGTCGGTCTGTTTCTAGCCTTGTCTTGGACAATTCTTGTCTCTCTCAGTCGTATTTATCTAGGGATGCATTCAGTTCTGGTAAGTCAAAACTTGTTTCTTCAAATCTTATTTTATAGACCTCCTGGTTAAAAAGTTGAAGATTCCTCCCCTTCAACTTTGTCAAGTGGGGGATGGGTGGAGAAATGAAAGGTAATATTAAAGGGAAATGAAAGAGGTAAAGTGAAAAGAGAGTTGGAGGTGTAGAGATTACTTTATATTTAACCTAGACATGTATAAAATTGAAAATACAAGTCTTGGTATGACTCGACCTGGGATTGAACCCTTCTGTCCTTCTCTGCTTGTGCAGTGAGGTTGGATGAAAATATATTAGTCAGTCAAAATTAATACTGATTGACCATCTATTTTCCAAATACAGGACATTTCTTGTGACCTGTTTGAATGGTTTCCAAAAAACACTTCCAATGCAAATTGAATCATTGAATCTATCAAAATATTTAATTGAAATGAATATTTAGTTAAAAATAAATTGTTTCAGTGTTTTGTAAAGATTTTGAATAGCAAAAAAAGTTTTTTTAAAAAAAAAGGAAATCAAAAAAAATTTAAAAAGAAAGGAAATCAATGCTCTAAAAAAAAGTTAACAGGACTTCTTCAGATCCAAGTCCTGTTAATTTTTTTTTTTTTTTTTTTTTTTTTTAGAGCATTGATTTATATCAATGCTTTTAACAGGATGGAAATAAATTTATTATCTAAATGTGACCAATTGTTGATTTTTTTTTTTTTTTTTTTTTTTTTTTTTTTTTTTGAAAAATATAAAAACTAATATATATTTGTAATATAATGACCGAGGGATTTAATTTTATGCCTTTGGGTTTAGTTGGGCTGAGAACCTTTCGGCTCAGTGCATGGGTTACTTAGGTGTAACATTAATGCAGGGGTTCGCATGTCACTCAGAGATGTCACAATAGAAACCCGAGATGGGAAACGGGGCTAGGGAGTGTGAATGACGTCACCGGAAGCGTGCGGAGGATTTTGGGAGATTTGAAAAAGTCAATTAGTTGAGTTGAGAACTGGACACCGAACAAGAAGGGTCGACTTTGCGCGCTACGGGCGCCGCACAAGATGGGGGGGGCAGATGAAAAACCAGAATAGAAAGAATGTGTATCTCTCTCCTTATGTCGAAGAACCTTTAAACTCAAAAGTAATAAAAAGTTTTGTACCTGAACTAAGAAGTCATAAGTGTTTTTCGTGTTTTGAGATTCCTATGTTCTATGTATATATGTTATGAAAATTTTATGTATGTTTCTCATATCCGTATCATGGGTATGGTACATATTTACTTATATATATATACATATTATAACAGTGTTGGTATATATATATATATATATATATATATATATATATATATATATATTACACTTGGTTCAACACAAACCCACAAAATGATTTAGTGACATCCAACACTGTTATAATATATATATATATATATATATATATATATATAGTATTTCAACTATAAAAAAAATATGGAGATGAATCTAAAGTTTTACTATATTTTGCACCTTTGTTATAAGTTGTTTTATTTTTTTTTCATTGTTTTTTTTTTTTATGCTGCCAATATATTTCAAAATGATTTTTTCTTTTCTTTTTTTTTTGTTCACAGGATGTGATTGTTGGAATCCTTTATGTATCCATCATCCTACCACTGTTGTTTCCTTTTCTACACGACTTTGACCATTTCTCTGTGACTCATCCATTGGCACCAATCTTCACTATTGGAATCCCATTAATCATGTGCGTCTGCTACCCTCCCGTAGACAAGTGGAACACGGCACGCCGAGATACCACTCTCCTTGTAGGCGTTGGGGCCGGCATTTCTGTTGGATCATGGCTCAGCTACCAGTACGGACTTGCAGTAGAGAGTCCACCCACACCTTATGCAATCCATCTACCAACCTTCACAGCCATTGGTCTCAGTTTTATTCGACTTCTAGTGGGTGTACCTCTTATGCTGCTAACAGGAGAGCTACTCCGTCCGATTGTCCGACGCGTCACAAGCCACATGCTCAAGATGGACTTACACGACCCCAAAATAAAAAAGATGCAAATATATGAACTAGTAGATAGCTTTATTCCTTTCCTTTTTGTAGCTATCAACGTAACATTTGGTATTCCCATGATTTTCAAAATACTCTCTATAGATAGACCCGAATATTATACTGAACTTTTACCTCCTGGTACTGGATAATTTCAGTTGTTTTCTTATTATCAACTCCTACCCCACAGAGCAACCTCTCTCAGTCTACAAACCTCCCTTTAATATTTAAGGAGTTCATGAAAGAGTTTTAATTTGGGGAGAGATATACGCCCACAGAATGCTTGCTAAATCAAAATTATATTTTTTCATTAGTATGCACACTCATATAAATCATAAAAATTCGATACCACTTACTTTTTTTGAAATATGTCTTCCTATTGTGATGATTATTTCACTTGAGGATATAAATTTACATCGAGTATAGGTTACTTCCCTTTATTCATTTCTCAATAGTAATAATACAAATTCTTTATATAGGATGACCTTTGACATTGAACTTAATAGCCGCCAAAAGTGGCCTTGAAGCAATATTAAAACTAATAATAATGAAAATAATAATAGTGACTAATACGTCTCCTTATTGTTATGACACTTTCAGGATAGATAGATTTGATATGAGGTTAGTTGATGATATTTTTGGTTTAAGGTCATTGGAAGTTGCAAATCATTTGGACTTGAGGAAACTGTTGCCAAAAAATAATTATGAATGGATGGAAAGTATAAATCAACCCTGATAACTTGAGAACAACAACTGGTCCAATGTTAAAACCAATCTATACGAGGCATGTTGAATAGACTTTAGAATGCAAGAGATTTTGTTTTACATTGACTTCATGTGGACAATTTTTTATGAGTTTAAATTTTTGATTAGACATTATCATTTGCTATAATAAATAATAATATTGACATATATAAAATGCTATATATATATATATATATATATATATATATATATATGGACTGGCCCATTGGCATAATGATTAGAGTGTTTGCTAATGGTCTGGGAGACTGGAGTTCAATCCCAGGTCGAGTCATACCAAAGACTTAAAAAAAAATGGTACTTGATGCTTCCTTGCTTAACACTCAGCATTATAAGGTACGAATCAAGATTAAGTGAGGCAATCCTGGGAAAGGAATAGTGCTCTCCCTTACACTTTGGTGTAGTAGCTATTGAAAAGGGAGCCTTCGGGTTGCCCTCGACTATGGTCACCAACTCACTTAATTATATGTATAACCTCAAATAAATGGATGTTTACTCACGAATCTGTAGCTGTCTCATAAATATCATTCTCATGTATCTGACGATTGTATTTTTTTTTTCTTAAAAAATATGTGACACTGATAGTAATGCTGCTGCCACAGAGGGATGGGTGAAAATTCATTTATTTTGTTTTTTTTCTGCTCTACTGGCTTTAAAACAACTTGTTTGTGTGTATGTATGTGTGTGTGTGTGTGTGTGTATATATATATATATATATATATATATATATATATATACACACATACTCTTTTAAAAACTCTTTATCATAAAAACTTCTGATGATGACTTAAGGTCAAAACTAGTTGGGAACTTTTAAAGAATAAATAACTACAAAAAAAATAATCCTATTTGTCTTATCACTTTTATTACAATATATATATATATATATGTATATATGGCCTGGGAGACTGGGGTTCAACACCAAATACTTAAAAAATGGTACTTAGTGCCGCCTTGCTTAATACTCAGCATTATAAGGTACAAATCAAGGGTAAAGTGGAACACTCCAGGAAATGGAATAGCACCCTCCCCTACTCCTTGGTGTATTAGCTATCAAAAAAGGAGCCTTCAGGTTGCCCTTGAGTACAATCGCCTACTTTACTTTATATATATATATATATATATATATACATAACAGTATCTGGTAATGTGGTTAAAAATTTGACTGTAAAAAAAAAAATGGAAACCAACTTGTTAAAAATAATTGATATGACTTGTTTCCCTTTTAAAACTTCATTAGATAAAATGAAATTTTCTTTAAAAATGACACGAGTTGTAAATATAATTATCATGAAAAAAAAAACAATGTTAGTTGTTCAAAAACTTTTTAATTTTAGAATCATTTGAAAATCTTTTATTTGATAATAATTATTACAAACATATTTTCAAATTTTCAGTTTCTTTACCAGACATTCATTACATATATAAAAGATTAATTAAAAAATAAATAATTACAATGAAATTTTTGTTTTATCACTCCTGTTAATATTTCTTTTATATATATATATATATAAAATATATATATTCTTTTATATATATATATATATATATATATATATATATATATATATATATATATATATATATATTGAAGAGTGTATATCTAGTCAGTAAGTTATTATTCAAGCAAATTTTGTTAAAGACGATGAAACACTGTTTAATTATTTTTAATTTTATTTTTTCAAGACTCCTTATTATTTGTCTAATGTTGGGATCTAGATGGTATGGAATTGTCCCCTATCTTCTGCCCAAAAAACGCTACAAATTATAAAAACAGTAAAAACTCAACACTACTCCTGATGACAACCAAAACTATGGTTGAAAGTGCTTGAGCAGAAGATATGGGACAATTCTTTTACCATCTAGATCCCAACACTAGAAAAACAACTTGGAGTCTTGAAAAAATAAAATTAAAAATAATAAACAGTGTTCCATCATCTTTAACAAAACTTGCTTGAATATATATATATATATATATATATATATATATATATATATATATCTTCGACTATAAAATAAAAACAGGATGAAAACTTCACATTGCCAATTTTAAGGTTAGCCAATGGGGACATCTCTAAAGTTTTCCGATATGTTGATACTGTATTACTTGACGATTGGCAATATGAAATTCAGTTCTAGCTTTCTATACTCTTTTATTCTATTTGTGTGCGTTGAAAATTTGTGATATTATTTTGCGTCTTTCTGCAGAGTTTACTGATTAATATTGGCCATAATACTTTTCTATGTCACCAGAATATTCTGTAACAAAGGGTTGGTTGAGGTGAATAATGAGAAAATTGACATGTTCAGTGCTTTGCGAAATAATCAAATGTATTGTAACACTTAAAAGTGAAGTAATAGAAAAAAAACTATGCTATGTAAATATCACTTAGAATATTCAAGTTATCAAGCTTCGTGTCAGAATTTTAGACAAACATGTAAATGTTATTTATTTTATTTTCTAAAAAAGTACATCTCATAGAAATTCAAACATATCCCTGAATTTTTTTTTTTTAACTGGTAAAATTTCAACTTGTAAAATTCTAAAATTCGTCTTCGTATCCTTCAAGGAATAGTTAAGCCAATAATTTCCAAATAATTCTTACATGAGGTCCTCTTCAAAAGTGACAAAAATACTTTTTTCTAATTTGGTCATATATTCTAAATTTTACAAAAAAAAAAAGGCTTACTGCAAAATGTACATAAAAAAATCTTATTTTAGAAAAAAAAAAGCTTACTCTAAAATTTATAAAAAAAAAAAAGCTTACTCTAAAAAAACTTACTCTAAAAGGCTTAATCTAAAATGTACGTAAAAAAGCTTACTTTAAAATGTACATAAAAAGCTTTAAGATGTATATAAAAAAGCTTATTTTAAAATATACGTAGAAGGAAAAGCTTACTCTAAAATGTATCTAAAAAGCTTAATCTAAAATGTATGTAAAAAAGCTTACTTTAAGATGTATATAAAAGCTTTAAGATGTATATAAAAAAGCTTATTTTAAAATGTATGTAAAAGAAAAAGTTTACTCTAAAATGTACATAAAAAGCTTGTTTTAAATTTACATCAAAAGCTTATTGTTATGTAGATGATAATCAAAATAAATAGATACTTGAATCAGTTGTGTTCTTCATTATTTTTAGAATTTGTTTTCCAACCATCCATGATTATTTTTTGGCGATAGTTTTCTCGGGGTCAAAATTATCTGCTACATCCAATGATCTAAACCAAAAAATCTTCATTGGCTAATAAATTAATTGCAACATTCCCACATATTTAGGTACCTCAGAAATGAATGCATAAAAGAGTATAATTGTTTTTCTAAAGAAACCTCTATGTGCAGTTATTTTTAGAAATTGAAAATGACTTTAAAAAACAGATAGAGAAAATCCAGTAATTTTCAAATTATTCTTAACTTTAGCCACACTTTAGAAGCAACAAAAATATCTTGTTCTACCTTGTTCATAGATTTAAAAACGTTTGTAAAACAAGCTTATTTTAAAATGTATGTATAACAAGCTTACTCTAAAATGTATGTAAGGAAAGCTTATTTTAGAATATGCATAAAGGTTTATTTTAAAAGTACACAAAAAAGTTTTTTTAAAATGAGCTTAAAAAACTTATTTTAGAATGTGGATAAAAAGCTTACATTTTGGCTTATAAAAAAGTCTTAAACTGTAGGACAGCATTAGTAGTTAGATTTTTTATTCATTAAATTAAGGATATTTATCAATGAGAAACATAATCTTTCTTTGAGATGTTTTTCTGTTACAAACAACAAACAGACTCTTATTTCCTCTTCAATACATAGAAGTCTTTCTCTCTCTTTTTTTAACTTTTTTTTTTTTTTTTTGCATTTAGAAAATCTCAATTCACCTAAATACAAGTAGAAATCTGAACTGAAATAGTTAAAAACGGTTTTTAGCTATTGAAGATAGATCTTCTGATTAAAATCCAATCTGCGTGAATTGGTAACTCTTCCTGATTATGGTCCTTGCATATAAAAAACCAATTTTTCTTCACATAATTTTAAAAGAATATTGGATAAAAGATTTTTAGGATTGAGTTTCAATACCAATTAATCTTCTGTGTTTAAAAATGGAAAATACAGTACTTATTCATGAAAAATGCACACTTCCCCCACCCAGATTTTTAAGCTTAAACATTAGGGGTACATATTATACATTACCTAATTTTTTTTTCCTGTCTCGTGGATTGCTATATTTGGGGTGGAATGACCAAAAGTAAGTTATATTTACAGTCCAAATCAGTGTTTCTCAAACAGTGTTCCTTGGATCTCTAGGATTCCACAAGAAGTCAGTAGAGATTCTTTGAGAAACAGTAATAAGCTAATAATGATATATAATAATTTTTATGACGTGAAAACTATTTCAAGAAGTCTACCAGGGTAAAAAGATTGCGAAACACAGACCCAAACTAACATTTCTTTTTTAAAAAAAAAATGGTTAACTAAACATTGCATTTGTTTTAAAAGAACCATATAGATATTGAGCAGATTTTAATCTGCTTTGCTGCTGTCCGTGTCAAATACTGATCCTATTTAGCAACCCCTCCGCTCGGGCAGGATATGACACAAGGTCAATTTTTAAGCGGAGTTTAACAGGTTTGAATTCATAGTTTCCGTTCTCTTAGACTAGTTGCCTCACCAAGGCTGAAAAACCTAGTCTGTCCTACTATGTACCCATAGCTGGAGAGAGAATAATTAGGTTTAATACCTTTCCCAAGGGTATTAGTGCTATGTGAAATGCAATCAGTCTCGTCCAGGATCAAATACTGATGTCATGACTGTGATATCTAGTTCTGTCTTATATCACTACAGAGAAATAGCAAAAGTCTACTTAAACGTGTTTGTTTATAATTATTTTTTCCTAGTGCAAGCTTATTTTCACTACAAGTTTGTTGCATTTTTATGTGAACTTGTCTGTGCGTTTGTTTGAAATACGGTGTAAATTTTGCTTTTCAAGACAAAGTGTAAACTATATAAATTTTTATTCAATATGAACAATATGGAGTTGAACGATTGTTAAATTTAGGTGCTATAAATTCTAAAAAGTCTCTGCATATTATACATGCAAAAAAAAATTTTTTTTTTTTTCCAGATTTCATAGTCCAAAGTTAGGGATCCATTCATTGGCATAGTGGCTAGAGTGTTCCCCAATGGTCTGGGACCCCTAAACATAGACATGCCAGTGTTAGCTGGCCAGCAAGAACATACATCAGCTCTGTACAGATACACGCAGTTTAGAAGGACTGCTGGGAGTGATGGATGATAGGGACGGATAGAAAGAGAGAGAATCAGGGGAATTCATGTTGCCAGTGCAACTTGATGATCTCTCTCTCTCTCTCTCTCTCTTTTATATATATATATATATATATATATATATATATATTAGTGCAATTAGAAGGAAACTCAAACCTGGTTAAATTGTCATAAATCTATTTTGCTGACTCAAAAAATGATACTTGATGCTTCTTTGCTTAACACTTAGCATTATAAGGTACTGATCAAGTGTAAATGGAGCAATCCAGGGAAAGGAGTTGCACCTTTCCTGACACTTCAGTATAGTAGCTATTAAAAAGGAGCCTTCAGGTTAACTTCAACTACAGTCAGCCAATTTAACTATTATCCATGAATAATTACAGTAAAAACCTAAATTTCTATTTCTAAAGTTGTCAAATGCTTGACAATAAGAATTTTGTGTGTACACTTACACAGTGTACCTAACTTCATTATTATTGTACCTCGTCAAGGCCAGCTTGTGTGTACACTTACACAGTGTACCTAACTTCTTGTGTGTACACTTACACAGTGTACCTAACTTCATTATTATTGTACCTCGTCAAGGCCAGCTTGACGAGCCGCAGTGCCCAGTTGGATGAAAGCTGGCCCCGTGTAATGTGACACATTTTATGAATCACTAAATCAAACAAATGTTTATTTTAATAGAGGCAAAAAAATCACCTGGTTACTAAATGTTGAGTCTCAAAGAAAACACAGGGTTTTTCAAAGAATTTTTACATTTCTATGGAAGTTTCTTGATAATATTTTGATATTAAAATCTTTCTGTTCAGTATCCCTGTCAATACATAATTGGAATCTTCCCCAGGTCGTCTAGGTTCTGCTTTTCTAATAAAGATAAAAATATAAACATTTTTTTTTAATCACCTGTGAGAGATTCTAAGAATGTGTTGACAGGAATGGTCAACATGTAAAGACTGAAATTATATTATAAAGGTACTCCTTTTGGGATGTTAACATATTTGTTAAACCCACCTGCATATTTGAGTAAATGATGACATGGAAAAATTCCTTTTCCTGCAATTTAGAGTACAAAAACACGGTTCACATAATTTTTTTTTTTTTTTTTTGTGTGTGTGTGTGTGAGTGTATGATTAAAAAAAGGGTACAACTAGGGTGAGTCAAAAGTTTTGCACTATTTTGGAAACAAGTGGCATAATTCGTCAACTTTGGATGTTTTTGCTGAGGTCACGAAGGTGACGAACCACGCTGGACTGTGTGATGACAAGCTCGCCTGATACTCTCCAAGTATTACTCACTAGATTTATGGCTCGGAATCTATGGTTTTAGCCCTACCTAACCTTGCCAAATCGTCGCAGTTCTCACAACCTGAGCAAAATTTCTTCTAACATCCAGTTACCGTACCATGATCAATTGCACTGTCACCTTTCACACAACGAATGTTTTTCGGTTACTTCCACATTGTTATAGCTTGTTTGTTAAGCATAAGTTGTATTAATCTGCATTTATCTGTGCAGTTTTCAAATCACACACAAAGTAAAACAATGCTTAATGTATCAGTGCATTGACTTTAAATATACCTCCATCTACAACGGTTACTGCTTTGATCACTTGATATCCATGCCACAGACTAGTATGTGCCAAAATATTGCAAAACTTTTGACTCACACTTGTATGTCATGTTTGTAATGCAGATATCTGATAATGTATTAAACCAGTCTACACGAGCCCTGTACCACCTTGGGCTACTGAAACTGTGTTATCACCCCTGATTGGCAGATGATGAGGGCAGGATATCACATATGCTTTCACACGTATGATGAACATTTAAACCAGTCTACGTGAGCTCTGTGTGTGTGTGTGTGTGTGTAAAGTAAATATTTGCATATAGCAAAAAAATGTGGATGGTGCAATTTTTTTTTTTTTTTTTTTTTTACTTGATAATTCTCTTGTTACTTCTACTCCCCCATATTTTCCTGGTTCGAAAACACGTTCTTCAAATTTTTCGACAAGACCAGGGTTCAATCCCAGGTCGAGTCTTACCAAAGACTCAAAAAACGGTACTTGATGCCTCCTTGCTTAACATTCAGCATTATTAGGTACAGATCAAGGGCAAAGTGGAACAATCCAGGGAATGGAGTAGCACCCTCTCCTACACCACTGTGTAGGAGCTATTAAAAAAGGGAGCCTTCGGGTCACTCGACTACGGTCGGCTAACTTACATAACTTACTTATATGTAGTAAAGACTCCTATGTACAATGCTTGACCAAATATATTTATGCAAGCTATTGCGGTCCTGTAATATTTCCCACATGAATAAAGATTTACTTTGAATTAGCCCTTTCAACCAATAAGCCCAACATTTCGAGCTGAGCACTATTTTATGATGTGTTGTGAGACCATGTTATATACTAACTATTAAAGTTTCTTTCTATAGAATGATGTGACAGCTTTAAACCAGGGCTTCTCAAACTTTTTAGTTGATGCACCCCTTCTAACCAAATTTAATTTCCATTCACTCCTAAATAAATTAATTCAATATTAAATTATCAAACTTAACTAATTTACCCATTTTTTATACAATTTACATACGCACATCTAATTCTTGAATTATTTTTTAATTGGAAGGATGGGTTTGGTAGGGATTGAAGAGCTCACAAATATTAGGTTGCAGGTTTATAAGTTTGAGCTGCAAATCACCATGTTCTATGTTCAAAGTGCTTCTCTGCTTAGTAGATAATGGTAAATCTGATTCTGCCATGTTCAAACTTGAAAAAAACTAGTAAAATTGGCTAAATAGTTATACATAGGTTGAGATATTTGGCTGCTGTTTTTTTATAGATCAAGATCTACTATTTTTTCATAGATCAAGTGATATCTACTGTTTTTTCATAGATCAAGTGATATCTACTCTTTTTTCATAGATCAAATGATATCTACTGTTTTTTCATAGATCAAGTGATATCTATTTATTTAAATGTGTATAAAGACTTCACTTCAAGATCAAATTTCTTAAGAAAGGTGTCTAAACTTGCACTTTCCTATTTAACATTGTTCATTTAAATGACCTGTGTTTTGAACAGATCATATGTAAACAATGGATCACTAATCGTCATCACACCCAATCAAGCATTCTGCAAATCACCATGTTCCATGTTCAAAGTGCTTCTCTGTTTATTTAGTAAATAATGCAGATGGCTAAACCCAGATTCCGCCATTTGCAAAATTAGAAAATGCTAATAAAATTGAGCTCAACAGTTGCACAAAGCTTGGGATATTTTGCAACTGTTTTTTTTTTATTCGTCCAGTAATATTCAATTATCTAAATGTGTATAAAGACTTCACTTGAAGATTGAGAATGATTTGAATAAATTCTTCTCTAAGAAAGTTGTCTAAATTTACACCTTTCTCTTCAACAGAGATCATTCATTTAAATGACCCATGTTTTGAACAGGTTGTATGTGAATGACACATCACTAGTGGCCATCACACTCAAACATTCTGCTATGTGTATGATATCCGGCAACTAATCGACATAATCTGGTGACTTTTGTTCTCTTTTTATAAAGGTATTTATAAATACAAACCCGTAAATTCACCCCCTGTGGACCCCCTATACTTTTATTCACCCTGCCAAAATTCTATTCACCCTTAGGGCATTATATGAACCACTTTGAGAAGCCCTGCCTTCAACGAATGTCTGACTGTAGTTTGAATGTATTTTGTGCTCAATTATATAAAAATTTAGGGCATTTGGGGGTTCCAAGGGTTCAATTAATCTACCAAATCTTGGCTATATTATTAAACTTATTTACTCAAGCAGGTAACTTTTGCTTATAAAGATTTTTTAATATATATAATACAATGTAATGCTTAAATGAAGACTAGAAATATAACTACTGCTACTTTTCTAGTCTTAACTGCTGGTCAGTGAGTTTGATTCTCACTGGGTGGTTTATTATTGGACCATTTGTTCACCTATGTCAATCTTTGAGTATGTATTATACCTACTCTTTACTGATGTTTTCATTTGTCAACTACAATTAATACTAGGGTGAGTCAAAAGTTTTGCAATATTTTAGTAACTTCGTTGCTTTATTCTTCAAGTTACAAGAAAAACAGACTAGCATTCAAAGGAGAGGACATTGTGTTTGAAGCCACCTTTCTACCGATTCTTAGATCCCAAACTGATACCAGTTCTTGTCCTTTGAAGTGAAGAACTCTGAAGGGATCTCAATCTGGACTATATGATGGATGAGGTTACCTATTAACCTATTGTTTGATCCCATGCTGAGATCAGTTTTTGTTCTTTGAGGTGAAGAACTCCTTCACTGAAGCTTCCACCTCCTCTTGGTTGTTGAAGCGTCATGTGAGCTGGAAGTGAACCATGGACTGGAACAAGTAATTATCCGAAGGGATCTCGGTCTGGATGGGTGAGATCACCTATCTACCTGTTGTTTGATCCCATGCTGATTCTTGTGATTTGAGTGAAGAACTCCTTTGCTGAAGCTTCCACCTCCTGGTTGTGAAAACACGGCAAGCACAGTAAGTGAGCCTCAGGTTGGAACAAGTAATAATCTAAGGGAGCTAAGTCTGGAATATATGCTGGGTGTGGCATCTGTTTGATCCCCTCAAGTTTCTGGAGTTTATTCCAAAAAAACCAACATGTATGCAAATATAGGAAAACTTTTGGTTCACTCTTGTATAAAATCATTTTTTTTTAAATTTTGTAACAAATCCTGGAAGCAGCACTTTACAAAATGACAGCTGTATGGCCACTTACCTCCCATCTCAAAAATCATTCAAGAAAGGCAAGCAAGACATGATGGGCACTGCTTGTGAAGTCAAGAATTCATAAGCGATGTTCTTCTATGGACTCCTACACCTGGACACACCAATGTTGGCCAACCAGAAGAATGCTGCTAAGAGTAATGGCCGATGAGGAAGGCGGGCAAGAGAGAGTCAATGGAATCTGTGCTGTCAGCATGCCTTCATGATGATGAGGAGATAGGAACTACACAAGGATGCTACATGCTTATACCGCCATTATCATTATCATTATTATTACAGCCAAGAACAGATATAATCTCAGTTTTATGCGTTTTACTTTGAAGTCTCTTTAAACAATGAATACAGGTTCCTTTGTTATCTCGGAGAAGTCCAGTAATTATAAATTCAGTGGTGTCGATTTAATGCCATTGCCTGGATTTGAAACCCTCTCAGTGACCTTTTAAACTACCATTTGTTAACACCCTAATTTTTTTATTATTATTATCAATCCTCTTTACCCATGAGTGTAAACGAATGTAAATAAAATTTTAATATTCTACACGAGCAGAAAAATGATTATTTGTGATTATTTGGTTAAAGAAAAAATAGAAAATAAATTATCGATCTCAAAAAGAGTTGATTAAATAAAAAGCTTCAAACAAAATTTTTTTCATGAAATACTTGTTTTGATAAGTATATTTCTGTAATTTTAGTGGGGTACAGGGGAAACCTTGATTATTTTTTTTTTTTTGTGTGGAAAACCTTGATTTTTTTGGGGGGGGACCTTGATTATTTGTCTTTTTTTTTTTTTTTTTCTTTTTTTGGAAAACCTTGATTATTTGTCTGTTTTTTTATTTTTTTGGAAAACCTTGATTAATTGTTCTTTTTTTTTTTTTTGGAAAACCTTTATTTTTGGGTGGAGAGAACCTTGATTATTTGTTGTTTTTTTTTGGGGGGGGGACCCTGATTATTTTTTTTTTTTTTAAACCTTGTTTTATTTGGGGGGTGGGGGGAACCTTGATTATTTGTTTTTGTTTTTTTTTGGAAAACCATGATTTTTAATCAAGGTTCCTCCTGAACCTTGATTATTTTTTTTGGTGGGGGAAAAAACCTCAATTTTTTTTCTTTTTTAAATTTGATATTTTGTAATGAAATATGATCCCCAAATCATATTAGCCTTTTTGTTTTCAGTTCATCCTACTTAAGACTGATACTTTGAAATCTCAATAGCAGTATTTCACCTACTGAAAGTGATGTCAACATACATGCATGTAAAGCATGGACTGTTATTGACAGATTAACAACCAGATGAAAATCTGATCTCTCTGAAAAAATAAAATGGGAATGCTTTCAAGCTGTGTCTGTACTATTGTATGATTCCACCAGTTAGACTCTAACAAAATGCTTAAAGAATGAGCTAGATGGGAACTACACAAGGATGCTGCTTTGAACACATCCAGGAAGCAGCACTTTATAAAATGGCAGCTGTATGGCCGCTTACCTCCCATCTCACAAACCATCCAAGAAAGGCAAGAAAGATGTGTTAGGCACTGCTGGTGAACTAAAAACGAACACATAAGTGACATTTTCCAATGGATTCCGACATGTGGACACAACTAGGTGGAAATCTGATTTCTTGGACAAAATAAAACACAAATTCTTTCAAGCTGTGTCTGTATGGTTGCACCAGTTAGATTTTAACAAAATGCAAGCAAGATGTGTTAAGCACTGCTGGTGAATTAAAAACATAAGTGACATTTTCCTATGGACTCCTACACCTGGACACACCAGTGTTGGCCAACTAGAAGAATGCTGCCTAGAATAATGGCCGATAGGGAAGGTGGGCAAGAGAGAGTCAATGGAATCCATGCTGTCAGCATGCCTTCATGATGATGAGGAGATCGGAACTACACAAGGATGCTACATGCTTATACCGCCATTATCATTATTATTACTGCCAAGAACAGATATAATCTCAGTTTTATGCGTTTTACTTTGAAGTTTCTTTAAACAATGAATACAGGTTCCTTTGTTATCTCGGAGAAGTCCAGTAATTATAAATTCAGTGGTGTCGATTTAATGCCATTGCCTGGATTTGAAACCCTCTCAGTGACCTTTTAAACTACCATTTGTTAACACCCTAATTTTTTTATTATTATTATCAATCCTCTTTACCCATGAGTGTAAACGAATGTAAATAAATCCGTATTGTCAGCATACCTTCATGATGATGATGGTAATATATCATCATCATCATATCGCGCTGGTAGCACGGATATCCCTGACCCTCTCTCGCCACTCCTCCCTATCGTTCATCGCCCTAGGTAGGTCTTCAGGACAACATCCTGTATCCTCACATAGCTGCTGAATGTATGTTCGTGCTGGTCGTCCTGCTTTTGCGCGGCCATGTGTGGGGATCCATAAGAGTACATCTCTTATGAGTTCGTCCCTACTTCTCCAGCAGTGTCCTGCATGTCTGGTTCATCTAACTTGAATAGTTTTCGTGATAGGGGGCAGGTGGCCGTACAGTTGGTGTCTTGTGGGGTGTTGCTGCCAGGACTTGTTCAGGATTGCACGCAGCATTCTTGTGTAATTGCCATCTAGCTTCTTCTCCAGCCGTTTTGTTAGCGTCCATGTAGTGCAGCCATATAGCAGTATCAATGTGACCGCTGCCTGGAAGAAACTGCATTTCATTTTATCGGTTAGGTCTGATTTCCATATAATTGATAGCCTATTGATAGCTATCCATGCTTTCGTTAACCTCGTTTCGATGTCCTTTTCGGTTGATTCGACGCTGCTTCCTAGGTAAGTGAATTTGTCTACTAGTTTAAGAGGGGATCCTTCTAGAGTGGAGATGTCCCCCGTTTGGTTATAGCACATATATTCCGTTTTGTGTGCATTAACATAGAGGCCTATGCTTGCTGCTGCTCGTTCCAAACTATGCAGTAGTGTTTCGGCTTGGTCAGGTGTATTTGCCAGTATCGCTATGTCATCGGCGTAGTCAGCGTCGGTAATTGTTGTTGCGGGGTACCTTTTGCTTCTTTTCTTCGTCAGTTCGAAGCCATTCTCTTTGATTTTATCAATCAATGTTCTAAGTACGTAGTCTAGACAAATGATAAAGAGGTATGGAGCCAGCGTGTCCCCTTGTAGTACTCCTGCTACAATGTCAAAGTATTCTGTGTCTCCATCCGGTGATCATACTTTTACTTTAGTGTTTCTATTATTGCCGCTACGGTTTCTTTAGGTATGCCGTACGCTAGTAGGATTTGTTCCATCTTTCCTCTGTGAATGGAATCGAAAGCCTTGGTAAAGTCGACAAATATTAATGTCACTTGTAGATTTTTTGCCCGTACACCTTCAAGGATTCTACGGATGGTTAATATTTGTGAGGTCGTGGATCTATTTCTTTGGAAGCCATTTTGGTTTTTTCTAAGTATGTTGTCGATTTTGGGTTGTTTCTCAAACTATATATATATATATATATATGAAGTGCATACGATAAGTTTCCAGACTTTTTTCATATGGGCACTTTTATTGATAGTACACACATGAAATTCTAGTCCCCTTCGAAGTAATCTCCTCCGGCTGCAATGCACTTGTTGTACCATTCCAACAACTTCTGGAAGACCCCATAGAAGTCCTCTTGTGTGATTGTGTCAATGACCTTCATCACAGCCTCTTTCATCTCCTCAATTCTCTCACAACCACAGCCTCTGAGCTTAGGGAATAGGCAAAAGTCACAGGGAGCAAGGTCTGGACTATAGGGAGGCTGAGGAACTGTCTTGATGCCAATCTTGGTCAAATAGTCTGTGACAAGGATGGAGTTGTGGACTGGTGCATTGTCCTGGTGGAAATGCCACTGACCCGATTTAAAGAGTGCTGGCCTTTTTCCAAGGAATCTCTTCCTGAACTCTCTTAAAACCTCAATATAGTAACCCTAACCCTAACCATTTGGCCAATCAACTGTGGTGTATTGACTTCCTTACTCCTCGCACACCTCTCATCATCCCTCACAGACTCCCTGCCTTCCTTGAATCTCTTATGCCACTCAGAAACCGATGCTCAATTCATGCAAGATGGTCAAAAAGTAGTCTGAAGCATTTCATACATTTCTGTGGCAGCATTTTTTTCAAGTTTAAAACAGAATTTTATTGCATATCATTCATCTAAAGTGTCCTCACGTCCAGATTGCTATTTTGAAATCCACCAGCTGTGAAAATCAGGCTTTAGTAGGGTGTATTCCAATTGCTGCTGTAGCTGTTCATTGAATCATAAATCATAAAAATTGGTCAGTCATCTCATAAGATGTATAGCAATAATATAGCGAATTTTCAAGAGTCTATGACAATTTTAAATGCCCATACGAAAAAAGTCTGGAAACTTATTGTATGCACCTCGTATATATATATATATATATATATATATAGAGAGAGAGAGGTGGGGTTATGGAAATATCTATGTTGTGAATATCATTGCATAAGCCCACCCAAAGTGAGATAATTCATGAGTGGGTGGAGTGGAGTGAAGGATGTGATCACAGAGTACTAAAAGCAGAAGTTTGCTGGGCTGGATACGTTGCCAAGTTCAGAGACAACAGGTGAACCGATACAATTGGTGAATGGTAATGAAAGACTACCACAGCAATAAGAAGACAAAATTATCAAGCAATTCAGATCAACACGAGGGAGAAAGAGAGAACAAGAATGAAGAAGTACACTGTAGCCAGCAATGTGAAAAACATCAGACAAGCTGGCTAAACAATAAATAAATAAATATATATTAGATATATATATATATTTAATTCATGGAATTTAGACTGACCCTGGGTTTCATGGAGTTTTTTGCAAAACAACAATCATCTGGCAGTTAAGAAGATGGAATGAATTGAAAATAGGAAATCAAAAAAATACGAAAAGATACAGACAAAAAACCGTTGAAAATCCGTACCCACACGTAAACTTTCATACAAATTCTCAACGGTTTTTTGTCTGTATCTTTTCGTATTTTTTCAATTTCCGATTTTCGATTCATCCCATTTTCTTAACTGCTTGATGATTGTTGTTTTGCAAATACTCCATGAAACCCAGGGGTCGCTGTCTATATTCCAAAAATTAAATATATATATCTAATATATATTTATTTATTATTATTATATAATAGCTCTATCCTAGATATTGAGCCCTCTCCATATTATATAACACTTGGTTCGACACAAACCCACAAAGTGATTTAGTGACAACCAACACTCTTATAATATATATATATATATATATATAATGTATTTCAGCTTCATCCTGATGATCCGGAAAGGTGAAACTGAGGTAGATTTTGTCTGACCCATTAGGTATTTATATATATGTGTGTGTGTGTGTGTATATAGCAGACAATGATTGAATAAAAATTTATTAAGTGAAAAGTTTGTTAAAAACAGAAGTTATTGTGTCATTTCTTGTAAGAAAAGACAATATTAGTCAGAGAGGAAATATTTTTAAGAAAATGAAGATCCATGTCTAAACTTTAGCAGTTATTGCTAGCCAAATTTAAAAGGATATATTTTGTGTGTGTAAAACATCTTGGTGTGAGTAGGTTACGATGTGAGAAAGAAAATATACTTAGGCATTAAATGTATATGTGGCTGCTGCTGACATTTTTTTATCAGTAAGGGACAGATAGAATCGTAGCACAAATGTTTCTAGCCCAATAAAAATGTAAACAAAAATATTCATTCTATTTAGGAAAATCCATTTCTATTTCAAGCTATTTAGTTAAGTCAAACAGTTCTAATTCAAACAATTCAGTTTAGCATAAGTATGCAGTTAGTTCTATTTAACCTGTAGATAGGGCCCAATCAGGTGCTTCCATTACGAGCCAGAGTGGACCTAGGAGCAATGGCAATGAAGGGGTGCTCCGCATTCTCCAAAGCCCCAGCATTACTGGAACCTCACCATCAGATTTAGTGTCATATCCAGGCCACTTATTGGTTTTTGTTTTTTTTACCCCTATGCAGAGGTGCAGTCAGTGTATTCTACAGCCCCAGTCGACTGGGCAATACACAGAGTTAATGTCAACACAGTTTTATTTCCGATAATTCAGTTTAGCATATGTACACAAATTAGATGTCAAAACAGTTCTATTTTAAACAATTCAGTTTAGCATAAATACATAGTTTAAATGCAAGAAACAGTTTAGTCAAGAAAACATGGTTTAGTTCTATTGAACCCATAGATAGGTGCTACCACTCTGGGCTAGAGTGGACCAGGGAGCGATGGCATTGAAGGGGTACTCCACATTCCCAAAAGCTCCAGCATTACTGAAACCTCACCATCGGATTGTTTAGTGTCATATACAGTGTTAACATCCTATCTTGGCTTATGGGACGAGCAATTATCTCCCCCTGGAGGAAGAGGGAGCTGTGAGGAGAGGAAGGAGGAAAAGGAGGGTTGACCACTTTTTAGAGGGATCTCTTCGAGACAAGTCGCACGTGTCAACTCTAAAATAAAATATATATTTATCCTATTCTTGCCTGGACCTTATTTATCTTAATTAACATACAGGACACAAGGAAAGGTTTATCTGAGATAAATTTTACCATACACTAAAGAGTAATGTCACGTTTAGATATATTTTAATTATTAATTTTTAGATTTATTCTAATGGTATCTTTATTTTCGTTTTCTCTTCCATTCTGTTTTTTTTCCAGCTTTAAACTCAAATAATCTGATAAAATGTTAAAATACAAAATATATAGATGAACATTATACAATTACCTGCATGGCAGATTACAAAACTTCAAATGAATAATTTCTAGCTTTTTTCTTGTTTCAGTTTATTTTTCAAAGCACAAGAAATTCTGTAAATAAGAAATAGAAAGATTGGATAATTGCAATTTAAGTAAGTTATATTATCATATTTTCCAACCCCTCCGCTCGGGCAGGGTATGACACAAGGTCAATTTTTAAGCGGAGTTTAACAGGTTTGAATTCAGAGTATTCCTTCTCCTAGACTAGTTGCCTCACCAAGGCTGAAGAACCCAGTCTGTCCTACTATTTACCCATAGCTGGAGGGAGAATAATTGGATTCATACCTTTCCCAAGGGTATTAGTATTAGTGCTAAGTGAAATGCAATCAATCTCGTCCAGGATTTGAACTCGTGTCGTTGTGTCCATTTCCTACGGTGATAACCATTACACCACGGGCACCTCCAAATTTTGAATTGAGATATGGGCTGTCTTGTAGCAGTCAGTCTGTAGTCCTGATTCTTGGAGGCTGACAGTGGCTGCAGGGGGTGTGGCTCACAGGTGGCCCCCAGTTGAGCATGTCCCATCAGGGAAGAGAAGATCTAAGGCCTTGAAGTTAACAGCGTTGTATGGTCGAGAGAAGAAGTTATGGGTCACTATGGCAGAGTGTCTTCGTCTCCCTCTACCCATCAGTCTCTCTCTCTTTTACATCACAGAAGCTTCGACCCAAAGAAAAAATACAGAGACATATATATGTTTATAAAGAAGTGTCATGCATATTCCTTCACATTCTTTATGGTTCGTCATTCTTTCTCATCATAAGGATACAATATGCATCCTGTAGACCCCTCGAAGAGCATTGGGCTGGAGACTCCTACAGGTTTACACTTTCACCAGTGACTTTATTATCTAGAAAAAAAATTGTTTATTAATCAAATAAAAAATAAATTACCCAGCACAATTACTTATTAAAATCTGCTTTTAAAAATATTTATACAAATCATACAATACCATTTCTCTGATAAATGCTGTTTATATATAAGAAGTTAATGAATAATATAAAATATCATTATATATTCAAAAAGTTGATTGATTTTAACACCAAGTCAAACTGTCTAGGGTTATTTCATGTCCAGAGATTAAGGAATCATATTCACTGTACATTTATATTTTTATTTTTGTCAAGTTGTTTCTTGGAGATTTTTCTTTTTTGCAAAGATTGATGGGATCCAAATGGGTACTACCACTCTGGGTCAAATCGGATCTGAAAGGGGTACCCCACACTCCCCAGATCCCCAGAACTGGAGCCTCACTATCAGATGCAGTCTGGTGTGCCATTCCGTTATAGAGATGAGGAAACACGGATTTACTAAACATATATTTGAAATAGCGTGTTATTAGTTATGTTAGAAAATAACGCGCTGAATGTGATACACACGTAAATGGACATTTTAACCAGGGCTTCCCAAAGTTGTCCACATAATGCCCTGGGGTGTGAATAGATTTTTTGTGGGGGGAATAAAAGTATAGGGCTTCACAGAAGGTAAATTTACTGGTTTTAATGTATACATCTCTTTATAAGAAGAGAACCAAAGTCATTGGATCATGTCGACTAGTTGCCGGATATCATTCACATAGCAAAATGTTTGAGTGTGATGGCCACTACTGATGTGTCATTCACATACAACCTGTTCAAAACATGGGTCATTTAAATGAATGATCTCTGTTGAAGAGAAATTTAGACACCTTTCTTAGAGAAGAATTTATTCAAATCATTCTCAATCTTCAAGTGAAGTCTTTATACACATTTAGATAATTGAATATTACTGGACGAATAAAAAAAAACAGTTGCAAAATATCCCAAGCTTTGTACGACTGTTGAGCTCAATTTTATTAGTATTTTCTAATTTTGCAAATGGCGGAATCTGGGTTTAGCCATCTGCATTATTTACTAAATAAACAGAGGAGCACTTTGAACATGGAACATGGTGATTTGCAGAATGCTTGATTGGGTGTGATGACGATTAGTGATCCATTGTTTACATATGATCTGTTCAAAACACAGGTCATTTAAATGAACAATGTTAAATAGGAAAGTGCAAGTTTAGACACCTTTCTTAAGAACTTTGATCTTGAAGTGAAGTCTTTATACACATTTAGATAAGTAGATATTATTTGATCTATATGGTGCCTTCAATAAGGTTCCAGACTTTTTTGTACAGCCATTTAAAATTGTCATAGACTTTTGAAAAATCAGTATTTTATTGCTATACATCTTATGAGATAACTGACCAATTTTTAGGATTTCAGGTTCAAATCCACAGCTACAGCAGCAATTGGAATACACCCTACTAAAGCCTGATTGTCACAGATGGTGAATTTCAAAAATGCAATCTGGACGTGAGGACACTTTAGATGAACGATATGCAATAAAATTCTGTTTTAAACTTGAAAAAAATGCTGCCACAGAAACGTATGAAATGCTTCAGACTGCTTTTTGACCATCTTGCATGAATTGAGCATCGGTTTCTGAGTGGCATAAGAGATTCAAGGAAGGCAGGGAGTCTGTGAGGGATGATGAGATGTGTGCGAGGAGTAAGGAAGTCAATACACCAGAGTTGATTGGCCAAATGGTTAGGGTTAGGGTTATTATATTGAGGTTTTAAGGGAGTTCAGCAAGAGATTCCGTTGGAAGAGGCCAGCACTCTTGAAATTGGGTCAGTGGCATTTCCACCAGGACAATGCACCAGTCCACAACTCCATCATTGTCACAGACTATTTGACCAAGATTGGCATCAAGACAGTTCCTCAGCCTCCATAAAGTCCAGACCTTGCTCCCTGTGACTTTTGTTTATTCCCTAAGCTTAAAGGCTGTCGTTATGAGACAATTAAGGAGATGAAAGAGGCTGTGACAAATGTCATTGACATGCTCACACAAGAGGGCTTCCATAGGGCCTTTGAGAAGTTGTTTGAACAGTACAACAAGTGCATTGCAGCTGGAGGAGATTACTTCAAAGGGGACTAGAATTTCATATGTGTACTATCAATAAAAATACTCATACAAAAAAAGTCTGGAAACTTATTTAATGATCCTTGTATGAAAAAACAGTAGCAAAATATCTCAAGCTATGTACAACTGTCAAGCCAATTTTACTAGTTTTTTCAAGTTTGAACATGGCGGAATCAGATTTACCAATATCCACTAAGCAGAGAAGCACTTTGAACATAGAACATGGTGATTTGCAGCTCAAACTTACAAATCTGCAACCTAATATTTGTGATTTTGAAAGAAGAGTGGGAGTGGATGTTATGCCTCCTCAGCAACAAAAAGAACACGTGGAATCAATTTCTGCTTAAGGTTTTGCAAATATTAATCATTTTCAGTCCAGGCTTGATATAATCTTTCATATACAGTCGTTCCTATCAATGTGCTTCAGCTGTAGTACGAATCTCTTAGTAAATATTCCTTTTCCTTCCTCAACAATTTTCTCCAGCAGTCCTGCACCCGAGCTCGTCTCTTGTCATTTGTCGCCAAGACTCAAATGCTACTCACTCCAGTGTCATCAGGTAGGACTTAAGTAATCATGCCAAAATGTGACATCCAGGTCAATCACACAATGTGGTAATTTACATGCACACTGACGTCAAACATGGTTCACGATCGGAAGGATGAGAGTTCAATCTTCCCAATTGCTCGTTTCTCTCTCCCTGATCTCATCCAGGTCAATCACACAATGTGGTAATTTACATGCACACTGACGTCAAACATGGTTCACGATTGGAAGGATGAGAGTTCAATCTTCCCAATTGCTCGTTTCTCTCTCCCTGATCTCATCCAGGTCAATCACACAATCTGGTAATTTACATGCACACTGACGTCAAACATGGTTCACGATCGGAAGGATGAGAGTTCAATCTTCCCAATTGCTCGTTTCTCTCTCCCTGATCTCATCCAGGTCAATCACACAATCTGGTAATTTACATGCACACTGACGTCAAACATGGTTCACGATCGGCAGGATGAGAGTTCAATCTTCCCAATTGCTCGTTTCTCTCTCCCTGATCTCATTTCACATGCCAGACATATTCCTGTACACTTTGAGCTGCCCCGTGTGTGATTTCTCTTGCTACAGATCTATTCAGTGCCCAACGAACCCATCGTTCCAATTAAAAAAATACTTCAAGAATTAAAGGTTCATTTATATTTATAGTTTATTGATTCTTTTCTCATGCAAATTATATTAAACACTGATAAATTAATTATGTTTTGTTATTTGATATTCAATTCATTAAATTAAATTTAATTACTTGACACAGTAAAAAGTTTTTTTCCTTGTTTAATGGTATATCAACCTGCATGAGTTATGCCAAAGTCATCTGTGTATACGGACAGTAGTGGTGCTATTTAATCAATAGCTAGGAAAGGGATAAGGAAGTTCATGCCTTTCCCAAGGGTATTAATCGAAAAGTGGATATAACAGCATGATTGGTTGGTTGGGTTTTATGGCATATCAACCTTTGTACAGGGTGACCCAAAAAAAAAGCAGAACCCATAAACTTTTTTATTACTTCTACAAAAATAAAGTAAAATAATTCTAATTTTGTACACTCAAACTTCTGGACATGTTGGTGACTACTATGGTCCCAATTTTTCATACACAGAATCTACTTCATATCCTGAAAAAAAGAAAAGGTTAGAATTAAATTTATGAATTTCAGTCAAAAATATATGCATTCTGTTTTTTTTTTTTGTCACCCTGTAGGTTATTTAATGCCAAATCCATTTTTTTACAAATAATCAGTTCTATTTCAAACAATTCAATTTAGCATGAGTACACAGTTTAATTGTCAAAAACATTTCTATTTCAAGCTATTTAGTTTAATCAAACAGTTCTAATTTAAAAAATTCAGTTTAGCATAAGTACAGTTTCAATGTCAAAAACAATTCCATTTCAAACAATTCAGTTTAGCATAAGTACACAGTTTAAAATTAAAACGATCCTATTTCACATAATTCAGTTTAGCATAAGTACACAGTTTCAATGTCAAAAACAGTTCTCTTTCAAACAATTTACTTTAGCAAAAGTACACAATTTAGTTCTATTTGACTCATAGATAGTACCCCTTTAGGTGCTACATCCTGGGGCCAGAGTAGACCTGGAAGCAATAGCAATGAAGTGGTACTCCACATTCCCCAATGCTGGAACCTCACCATCAGATTGTTTAGTGTCATATCCAAGACACTCGTTTGAAGTGGGGCAGTCTTACCCCTCTGCAAAAATATAAGAAAACAACACAAAAGTTTTTTTTTTTTTTTGTATAGAAAGAAAATAAAGAACTAATTTCCAGATTATCAGGTTTGGTTTAATAGCATATCAACTCTTCATGGTTATTTGATGCCAAATCCTGTTTATATTAGATATGGTTTGCAGGTAATTTTATTTGTGGAAGAGAACCTGGTTATGTCTGTCCTGCCTGGATCAAAACACATGTCCTTAAAGTTACAGAAAATACAACTTGAATATCCTCTGGGCATGTGGGTTGGTTTCAGCCACCTGAATATTTGAGGGCAGAAATTAACAGAGCCCAGATATATCAAAAGTGGAGCATATAAAATTACCATACCGTGAGAGAGGGGAGGTGTTTTTTTTTTTTAGATTCTTGCAGTCCAGCATTGCAAACAAGAAACTGAATTAGCAAATCACGTATGAAACCTACAATTTGTAAACAAGTTATTGCTCATTTGTTTGCACACAGTTAAATGGTTTCAAGTATTCTGATCAAACAGGAATACTTCTATTTACTATTAATCATTTGTTTGCACACTGTTAAAATGGTTTCAGGTATTTTTATCTAATATGAATGATTCTATTTGATATCAATTTTTTTTTCACACATTTGAATTGTTTCAAGTATTGCTATCTAATGCTAATAATTCTATTTAATATTAATAATTTGTTTGCACATAGTTAAATGGTTTCAAGTATTGCTATTTAACATTAGTAATTCAATTTATCAAGACCTAATAAAAATAATTTGCCACAGCTGTGTAAAATGCTGTATTCAAGGGGAGATAACTTTAATTAACCAAAATTCGAAGGGAGATAACTTTAGTAGTGGACAGGTTATTGAAATTCATAAGCTTCAAAGATTTTGCTTAAAATGATTTTTGTGTTTTTCACAAAGAAACCGGCTCTCTCAAGTGCAAGAATTTTAAACCTAAAAACGAAATTATTTTTTAAGAACTAGTAACAAACAAATATATAAGTTTATTATAAGTTTGGACAAAAAATATTGAATATGTATCATTTTAATTTAAAAATTTGAATTAAGATGTGTACACAGCTGCATTGATCATATTTTTGCATACTACTATCCAGATACTGAATTAAGTAAGTAGGTCAAGTTGTCTCCCTTTAGTCAAGGGTGACCAGAAGGCTCCCTTTTCAATAGCTACTACACCGAGGTGTAGGGGAGGGTGCTACTCCTTTCCCCGGATTGCTCCACTTTACCCTTGATACCTACCTTATATTGCTGAGTGTTAAGCAAGGAGGTATCAAGTACCATTTTAAAAGTCTTTGGTATGATACAACCTGGGATTGAACCCAGGTCTCCCGGGCCAATTCTACCAATTAGGCCAATACTGAATTAATTTGTTAAAATTGGCTGATATCTATATCCCCAAATTATGTACACATATAACAGCTAAAACTTTATTTTTTATCCATTGTGTGACACTATGAGTCGGATATATGCACATACATATATACACGTGTGTGTGTGCACCCATACATGTGTGTGTGCGTGTGTGGGTGTATATATATATGTGCACACACACACACACACACACACATATATATATATATGTGGCAAGATGAATTAGATTCGGCCTGGGTATCAAATTTCAAATGTTAGGAAAACCCATTAACTAGATTAAGGAAATCTAGATCAGAAAATGTTTATACATATGGCTACAGATGTGGGTAAGTGTGAAGTACTTGTCAGGTACTGGTCAAAAACTTAAAAGGGTCTGAATTTAATGTCCCTGTATCGGAGACGGCCAGTCTAGGAAATAATTTTATGTCTGGTTTTTTTAAAGAGAGAAATGGCTCCCAAAAAAGTTATGGGTTTATTCATGGGTGTCCCTTGGCCGAAAATAATAATGAAACAGTCTGTATATATAGAGGTGCATTTTGGGTCCAAGCAGTCAGACTTAGTTTGGGTTCGAGGAAAGTTGATTAGGCTGGGACAAAGAAACAACGAACAGCGACATTACCAGCCGGACCCAGTTAGTTAAGATAATCTTTTGCCAGCCGAAACTCAAACTAGAATTAATTATCCACAAAATGTTGCACGCTCCCCATCCTCCCTTGATGTTTTAACCACAAGTTGTTGTGTTTTTGTTCTTTTCTCTGTGAACCTGTTTCTTTCTTGATCCCGCCCCACATAAGTTCTCGACAGGGACTTAGTAACTTTTGCAATGAGTTGCAGAAGCGGTATTATCACAATTGCACAAGGATGCTACGAGCTATATTAAACAAATCCTGGAAGCAGCATCCTACAAAACAGCAGCCGTACATCCACCTACCACCCATCTCAAAGACCGTCCAAATTAGACAAACAGGACATGTGGAAGACCTGCTGAAGTAATGGATGATAGAGACAGTGGGTGAGAGAGAGAGAGAGTTAGGGAAATCCGTGCTAGAAGCATGACATGATGATGATAATGATGATGCTTTACATATAATCAAATGATTTTATGTCAAAGCACAAAGTAATTAAACTCAACATCATAATGAAACTAGTTTTCAGAGTTAAACCCTTCAAATTCACCATCAGAATTACATAAATATAAAAAAGTACAAATTTGAAGAAATTATCTTCCACCATCTTGCTTTCTTACTGAAATTAAAGCATTTCACTTGTTTTAAATTTAAAAAGGTACCCACCAGCTGGAGATGTAACACACAAATCATGTCCAAATCAATTCTTGCTAGATCTTTCAACTTGCCAGTAAAAACAAAATGTGTGTTTTTTTTATCATTAAGGTGTTACGCCATGTGTCCTGCTGTCCTGCGGTTATAGGCGTTGGTTCCTTGAGTTTCTAAGGAGACAATCATCTGAAGGTTGCAGGTTCAATTCTCACTACAGGCGAGTAACAATACAGGAATACTTAACACTTGTACCTGGTTATGGCTAACGGAATCAGAACAGGTGACCCCTGCGGTTTCAACAAAGGACGTAGTTCAAAGTTCCGTGAAGGTTCCCGATTTCGACAAACACCTGAAGAAGGCCAGAGGACATATCGGCCAAAACGTTGTAGAAATAACAATAAAGATGAAGACAATAGTCCGAAAAACCTTAATGATAAAAATCAACATGCTTCATCTCAGAAATTTAGACAACTAAAATGTGTATTCTATGTCATAGGAAATGTGAAGAATTTTAGAATGTAAAAACAAAATGTGTGTTCTATGTCATAGGAAATGTGAAGAATTTTAGAATGTAAAAACAAAATGTGTGTTCTAGGTCATAGGAAATGTGAAGAATTTTAGAATATACCCAATTATCAAGAATAAGTTAACTCACACAGTAAGAGATAAAACGATGACTTCTAAAGAAGTCAGGGACAATTTGAAAGAAATTATGAAGCCAATGTTCATATGTTTTTAATAAAATCTTTTTGTTGAAACACAAGATTGTATAAGTGTAGTACCCAACATATATACCAATTTTATAGTAGAGAACAAAAAAAAGACAAAAAAAAAAAAGACAGACAGTGAAAAGCTATACAATACAATTTTTTTCTTTTTTTATTAATTCTTGTGTAGCAATAAATTTGTAGAAATTTATTAATAACACAATGCTTCAGGGGTCAAGATTAGAATAATCATTGGGAATATTCCATGGGACAGTAAATTTCCTAAAAGAAAAAAAAGTCAAAGTATAAAGGATGAAAATTTTTCATGGATTTTCACATCATTTTGGGCTAATTTTTTTTCATTTTGTCCAAATCTGTGAAAAAGTATTTTTTTACAATAGGTTAAGAAATAGAGGACACATTTTTTTTTTTGCAAGGAAGGCAAGGTTAAGTTTTATTTTGGTTTGGTTTGGAGGGTTTTATGGCATATCAACCTTTGTAGGTTATTTAACGCCAAATCCATTTTTATGTAAATAATCTGTTCTATTTCAAACAATTCAGTTTAGCATAAGTACACAGTTTAGGTTTGGTTTGGTTTCTTTGTTTAATGGCATATCAACCTTTGTAGGTTATTTAATGCCAAAGCTATTCTCCTAGAAGAACAGTAGTCGTACTATTTAACCCATAGCTGGGAGGATAAGGGGGTTCATACCTTTCCCAAGGGTATTTGCCCAAAAGTGAACGTAATAGCCCGACTGGAGTACGAACTCGCTTACTACGATTCCGCAGTCCATCGCTTTAACCATTACAACAGTACACAGTTTAATTGTCAGAAATATTTCTATTTTAAACTATTCAAGCAGTTATATGTAACAATTCAGTTAAGTGTAAATACAGTTTTAATGTCGAAAAACAGTTCTATTTCAAATAATTCAGTTAAGCATAAGCATGCAGTTTAAATGTAAGTACGGTTTAATTGTCAAAAACATTTCTATTTCAAACTATTTAGTTTACGCAATTCAGTTTAGCATAAGTATGCTGTTAGTTCTATTTAACCCATAGATAGGACCCTTATCAGGTGCTCCCACTCCGGGCCAGAGTGGACCTGGGAGTGATGGCAATAAAGGGGCACTCTGTATTCTCCAAAGCTCCAGCACTGCTGGAACCTCACCATCAGATTGTTTAGTGTTATATCCAGGACACTCATTGGGGGGGGTCTTACCCCTCTCCAAGGGTGCAGTCAGTGTATTCTACAGCCCCCCCCCCCCGCCGACTGGGCAATGGTTTGGTTTGATATGAACCAGTATAAAACTAAAATTTTATTTCATTTATTATGCACTGTAGTTTTTGCATCATCAATTAAAAATATGGTTTTGACTTTTTTCATTATCATCAAAAAGAAGTTTGTGGCTACAAGAGAAAAACCACTATATCTGAAGATACAAAAATTCGAAGGGAATTTTAGCATCAGTCATCATCATGTCGTGCCGCTTGCATGGATATCCATGTCCTTCTCTCGCCACTTCTCCCTATCATTCATCGCCTCTGGCAGGTCGTCAGGGCTACATCCCATATCCTCACATAGCTGTTGTATGTATGTTCGAGCTGGTCATCCTGCTTTTGCTCGGCCATGTGTAGGGGTCCATAGGAGTATATCACTTATGAGCTCGTCCCTGCTTCTCCAGCAGAGTCCTGCATGTCTGGTTCGTCTAACTTGGATATTTTTCATGATAGGAGGCAGGTGGCTGTATAGTTGGTGCTTTGTGGGGTGTTGCCGCCAGGATTTAGCATTAGTAAAGAAGAAAAATAATCACTTCCTATGTGTGCCAAAGTGATAGAATTTTCATTAAAATGTTTTTTTATTCTTATTAATTCTTATGTATAAATAAATTTTTAGAAATTTATTACTACACACAGAACTTGTTTAAATAATGTTTCATTGTTTCTTAAATAAAAAAAACCCCAAAAAAACAACAACAACAAAAAAAAAACAAAAAAGACTAAGTAGACCAAAATAAATAATATTTATTTCCTAAATGTTTTGATGGTGGTTTTATTACATTACAAACAACTATATTTAGATTTTGGGACAGGTCAGAATTGTTTTTCAGGATGATTCTGGATGAGTGGTGTGTGACAATATACCCGCTGGCCAACCCCCACTATCTCAACCTCCTAAACTAGCTCATGGCCATTTGATCATCGAGTGGTTTCGCTAATCTCCGGCCAGGGGCATTTCACATTGCTTTACAAATACACAAGACACAACCGAGAGGGTGGAAGAAAAGAAAAGAAAAATGAACAAGCACGGACTTGGGTTAGCTTCAAGTGCTAGAAGGGAGAAGTTTGTGATAATTATGTGTAGCTTTCTGTGCATCTGTGGGCTATCGCAAGCATGTATCCAAGCGAAATTCCGACACAGCCACCAGGAACGCCGACTCATCCTCTCACGTTGGTCAACCCAGCCGCTGGGTCCACAGGTCCTAGCTCTTCACCTAGCAGTCGGCTCTCACTGACTTCTGTTGACTGCTCTCTTATGTTCACTGCCCTGGGACCTTGCCTTCCCCCATATTCTTCTGGTATCGTGTGGGTTTCGCGCAAAAAGAGACAAACGAATCCTCTGACTGGCACTTACTCACACCCACAGAAATGAATGCCACCTATCGCTACAGGTGAAAAAAGCTATTGTTAGGACCCAAACAGTTAATACCACCTTGGGTCAGAGTGGATCTGAGACTAATGGCAATAAAGGAGTACTCCAAAATCCCCAGTGATGGAACCTCACCATTAGATGTCGTGGGGGGGGGGGTCCCCTCAGCAGAGGATTCAGTCAATTCTAAGTCTTGCTGATGTATCGGTAATGCTTATTAAAGCTTTCAATTCCCAACAAATACTAATAAGCCAAGAATTTAAATATAAAATTGAGGAAAGGTTTGAGTGGGGGGAACATTTTGATTTTAGGAGAGTTTAAAAGTTAGTTGAGGGCCCTGCCAGGTCCGGGTGTGATGCAAGCATCCCTGTCTCATAGATCCAACAACAAATCCAAATATTTTTCAAAAATGTTTTATTTTCATCAAATGTTACAGTTCAATAAAAAAAATCCACAGCTCAGAAAAAAAACCCCAAACTATTGTCATAAAACAATCCTACAAAACCTATTTTTTAAGATGTATCTAAATGATACAGATGTGGGGAAAAAAAAAATTGAAAAAAAAAAAGCTCATTTTCCTAATTTTATAACATATCAAACTTGACAGATATCTTAATGTAGTATATTTTTCATTTTAAATAGTAAGCCTCTGAAATTAGTATACCTTGGTAGCAATATCTCATCTACTGAAACTGATGTCAACATCAACTGCTTTTGACAGGTTTTCAATAAGGAAATCTGATGAAATGAAATGGGAATTCTTCTGAGTTGTAGCTGTGTAAGTACTACTGTATGGTTGCACAACTTAAACTGAAATGAAACATTTGGAGAAAAACCTAGACAGAAACAACACAACGAAATGCTGTTTTGAACAAATCCTGGAAGCAGCACCCTAAAAGACAATAGTTGTATGGCCATTTACCTCCCATCTTACAAACCATCCAAGCGAGACATGCTGAAGACTGTTGGAGAAGTAAGGACAAACTCATAAGTGATGTTCTCTAATGAATCCAACACATAGTGTTGGTCAACCAGCAAAAACTTATGTTCATCAGCTCTGTGCAGACACTGGGTGGTATCGAGAGGACTTAGCAAATGCTAGTATAGTTCACATTGCATTGGACCTTCAGGTCTGGTGAATCTATGATCAGCAAAGTCACTGGGCATACGAGCCGGGAGACTTAGCAAAGGCTACTATAGATTCACATTGCACATAGTGATCCTATGACCATTGTAGTCCAGCAAAGCACAAGTTTTGGCTCCTACCTGACCTCTCCATCCCCTAAATCCCTGTTATAAAAAAGACCTTGTGTCAAATCCTGCCTGGTGGGAAGCACGGATAAATAAATATCCACAACAACAGGGCATTCAAATCATTTCTCTTCAATTCTTCTTTTTAATAAGATTGATTTTACAGCTTTGATTTGATGGCATGCCAACCCACCTGGGGTTTTTTTTATGCCAAGAGGTTAGAGAATTATATACATTTACATTTACTTTTTTTTTTGAGTACTTTAAGAGTTTTTTTGCACACAATTATGGTCCAAGAGACTGGGATTCAATCCCAGGTCAAGTCATACCAAAGACTCAAAAAATGGCACTTGATGCCTCCTTGCTTAACACTCAGCATTAGAAGGTACAGATCAAGAGTAAATAGATTGGTTAGGTTGGGTTTCTTTGTTTAATGGCATATCAACCTTTGTAGGTTATTTAATGCCAAATCTATTCTCCTAGAAGAACAGTAGTGGTACTATTTAACCCATAGCTGGGAGGATAAGGGGTTCATACCTTTCCCAAGGGTATTTGCCTGAAAGTGAACGTAATAGCGAGACTGGAGTACAAACATCGCTTTAACCATTACACCACGAGGACACCCCCTCAAGAGTAAATAGAGCAATCCAGAAAAAGGAGTAGCACTCTCCCCTACACTTCCGTATATTAGCTATTGAAAAAGGAGCCTTCAGGTTACCCTTGATTATGCTTGGCTAACTTATATTTTAGTTGGTTGGTTGCTTGGGTTTTATGGAATATCAACCTTTGTAGGTTATTTAATGCCAAATCCATTTTTATACAAATAATCAGTTCTATTTCAAACGATTCAGTTTAGAATGAGTACTCAGTTTAATTGTTAAAAACAATTCTATTTCAAGTTATTCAGTTTATTCAAACAGTTCTAATTCAACCAATTCAGTTTAGTATAGATTTTGTTACACACAGTTAAATGTCAAAACAGTTCTATATTAAACAATTCAGTTTAGCGTAAGTACAGTTTCAATATGAAAAACAATTCAGTTTAGCATAAGTATGCAGTTTAATTGTTAAAAATATTTCTATTTAAAGCTATTCAGTTTAGTCAAACAGTTCTAATTTAAACAATTCAGTTTAGCATAAGTATGCAATATAGGGCCCTATCAGGTGCTATGACTCCAGGCCAGAGTCATATCCAGGACACTAGTTATGGGGCGGGGGGAGGTCTTACCCCTCTGCAGAGGTGCAGTCGGTGTATTCTGCAGCCCTAGCCAAATGAGCAAACAACGATACTAAGTATTCCTATCTAACACAAATGATTTGCAAATCAATCTATTTGACCCATAGATCTGACCCTAACATAATAATATTATGGGTCTGTTATGGTACCTACCTTACGGACTATAATGAACTCTTCCTATTACTATGAATACCAGGAAAATATTCATCTTGGTGTTAAGTTAAATCCAGCCTAACACTTTGGCAGTCAGACTGACGTTCAACACACTTTCGTTCAATATACTTGTTTCACATAATCCTGAATTTGTGTCTTCCTTCCAGACCTTTTACTGGTCCACAACAGGGTCAGAGTGGACCTGGGAGTAATGACAATGAAGGTGTACTTTACACTCCCTAGATCCCCAGAACTAGAACCTCATCATCAATAAAAAATGATTATGTTGTGATATACAAGAAAAATTGAATTCATTTCACTATTAAGCTGGTTTAGTTTCATTTACCAAGACATTTTTAGATCTCAAATGATATCAATTTTTTTTTAAACAACCTGTATTATAGTCTATCTAAAAAATCTTCCAAACTCTAGAATAAAGCTTTATCTCCATCTTATAGATGCTGGTAACTTCCTTAAGGTAGCCAAATGCCTCATCATCTAATTAGTGATTCTAGCAAAACTAAAGCCAAAAAGAAAACAGACTTCCCACAATCAGTAAGGAAAGAATGTCCTGATGAGATTGACTCTAGTCCTACTATGAAGAGAGATAGGAGAAATATGTATTTACCCAACCCCTTCAACATGGGCAAGATGTGACATAAGGTCAATTTTTAAGTGGAATTTAACAGGATTGAATTCAGAGTTTTCCTTCTAGATGGGTTGTCATACCAAGGTCAAAGAACCCAGTCTGTCTTACAAATTACCCACAGCTGAAGGGAGAAAAGTTGAATTCATACCTTTCCCAAACATAGAAGCATGTTTTTTCTCAATTCCTGCATGATGGGCAGGATGTGATGCAATTTTTAAGCAGAGTAAAGCTGGTTTGTAGTCAGAATTTTCCTTCTCCAAGACTGGTTGCCTAATTAAGGCTATGAGCACCAACAAAATTGTACAGGATTTCGAATAACAAATGTCAAAAGGAAAATCAATTGAGCCAATATATACAATTTATCTAAAAGAAAAATTTTAAATAAATAAATAAGCCAAAGAGAAAGAAAAGAGGAAAGTCTTTTACAAGAAACGCTACCTTTTTTTTTTTTTTTGAAGTCTTTAAATTTTGTTGTTCCAAATATTTTGGATTTTAGTTTTTGATTTTTGATGATATATTTTTTTTTATTGAACCAAAGTTTTTTTGTGTAAGAAACTAAGTGATCAAAGTCAATCAAAGTCAATGGTCAGTTTGATCAGCTTGTTCAATACTCTTACCACTTTGACCGTCAATATCTTGCGACTGTAAAGACAAGATAGCATCTAAACTTGATCCATCAAATTCAGGTAAATGTCTTAGTGTCTGAAAAAAAGAAGAAAGGGTTAAAATTATTTTTTAATCATAAAAACTTCCATTTCAGTTTCTTTGTTTAGTAGCATATAATCTACCAAAGCCAGCATCGTAGAAAGACAGAAGTAGTAGTATTATAAGCTGTGTGGATGATGGGGGGGGGGTGTTATATCTTTCCCAAGGGCATTAGTCTTAAAGGGAACATAAGAGTGAAACCGAAGTTTCCCCCTCCACTATGCCACAGGACTCCACCCGAATACGACACTGGTTCTCCCCCACTATGCCATATTATACACCCCAATACATGACATGAACTTCTCTCTTATAATGGCATGGGAGAGGTACTCTCTCCTACAATGCCATGGAATCCACCCCAATACACCATCGGGACTATCTTCTGCAATGCTATGGGACTCTATCTCAATACCCAATGGGAATTCTCTTCCACTAAGTAATGGGATTCCACCCCAATACACCATGGGGAGTCTCTACCACTATGCAATGGGACTCCACCCCAATACACCATGGGAATCTTTCTCTTACTATGCCATGGGACTCCACCTCAATACACCATGGGGACTCTCTCAATGGAACCCAAACAGAGTTGACCTGGAAGTAATAGCAATGAAAGGATTACGTCACACTCCCATAGCCTTACCGCTACATGCACCTTTCCTTCTCTCTCTCTCATTCATTCAAAATATCTGCTATAAAACACAAGAATCAGGTATTCATGGCCTTGAACCATTTATTACTTGCTTGATCGGTTGGATTTAATGGCATGCCAACTCGTCTAGGGCTATTTTATGCCTAATAGGAAACCACATTCACTGTACATTCATATTTACATTTTTTGTGTAGTTGTTAAATTTTTTTTTTATTTGCACATGGTCCAATCGAATAATTTCTAAACAGATTTGTTTGACCCATAGATGGGACCCAAACAGGTACTACTACTCAAGGTCAGAGTGGATCTGGGAGTAACGGCAATGAAAGGATACTCCATACTCTTCAGATCTCTAGAACTGGAACCTCACCATCAAATGTAATTTAGTGGGGAGAGGGGGGGGCTTCATTCCTCTGCAGGGAAAATCAATCCAACAGGAACACAAACTTTCTGAGTCTACCCGATAATATACTAGCTTTTAATTAACTTTAAAAAATCGCTGATTTATTGGTTAGGAATATTAAATCAAATAAGATTAAACGAGTAGGAAATATAATGAATTTCGTTTCAATGATATAAATTTGTTTATTTGATAAGAAAATCAATAACCAAGAACATGACATTATTATTATTATTATTATTATTACTGATATTATTGTTACTTACTTGGTAAATGTCCAGATACTTTTTTGGAGAAATGTCACCTGTTATGTTTAACATAGTACAACCCATCCGGATCATATGTAAGCCACAACCAGGAACCCAACTTCTGTAAATAACAAATATTTATAAGAGCCAAAATTATTGAGATTGATTTCAGTGTTCAGGCAAATTAGAACAGTTTGCATAAAAAGGAAAAGAATAAAAATATTAAAAAATATCAATTATGGCTGAGAGATAGCAGTTTACTCTAAGTAGCTGCCTTTAGCTTTGAGCATGGCCTCGAAACAGTTCCAGTGTCGGGTACATGTGTTCCTTACTGTGTCAATAGGAAAATGACCTTGGTGTTGCAGGCTGAGCGGTTAGTACTTTTCTCAAATGTGCCCCACAGATAGTAATCCATGGGATTACAATCAGGTAATTAAGAGGCCAGAAATTGGTGCTGGTGAAGTCAGAGAAATTCTCCGGCAACTACTGGACTCCTTCTGGAAATATATAGCAAGGAGCTGAATTCTGCTGCCACAGATATAGCCGTGCAGCAGCAACCCTCTTGAGCAAGAGTTTGAGCAGAATCTCCAACAGCTTCACATAGCCATCTGAATTGAGCCTAAAGCTCGGTTTAAAGATGTGGGGTGGCATGAAGTTACTATTACTAGAGACATACCCTAAGACCATCACATATAGTTGCAACTCTGACACCCATTTCTCAAGTTGGATTTAGGCCGAACACAATGAATATTTATCAATAATGAATTAAGCAGTAATTAATTAATCAGCTAAGAAGAGTTTTTTTATTGTCTATCAGTACTATAGCCAAATACGGCGATTCGCGAAATGTACATGGGACGTTCATTACATATATACATAACGTAGAACAGATAAAGAACATCGGAATCTCGAAATTCGAAAACACGTAACGACTTCTTGTTCAGGTACGAAACCTTTTTATTAACTTTGAGTTAAAGGTTTCGACATAAGGTGGAGAGACACAATCTTCTACGCTGTCTTATTCATTTGGCCCCCATCTCGAGCGGCCCCCATAGGGCGCAAGTTCGCCTCGCATCTGCGAGCTCCAAATGTTGATTCTCCTCGTTTGGTGTCTAGTATTCAACTCCCTAACTTTCTTCAAATTTCCCACAAACCTCTGCACGCTTCCGGTGCGTGATGTCACCTGCACCCTGTCATCTCAGGCTATTGTGACATCTCTGAGTGGCACGTCCGCCCCACGCGCGCGTTACCACCAACATCAAGGTTTGCACCTAACTAACCCATGTGCTGAGTCAAAAGGTTCTCAGCCTAACTAAACCCAAAGGCATGTACCGAAATCCCTTGGCCATTACGTTACATATCCTTTATGGACGGTCAAACGTTTTGATATCAAGCTACCAAATTTGCTACGCAGACGAAAATCAGAGGAAACTATACAGCTATAAGAAAACATTTAATTGTATAGAATTTTGATTTCTAAATGTCAAAATACAGGGTGGAACGATACAATTGTCGCCCTAGAAAAGACAACATGATTCCATTTCTGTTTAATGAAAACTGGTTTTCTTTTTTTGTTGCAGACTATCTACTAGTTGGCCAGTTGTGTACAAATCCCAAGAGCAATAAGAGCCTTCTATCATGTCTGAAAGTGACACAATGTTCAACGAGCAAGATTGGAGATGTGCCGCTGTACAAGTCATGCTCTCTACCGATCCAAGTTATGACAACACGACCATTGCCAGCACCCTCAAAATGCAAATCCGGATGGTTCAATGCTTGAGGGGACAGCTCAATGCATCGGACGACCCTTTGGATGGCTATGGTTATGGTCTTTAGTGTGGTTTCAAGTGAGGGCCACATCATGCTACCTCACATCTTCGAAGTCGGCTTGAAAGTCAACACCAAAGTGTACCTGGATGTGCTGAAGAGTGCGGTGATCCCCTGGTGCAATCAGGTGACCAGTGGCAGACCCTGGGCGTGGCAGCAGGACTCGGCGCTGGCCCACAAGTTCAAAGAGACCCAGGCTTGGCTTCAGAAGGAGTGCTACGACTTTGTACCCTTCTCTCACTGGCCCATCTCCTCCCCCGACCTGAACCCGCTGGACTACTTTGTTTGGTCATATGTCGAGAACATCACCAACATGACCTACCACAACACCAAAGCCAGCCTGATCATCGCCATCCGCCGAGTATTCACCGAGCTCCTGCTGGCGCTTGTGGAAAAGGCATGCTCCCAGTTCCGGATCCGTATCGAGGCAGTGATTGAGGCTGAAGGCAGCTACATTGAATAGATGTCAGCTCTACTACATAATCAAGTTGCCTGAATTGATTTTTTCAATAAAAGTTTTAAAATAAAGCTGTAGTGTTTTTTTCTTTAGGACAACAATTTTATTGTTCCACCCTGTAGAGAATGAAACTAGAAAAACAGTATTTTAATAAAAGTTATTTTCTGTGAGAAATTAGGCGGTTCATTCAGAAACTTTAATGGACCGTAATTTGCCCATAACTATATTAAAGATTTGATGTATAAAAAAATACACAAGAAAAAAGAAAAAAAAAAAAACAACAACAAAAAAACACGCAAACTTAGATACAACAAATCTTACTTACTCTAGTTTTGGTATCAATCGGCAGTTTTTGTTCTTTGTAATTTGATTTATAAATATCAAAAATTTTAAATACTCTTCGGAACAGTTAGCAATTGGATGCAGATTCTTTCGAGGAACAACTTTTACGAGATAGATGGATTCTTTATTGACTGTCTCAAAAGCTTTTGATTTCTGGAAAAAAAGAAAGAAAAAGTCATTAGGCGGGTTAGATTTGCATACCATGTAACGGTTCGATTGGGATCTTGGTAAAAACATTAACAACTTCCTATCTGAGATAGATAACCATTGATGTGGTGTCCTCGTGGTGTAATGGTTAAAGCGATGACCTGCGGAATCGTAGTACGCGAGTTCGTACTCCAGTCGCGCTATTACGTTCACTTTCGGGCAAATACCCTTGGGAAAGGTATGAACCCCCTTATTCTCCCTCCAGCTATGGATAAATAGTAGGACGGACTAGGTTCTTCAGCCTTGGTGAGGCAACTAGTCTAGGAGAAGGAAAAACTCTGAATTCAAACCTGTTAAACTCCGCTTAAAAATTGACCTTGTGTCATATCCTGCCCGAGCGGAGGGGTTGGTAAATAGTACCATTGATGTTGCATTCTGGGAAAAATGAATCTTCTAACTATAATAAATTACCTAACTTATGTAAGCCATTTAATGTGATGTCTACTGCATGAAAAAAAGATATCTTGCCGATGTTGGGTTTACTATTTGGAACTTTGCCCTATTTTGATTTATTGCTGAACAGGATTATGACTTGGGACTTGACACCAATCATTTTTATTCTCTGTATCACTATTTAACTGGCTCATTGGCCAAGTGGGTAGAGTATTTGCCAATGGTCCAGGAGACCTGGGTTCAATCCCAGGTTACGTTATACTAAAGACTTTAAAAATGGTATTGATGCCTCCTTGCTTAACACTCAGCAATATAAGGTACATCTCAAGGGTAAAGCAGAGCAATCCAGGGAAAGGAGTAGCGCCCTCCCCTACACCTTGATGTATTAGCTATTGAAAAGGGAACCTTCTGGTTGCCCTCAACTACGGTCGTCAACTTTATTTTATTACTTATATATATATATATATATATGTATATGTAACCAGCCTATTGGCATAATGGTTAGAGTGTTCACCAATGGTCCGGGAGACCTGGATTCAATCCCAGGTCGCGTCATACCAAAGACTTTAAAAATGGTATTGATGCCTCCTTGCTTAACACTCAGCAATATAAGGTACATATCAAGGGTAAAGCAGAGCAATCCTAGGAAAGGAGTAGCACCCTCCCCTACACCTTGGTGTAGTAGCTATTGAAAAGGGAGCCTTCTGGTAGCCCTCGACTAAAGGGAGACAACTTTACTTACTATGCTTATCTGGAGTTCAATTTCCATCTCTCTGAAGTTATGGAAACCTTACTGTCAACGGCACTGAGGCATCCATCCATACTTCTATTCGGTTCACGTTTTAGATTCATGAAGGATAAGTAAGTGTTAAATCAATGCCAGTTGTGGATCTCTAAGAATGCCTGATCCAGCTTCCTGAGTAGCAACTCCATTCCATTTTCTGACCTCATCTCATGAACGGATAGCTTTGATGTAGCCAATCTTGTTCTGTTGTTCTTTCATTAATTTAAGTGTATCACAAGAGTCCATTTGCTCTTAGGCAAGTCAATATTCCTCAAACTCTTGAAGAATTTAAAAATTACATCTGGTCATATATATATATATATAAAAGATAAACTCTTTGACAGAACTGGTAACAGCCATTCCAGTCTCACTGACAAAACCTGTTGTGTTGGTCTTTAAAAAAAATGACTGCTAGTTTTGGTTGAAACTGAAAAAAACCATAGCTCAATTCCAAAACGATCAAGAAAACAAAATGAGATTGACAGTAAGGTCACATGGGTGTCCTTATTGATAACTTGTTGGGGTGGTGTGTTTGGTTTTCTTGTTTAATGGCATATCAACTATCATGGATTATTTAATGCCAAAGCCATCCTTGTAGGTGAACAGTAATGGTACTATTTAACTCAGAGCTAGAGGGATAAGTGGGTTCATGCCTTTCCCAAGGGCATTAGTCTGAAAGAGAATGTAATAGTTTGAACTTGCTGACTTCAAGGCAACAGTCCAACACATTAGCCATTATGCCACAGGATCTTCCTTAAAAGGGGAGGGTGCCAGTCCTTAAAACTGAGTTAAGCAGACTGAGTATAGCGGGTGGAAGGAGGGAAGAACTCTAGCTTGACCTGGCAACCCTCTTTCTCTGTTACTCTAGTCCAACTCCCAACTGCTCTTAATTCCTCCCAAAACAAACTGAGACCCATTGCCTCTGCTGAATATATGGGGTTCCACATCTAGACAAAAGCCTATGCTTTTTCCACTTCAGCCATCCAAGTGCTTAAGACATTAACAACAACAAAAAAAGGTTTTTGTCTGTTAAATACTGACTGTAATTGTGCCAAAAACTTCATTTTTATAAGTGATATTAAAAATAACCCTTTCCTTTCCATTTTATTAATGCCAAGAAATTTTTTTCCTTCCATTTTATTATTTAAAAATCCTTTTCTTTCTCTTTCACTATCTTTTAAAATTTACTGACCCCCCAATTTGTTTACCTACTCCTTAAATACTATTATACCCACACATGTAAATGGAAATATATACGTACATCCATGCGTATAGACTAAGCCTATACTTACACATACCCATCTAGATATAGAGCTTTATTTTAAATCAAACTTTATTTCGAACAAAACTTTTTTTTTTAACCAAGCTTTATTTTGAACAAAGCTTGCTTAATTTTGAACAAAACTTTCTTTTTATTTTGACCCAATCTTTATTTTGAACGAAGCTTTCTTTATTTTGAATCAATCTAAATTATTTATTTACAGTGCAATATGAAAAACATGTTTCTAAGTCTTGTATAATCTCATGGGAAAAAAAAAAGTTCATCAAGGGAGGTAACTTGTCATCGGTTTTATTTTATACCCGAAATCTGTTAAAGAAAATTGAGGGTAATTCGTTTTTATGTCATGTCAACTCTAAAAAAAAAAGTAAAGTTGGCGACCATAGTCGAGGGTAACCCGAAGGCTCCCTTTTCGATAGCTACTACACCAAGATGTAGGGGAGGGCGCTACTCCTTCCCTGGATGGTTCTACTTTACCCTTGATCCGCACCTTATAATGCTGAGTGTTAAGCAAGGAGGCATCAAGTACCATTTTTTGAGTCTTTGGTATGACTCGACCTGGGATTGAACCCAGGTCTCCCGGGCCATTGGCGAACACTCTAACCGCTAGGCCAATGTCCGGTACAACTCTAGTTGGTTAATTTAATACTGGATTTAGATTTCTTTATCTTTTTTTTTCCAAATAATTAATGATAAATATCCTAAGTAAACAATTATAGCTTCAAGTAACTGTTAATTCAAATATTGTTTTAATTTTTGTTTGTTTGTTTGGGTTTTATGGCCTATCAACCTTTGTAGATTATTTAATGCCAAATCCATTTTTATACAAATAAACAGTTCTATTTCAAACAATTCAGTTTAGCATAAGTACACAGTTTAATTGTCAAAATCATTTCTATTTCAAGCTATTCAGTTTAGTCAAACAGTTCTAATTTAAAAAAATTCAGTTTAATATAAGTATAGATTTTATTTATACACAGCTAAATGTCAAAAACAGTTCTATTTCAAATAGTTTAGTTTTATTTGACCCATAGATAGGACCTTTTCAGGTGCTACTGCTCCAGGCTAGAGTGGACCTGGGAGTGATTTCAATGAAGGGGTCTCTGCATTCCCCAAAACTCCAGCATTACTGGAAGCTCACCATCAGATTGTTTAGTCTCATATCCAGGACACTCATTGTGAGGTGGGGGTGTCTTATCCCTCTGCAGAGATACAGTCGGTGTATTCTACAGCCCCAGCCAACAGGGCAATATTGTTTTAAGTATTCCTACCAAATACTGATAATCTAAACACAATTATACGGTTTCAAGTAACTATTCCCATTTAACAATAACTATTTGTTTGGTGTGGTTTCTTTGTTTTAAAGGCACATCAACCTTTGTAGGCTAGTTTATGCCAAAGCCATCCTTGCAGAAAAACAGTAAAAGTACTATTAAACCATAGCTAAGGGGATAAGGGGGTTCATATCTCTCCCAAGGGTATTAGTTCAAAAGTGAACGTGATAGCACAATTGGAGTTTGAACTTACTATGATGTAGCGATCAAGCACTTTAATCACTGTGCCATAGCGACTTCCCTTATAATCAGTTATTCACACACAATTATATAGTTTCAAGTATTCCCATCTAACACCAATAATTTACAAGAAATTATATGGTTTCAAGTATTCCCATCTAACACCAATAATTTACAAGAAATTATATGGTTTCAAGTATTCCTATCTAACACCAATAATTTGTCAGCAATAACATGGTTTCATGTAAGTAAGTAAAGTAAAGTTGGTGACCTGAGTTGAAGGTGACCTGAAGGCTCCCTTTTCAACAGCTACTACACCGAGGTGTAAGGGAGGGCGCTACTCCATTCCCTGGATTGCTCCACTTTACTCTTGATCCTTTCCTTATAGTGCTGAGTGCTAAGCAAGGAGGCATCAAGTACCATTTTTTGAGTCTTTGGTATGACTCAACCTGGGATTGAACCCCGAATCCTTTATAAAGTAGAAAAGTTGGCGACCAGAAGGCTCCCTTTTCAATAGCTACTACACCAAGGTGTAGGGGAGGGCGCTACTCCTTTCCCTGGATTGCTCCACTTTACCCTCGATATGTACCTTATATTGCTGAGTGTTAAGCAAGGAGGTATCAAGTACCATTTTTAAAGTCTTTGGTATGACTCGACCTGGGATTGAACCCAGGTCTCCCGGATCATTGGCAAACACTCTACCCACTAGGTCAATGAATAATTTGCACACAGTTATACGGTATCAAGTCTTCCATTCTAATACAAATAAGTTTAAATTAAAAAAAAAAGATACAAAAAACAATATGAAATAAAAATATCCCATGATTCCACTTCCATCAAAGTTTAACTTTTAGCACTAAAAAGAAGGAACCAGTATCTTTCAGGACCTGCAGTCAATGTATTCTACAGCTCCAGTCAACTAACCTGGGTAACATCTGTTCGCAGTCCTCTCAAAACGAGCAATCTATACAATATAACGTTATAATATCATGGGGTAGAATAAAAAAATCATTCCAAGAGCCTATGAACAGACCCTAGCACTTAGTATGATTCCTTACCAAAGCAAAGAAAATTGATGAATTAAATAAATAAATAATATGGAAGGTGAGCAAGACATGTTGGAGGAGTAATGATGAACTTATAAATGACTCCAACGTATAGACACACCAGTGTTGACTGACCAGCAAAAACTTACATTCATTAGCTCTTTGTGAACACTGAGTGTAAGTTTAGAGGATTTATCAAGAACAATGGCCGATAGTGACAGAGAGCAAGAGAGAGAGAAAGAAAGAGACAAAGAAATCCGTGCTGTTGGCATGTCTTCATCATCATCATGATGTCGCGCCGTCTGCGCGGATATCCCTGACCGTCTCTCGCCACTTCTCCCTATCACTCATCGCCTCCGGCAGGTCTTCAGGATTACAACCCGTGTCCTCACATAGCTGCTGTATGTAAGTTCGTGCTGGTCGTCCCACTCTTGCACATCCATGAGTGGGGGTCCACAGGAGTACATCGCTTATGAGCTCGTCCTTGCTTCTCCAGCAGTGTCCCGCGTGTCTGGTTCGTCGAACTTGTATAGTTTTCGTGATGGGGGGCAAGTGTCCGTATAGTTGGAGTCTCGTGGGGTGTTGTCGCCAGGACTTGTTTAATACTGCTCTCAACATTCTTGTGTAATTTCCGTCCAGCCTCCTCTCCAGCCGCTTCGTAAGCGTCCATGTGGTGCATCCATATAGCAGTATCGACACAACCGCTGCCTGGAAGAAACTGCGTTTCATTTTATCTGTTAGGTCCGACTTCCATATGATCGAGAGCCTATCGATAGCTGTCCATGCCTTCGTCAGTCGTGTGTCGATGTCCTTCTCGGTTGATGAGACGCTGCTTCCTAGGTAGGTGAATTTGTCGACTAGTTTCAGAGAGGCTCCGTCTAGTGTGGCAATGTTGCCCGTTTGGTTGTAACACATATATTCGGTTTTGTTTGCATTGACATGTAGGCCAATGCCGGCTGCAGCTCGTTCCAGACTATGTAGTAGTGTCTCTGCTTGATTAGGCGTATTCGCTAGTAACGCCAAGTCATCAGCGTAGTCGGCGTCCGTGATTGTTTTTGCGGGGTACCTTTTGCTTCTTCTCTTAGTCAGCTCAAAGCCATTTTCCCTGATTTTGTCGATCGAAGTCCTAAGCACATAGTCTAGACAGATGATAAAGAGGTACGGGGCTAGTGTGTCTCCTTGTAGTACTCCTGCAACAATGTCGAAGTATTCCGTGTCTCCATCTGGTGAACGTACTTTTACTTTGGTGTTTCTGTAGAGAATCATTATCGCTGCTACGGTTTCTTTTGGTAGGCCGTAAGCTAGTAGGATTTGCTCCATCTTCCCTCTGTGTATGGAATCGAAGGCCTTGGTAAAGTCGACAAATAGTAATGTCGCCTGTAAGTTTTTTGCCCGAACGCCTTCCAGGATTCTACGGATGGTCAGTATTTGTGAGGTTGTGGATCTATTTCTCCGGAAGCCATTTTGGTTTTTCCTAAGGATGTTTTCCATTTTGGGTTCTATGCGGTTTCGTAGTAGGGCATTGTAGATTTTGGCTGCTATGGATGTAAGTGTTATCCCTCGGTAGTTCTTGGCTAGTCCGAGGTCGCCTTTTTTAGGGAATGGAAGGATGCATCCCTTCGTCCATCGTTCTATCCTATTTTGACTATAGACTGCGTTGCATTGGCGGAGCAGTATATCGTCGAATTGTCTCGTCTTCCACACTTCTGGGGGGATCTCGTCTAGCCCCGCCGCTTTCCTATTTTTAATTCTTCTGAGAACCGTGTCGAGTTCTTCTTTGGTGAAAGGACCTAGTTTTACGTCTAATTGCTTACTAATAATTCTGGTGATCGGTTCATCCGTTATTTCCGGTGGGTTTCCTAGTAGATTTTTGAAATGCTGTTCCCACAGTTTTATTCTTTCTTGTTGGCTTGCAGCTTTCAATTTTGCTTTGGCTGTGCTCTTTCTTCCACTTACTTCGTTTATTGTTTGCCAGGCTATCCTGGATTGCCTATCTTCCACCGAGTCTCTAATCTTATCTATCTGATTTTGTACGTATTCTGCCTGTTCTTTTAGGTATATTCCTGTTAATTGATGTTGCGCCTTTTCTAGTTCTCGTGCATTTGTATTTGTTGGGTTCTGTTGATAGTTTTTGGAGGCAGTCTTCACAAGTGCACGTTTTTCTCTAGCCGCTAGCGTTTCCCAAGGGACTCTATATTTAGTTCTAGGTTTTGTTGGAATACACTTTTCTGCCGCATCCAGGTGCGCTTCTACAAAATTTTCATATTCGTCATTTGGGGTGCCTATTTCTACCTTCTCTTGTAGTGCTTCGAATCTGTTTCTTAATTCTAATGCATATTTGTCTCTAATATCTCTGTTGTTGAGTAGGGCCCAGTCATAGTGCTTGGTCGAGGCTTTACGTGTGGCGTTTTTTCTTAGGCTTAGTCGTACTTTGGCCGTAACTATTCGATGATCGGAGGACACACCCTCGAAGGAGGAGTATGCCTCGCAATTCATCGCACTGTTTCTCCATTTCCTGTTTATAAGGACGTAGTCTATCTGTGCTTTACTCTTATTTGCGTATGTGTAGGTCCATAATTTCCCCTCCCTTTTTTGAAAGTTTGTATTGAGGCAGGTTAATCTATTTTCTATCATGAAATCTATTAAATGCTGTCCATTCCTGTTAGACGCGTAGTGTAGGCTGTATTTGTTGTGTCTGTTTTTCCCGATTTGTGCATTCATATCTCCGCCAATGACTAGCAGGTTGTGTTTCGGAATGCTACGTACTAGGGAGGATAGATCTTCGTAGAAGGTGGCTATTTCGTTTTCTTCGCTAACATTGGTAGGGCTGTAGCAGGAGATAATTGTTGCTTTGGGGTTGCCATTAAACGTTGCGGCCATCATCCTAGGTTGTATTCTCTCAATGCTGTTCAGTGTTTTTAACGCTCTCGGTCCTAGAAGTATTCCCACCCCTCCTACCGATGCATTGACAGAGTTTTTCCATGCCGATACAGTCACCAGCATCCATCCATTTCCAGTTTCGTGATACTTGATATCTTCGGTGTGCGTGTATCGGTGCTCTTGTATGCAAATTATATCTATCTTATGTTCTACGGCTGATGCAGTTAGCTCTGCTAGTTGACCTATTCTATTTAGGGTTCTCACGTTAAATGTCGCTATCTGTATTGTTTGTTTGCATTTTAGTAGTTTATGTTTGTGTTTGAGCTCTGTAGCTGATTTTTCGAACACCGAGGCCAGGGCTCCAACCTCAGCAGGACGCGCCCCTTTTTTACCCGCGCGAAGAGCGATGCGGTTTATGGATCTGGTTTGAGTACTAGTCATGGTTATCTTTCGATGGCTGTTTTTGTTCTCATCTATAGAAGCCACTCTTATAGATGAGCAGCAGTAGTTCCCCGATCGAACTGGCAATCTTGAGCGTTAAGCCGCAAGACTCACACGTACAGCATGCTGCTTCCCATGTGTACACGGTAGTAATAAAAAAAAAAAAAAAAAAAAAATAAAAAAAAAAAAAATTCTTTTTTTTTATCTTAAGTTAAAGAATCAATTCAAATCAGATATTTAGGGAATTGTAACCAATGTAATTAAAATAAAAGCATATTCCAATATAAAGAACTACTCACACATCGAAGTTGCCTCTTGACTGGAAATGGAGGAAAGACCTCTGACTTGTTAAGCTAAAATAAAAAAAATAAAAAGATATATGCACATACACAGGGTGATTGGTTGGTTGTTTTGTTTTATGGCATATCAACCCTTTTTGGGTCATTTAACACCAAATTAAATTTCAAACAATTCAGTTTAGTATAAGTATAGTTTTTGTTTACAAACAGTTAAATGTCAAGACAGTCCTATTTCAAACAATTCAGTTTCACATGAGTACACAATTTTGATGTCAAAAACAGGTCTATTTCAGATAATTAAGTTTAGCATAAGTACACAGTTTAGTTCTATTCAAAAATAGTTCTATTTCAAACAGTTCAGTTTAGCATAAGTACACATCCCAAAATACGGAGGCTAAAACCTTGCCTGCTGATGTTTGTGTCTTTGGTCACTTTGGACGGCTTTCACCTGCTGCTGTCCACTCAGCTAACTGCCGATTTGACTCTGCAGTGAAGTGGTGGATCCATGTTTTATCCATTGTCACATATTTACGCAAAAACTCCTTATTGTTGCATTGAAACAGTTGCAAACAACTCTCTGAATCATCAATGCATTGTTGATTTTGAATGACTGTGAGCAAATGCGGCACCCACTTTGAATACAGCTTTCTCATAGACAAATGTTCATGCAAAATGGTGAATAGATTGCCTTCTGATATCTTCAACTCCTCTGATATCTCATACAACTTTAATTTACAATTGGCCAAAACAAGTTTGTGGAAGTTTTGATGTTTTCCAGGACAACTGCTGAATTAGGGTATGACAACATTTAAAGTTAGCATACCACCTCTTAACTGTTGTTTCTGATGGAGCGGAGTCCGAAAAATGCTTATCAAGCCATTGCTTTGCTTGAATAGAAATTTTTCCTATCAGAAAGCAATGCTTTATTAACACGAAATTCAGATTTTTCCATTGTTTTGAAACTTTGCAACAGTAGCAGCATTCAAATAACTGAAATTTGTAAACTAATAATCCAATTGGGCTCAAATTTTGACACATGCCATTTGAAGGTTAGAACTTTATAGTACTTTATATATATTAAGGAATTTTTTTATTAATGGTGCCATGTATATGTCAGGCCTGGGACTAATTGAGTGATGTGTTATCATGCAAAATAATTGAAGATTTCACTTAATTATTTTGGTAGTTTATTCTTTCTTTTTAATTAAACTTTGAATTCAAGATTAAACTGCAAATTTTCATTTGTAATTCTTGGGGACCAGTAAAAAGTCCAGAAGAAAAGACACAAACTCTGGATCATGTGAAACAAGTCTATTGAACAAAAGTATAAATACAGCATTGGTAAAAGTGTTGAACGTCAGTCTGACAGCCAAAGTGTTAGGCTGGAGTTAACTTAACACTGAGATGAATATTCTCCCGGTATTCATAGTAATAGGAAGAGTTCATTATAGTCCGTAAGGTAGGTACTATAACAGTAATCTAGGATTTAAAACTAGAATAGGCATTGTTTATAAGTTAATAATTAGAAATGTAAAACATACAGTAATTAATATTTGTTTGCAAATTCAGAATGTTGGGGAAATACTTGGAATGGAAAATATTCAAAGATAAACAATTGTTTAGAATCAGCCAATATTTGTGACTTGGCAGCTATGTGTCAATTTAGGAAGATTGATTATTTAATCAATAATTTTTAGGGACATATATATATATATATATATATAAGGACAGAAACTAAGAGAAGAGGAGCCAAAGGCACAGAGAAAGCAGGACAGGGAACAATCATGCACACACAAAACAGCCAGTGAGCAGAAAAAACAAAGTTGCCTGTCAACTCTCTTTTGTTTCTTGCCCTGTACACTGTCTCTTCCCTGCTGGCACAAACTGCTTTCTCTCCATCTCTTTTTTGGGTTGACTGCTAGAAATGGATTCCAGCCAGAAATAAATTTTGAACACACAGAGGAAACAGAAGTGTTTTGTGCTTGATTTCTTTTTGTCAGTGAGGTTACCATGGGTCAGGCTGCTAGTTTAAGGGGTATCATTACAAGCTCTTAAATGGTGCTGTAATGCTACAATCATCTTTAGAAATGGATCAGCAGCTCCAGTTCAAATATTGGATGAGACCGTGCTAATGCCGTTGAGAAAGGTGTAAATCCATCTGTTCTCCCTACCTTCCAGTTATGGGTAAATAGTAGGGTAGACTGCATTCTTTAACCTTAGGCAACCCATCCAGAAGAAGTAAAACTCTGAATTCAAACCAGCTTTACTCCACTTAAAAATTAACCTTGTGTCATATCCTGCATGTGGTGGATGGCTTAGGTAAATACAATCTAAGGTCCATGGCATAATGATAAAAAAAGGAAGCATTATTTTACACAATAGATATTAATTTTTTAACTTAATCTCTTTCCTTGTCAATGCACTTAATACATTAGTGTGTATCCATCATGTAGAGTAAAGATGATGCAATGAAAATTTCAGGCCCAAATTCAGGTTACAGATTTATTGGTTCCCGCAGTTTTTGTCAACCCGTCTCTCACTCATGTATAATGTGTATTTACGTGTGTGTATTTGTGCTTGTGTATACATGTACACGGGTGTGTGTGCATATTTGTGAGTATACATATGTGTTGTGTATTTGTATGTATGTGTGTGTGCATATCTGTGAGTATACATATGTGTTGTGTATGTATGTATGTATGTATGTATGTGTGTGTGTGTGTGTGTGTGTGTGTGCATATTTGTGAGTATACATATGTGTTGTGTATTTGTATGTATGTGTGTGTGTGTATACATATTCGTGAGTATACATATGTGTTGTGTATTTGTATGTGTGTGTGTGTGTGTGCATATTTGTGTGTATATATGTGTATGTGTATTTGTATGTACATGTGTGCACATTTAAGTACCTGTGAGTGTGTGCATGCATTTTTGTGTGTATACATGTGTGTTGTGTATTTGTGCAAACGTGTGTGTGTGTGTGTATTTATGTGTGTGTGAGTGTGCATATTTGTGTGCATACATGTGTTTTGTGTATTTGTGCAAACGTGTGGGTGTGTGTATTTATGTGTGTGTGAGTGTGCATATCTGTGTGCATACATGTGTTTTGTGTATTTGTGCAAACGTGTGTGTGTGTGTATCTATGTGTGTGTGAGTGTGCATTTTTGTGTGCATACATGTGTTTTGTGTATTTGTGCAAACGTGTGTGTGTGTGTATTTATGTGTGTGTGAGTGTGCATTTTTGTGTGCATACATGTGTTTTGTGTATTTGTGCAAACGTGTGTGTGTGTGTGTGTGTATTTATGTGTGTGTGAATGTGCATATTTGTGTGCATACATGTGTTTTGTGTATTTGTGCAAACGTGTGTGTGTGTGCGTGTGTGTATTTATGTGTGTGTGAGTGTGCATTTTTGTGTGCATACATGTGTTTTGTGTATTTGTGCAAACGTGTGTGTGTGTGTGTGTGTGTGTGTATTTACGTGTATACATGTGTGTTGTGTATTTCTATGATCATGTATGTATGTGTATTTGCATGTACATGTGTGTGTGCCTGCATTCGTGTGTGTGTGGAGGGGTTGCTTAAATACGTATTTGTTAAAATAATTTTTACCAAACACAAAAGGTAGAAATTTTTAATCATATAATTCCATTGCAATATGAAAATGAACAGAATAACAAAACCATAAAAAGATCTACTTACTTCCAGTAACGTTTCAATGTCAAAGAACAAATTCCAGATGGTACTGAGTCTTGTGTAAGTCCAGAATTCTTTTGTAGGGTCTTTGATAATCATTAACTGAAGAACAGAAAAAAGATATCGGTAAATACAATAACATCAAAAGTTATAAATGTGGAAATTGTTTGATTTCGTTTGGTTTGATGGCATATCAACCATTGTAGGTTATTTAAATCCAAATCCTCTTTATACATATATACTAAATATATATGATTTGGTTAGATTGGGTTTGATGACATATCAACCATTGTAGATTATTTTAATCCAAATCCTCTTTATACATATATATCAAATATATATGATTTGGTTTGGTTGGGTTTTTATGGCATATCAACCATTGTAGGTTATTTAAATCCAAATCCTCTTTATACATATATATCAAATATATATGATTTGGTTTGGTTGGGTTGGGTTTTATGGCATATCAACCATTGTAGGTTATTTAAATCCAAATCCTCTTTATACATATATATCAAATATATATGATTTGGTTTGGTTGGATTGGGTTTTATGGCATATCAACCATTGTAGATTATTTAATGCCAAATCCTCTTTATACATATATATGAAATATATAAGATTTGGTTTGGTTTGGTTTGGTTTTATGGCTTATCAACCATTGTAGGTCTTTTAATGCCAAAAGCATTTTTATACATATAAACAGTTCTATTTCAAACAATTCAGTTTAGCATAAGTAGACAGTTTAGTTCTATTTGACCCATAAATTGGACCCTATCATGGTGCTACCACTCTGGGTCAGAGTGGACCTGGGAATGATGGCAAAGGGTACTCTGCATTCTGCAAAGCTCCAACATTACAGAAGCTTCACTATCAGAATGTTTAGTGTCATATGCAGGACATTCATTAGGGGAGTCTTATCCCTCTGCAGAGATACAGTTGGTGTATTCTGCAGCCCGATCCAGCTAGGCCAGTGGAAATTATTGTATTTGTGTGTTCACATGTGTGTGTGTGTATATATATATATATATATATACATATAAAATATCCAAAGAAGGTGAGTTAGGAATGATTCAAATTGAGAATATATAGGAGGATTCTTATAAATCTCCAGGAGTGCTCAATGAAGGATAATTAATAAATCAATTTATAAATTTCATTTGAAGCAAATTCATAAAATTGAAAAAACTCAACAGGCCGTCATCTGGTTATTATAAATTTATTTCAGCTGGCCACTCGATATGAGAAACCAATCTCTTCAGATAGCCATCACACAATGGAGAGAAAATAATTTTTTAAAAATATTCTTTCAATAGATTCTTACGCGTTTAAAAAAAAAAAAAAAAAAAAAAAAAAAAATATATATATATATATATATATATATATATATATATATATATATATATAGAATTGGACAAAAAACTGAACCATTTTTTATCATTGTCATGAATTTTAATGAAACTTCAATAGTTTAGACATACATAATTGGCAACCTCAGTCGAGGGTGACCCAAAGGCTCCCTTTTCAATAGCTACTAAACTGAGGTGCAGGGGAGGATGCTACTCCTTTCACTGGATTGCTCCACTTTACCCTTGATCCTTACCTTTGAATGCTAAGTGTTAAGCAAGGTGGCATCAAGTACCATTTTTTGAGTCTTTGGTATGACTCAAACTGGGATTGAACCCTGGTCTCCCGGACCATTGGCAAACACTCTACTCATTAAGCCATTGGTCTAATGAGTAGACATACATAGGAAGTGATTATTTTTCTTGATTATTGTTGTCAAAGTTCACTTAGTTGTATCAAAATGTCATAATTTTCTAAAATGAAAATTCTCAGAAATACCAAAAATATGAAAATTTCACAGAATTTTCTTTTTACTTGACTTGATATCCTAATTTGTGATTAGTCTTTCGCTAATGGCTCATAAGCTTGAAAAAAATCTAATTGTGTCATATAATGATTGCGATGATGCAAATAAAGTGAATTGGAATTATTTCTTAATCAATGTGTTTCTCAAAAACTATAAGAAAACAGGAAATTATCATCAAAAAAAGAGTAAAACCACTAAGGGAACTTTGACAACAATCCCCAAGGAAAATAATCACTTCCTATGTGTGTATCTAAAGCCAGAGAAGCTTCATTAAAATTTGTAGCAATAAAGAATGGTTCAGTTTTTTCACTGACTTTTTTTTTTGTCTAATACTATAAATCAACCAGCTCATTGGCCTAGTGGGTTCGAACTTGCATACTACGATTCTGCAGTCCATCGCTTTAACCATAACATCACTGCTGTATAGGTGAACCCCCAAATGTACATTAGGCTACAGGTAGAATATATGAAACATGCAAATCTTACAGATTAGAGTTTATATTTTATATGAATTCACAATCTATTGTGCTTTCATAAACTTGTGCAAATAAACAACATATAGTTGTCTGACTAACCACCTTGATGCTGTGATGTTCCAATAAGTGTTTACAGTCAGTGCATCAGCTGTTGGAAAAATTATATGATATAGCATTAATATGATACTTAATCTGTATTACAGTTTTATCATTCTATATTAACTTCTGCGTTAACTTGTTAAATATGTTCACCAAACATGAGTTTAAGTTGAAAATGTTTGTAGCAATCAGCTGGGGTTACAGTAAGTGGTGTATATCATCAAAGAGGGGAATTAATTTGGGGTCAAAGGCCATAATAGCTGAAATAGCTTGTGTCAGAATGCTGCTGCAATGAATTTCGCAAATCAGTTTCTCAATGATGTTAAGGCTTGTGCATGTCAATACGAGTTCTTCCTTTTCCTAGTTTCCTTTCCTTTTCCTTCCCTCCTTCTCTCTCTTTCCTTTTCTCCTTCCTTCAAGTTTTAACAGACTCTGTGCGTATTTGTCAATTGATTCACCGAGAAAAAATGACGCCTTCTAGCTGTTACCGTGCGTTTATATGCTCACCTGATCTCGAAAGAATTTGCATACGCGCAAATTGACTCTTGCTGGTTTGAGATCACCCAACGTCACATATAGTGCTTGAAGCAGCCATATCTGTTTCTTGCTTTTACTCTACAGGCCAGACACATCAGTGTACGCTTTGAATTTCCAGGTACGTTGCATCCATTACATTCAAAGTTAGGAATACTGTTCCACTAGTTGACCACTCAGTGATAAAGGTTTAGATTTTAGCACTGCTAGTCGACCCCTTCTTTTTTACAGTTTTTTTTTCAGATTTGAAAGTTTGATTTATATGCCATAATTTACAGATTTGAAAAAATGAAGTTTTGAATTATTGGAATTCGGGTAGCCATCTTGTTTTTAGTTGAGTGATACAAAAGATACTCCTTTTAAGTCACAAGGCTACATTAAGTCTCGACTTTGTAATTTGCCATTGTTCATATATGCCTTAGTCTTCACTGACTGACTAATCTACAACTCCTACTGATGGAAAAGTCTATAAATATTTGCCAGCAATTTGTAGACAACTGATACCCTATAAGGTTTCAACCCCTAAATAATCTAACCTCCCCCATTTGGGGGTATAAGATGGAATTTTCCACCTTTAAAAGAAATACATATTAAAATAAAAAAATGTGAATAATTTTTATTTAGCTTTTAGTATTAATACAATTTTTGTTTAAGTGATAGAAAAACATGATTAGTGGGTTATTGATTTTTTTTTCTTTTGGTTAGGATTAATTGGCTGGTTTATTGTCACATCCCGGACACTTGTTTGGGGGAGTTTTATCCCTCTGCTGAGATACAGTCGATGTATTCTACCCCTGTCAACTGGGCAAATCATGCCTAATTTACTAAGTTAAGAATCAATTACTGAATATAATTTTTCTGAAAGTGTTTAATTTTATTCCCATCATTGGCTTCATGAACATGTCAGCTACATTTTTCTGTTTCAGTGTATTCTAAAAGAATCAACCCTATATTTATTTCATCACGTATAAACTGAAATTTTATATCTACATGTTTCGATCTTTGATGAATGACTGGGTTTTTTGCCAAAACAATACTGGACTGATTATCACAATGAATAGTTGTTGGGTTTTAAATTACTTAAGTTCCATCATAGTTCTCAAGAGTGCTCTCAGATATAAAGCTTCTTGGCTTGCAAATGAAATAGCGATAAATTCCACTTCAAATGTTGACAAAGTGACTGAATTCTAGTTTTTAAATTTCCATGAAATCATTAGGTTATTTTCTGCCAATCTAAAGCAAAATCTGCTCACGCTTTTTTTGTCACTTAAATTACCCCAATCCGAGTCACAAAATCCTTCCAATTTCAAGGGTTTCTGCAATTTCTTAAATAATAGTGACTGATTGATTGTGGCTTTTAAATAACATAAGACATGTTTTGCCTTTGTTAAATGGAAAGAATTTGGTTTTGCTAGGTCTTGTAACAATCTAGTAACTGTATAACAAATGTCTGGTCTTGTTGCAACCATTATACATATTAATGAAGAAGCTACTGCCCTAACGCACAGGATAAAATAATAAACAACACTTACCGGCTCGGCAGCCTGGCTGGCGTCTGGCTAACAGACAAAAATATGTCAATGAGCAGGCCAGTATATATGCATGCTAGCATAGCCACTCCTCGGCTGGCAGCCAATCACAACACAGGGAATGGACTAGACCACCTGCACATCGTGGAACATCCTGAAGCACATTGAGATAATATCTTCTCAATATATCTAGATTGATTCATTTTAATAGTATTATTTTCGCATTCAAATTGTATTCCTAAAAATCAGTCATTTTGAATCTTGAGTTCAGTCTTGTCTTAATTTGCATGAGGTGTGCCTCAGTTTTTGAAGCTATTAATATATCATCAACCCTCAATAAAATGATGGATATTTGAATGTTGGCATTTTGAATGTACATGCAGGGGTCAACAGGAGACTGAATGAAATTTAGAGTAGCTGAATAAGTACGGAATGTTTTATTCCAAGTTTGACAGCACTGTTTTAACCCACATAAGGATTTTTTAAGTTTGGAAACATAATTTCCATTCTTACCTTTAAAGCCTTCTGGTGGCTCAACATATATTTCACAGTCTAAGGGGACATTTAAATATGCACTCTTAATATCCATATGATGAATTAACAAGTCAAACTCTGAATTCAAACCTGTTAAACTCCACTTAAAAATTGACCTTGTGTCATATCCTGCCCAAGCAGAGGGGTTGGGTAAATAAGGTCACTTTTACTTTTTACAGTAAAAAAACACCTACTACCTATAATATTTTTATTTTTCAGAGCTTTCTGCCATTCAAAACTATTATTTTCTACTAAGGAATCAAATTCTCTCTTGCTAAAATCCAGCTATTCAAATCTGGAGAGTTAATGACCTCAGAGTGTCATATAATTTTGTATCGTTTTCAGTAATAATAATACAGATGCCAGCCGACTCTGTCGTTTCAGATACGAACGGGTTTATTAATTTCTGGTTTCGGTCCATGGCGACATGAGGAGAGAGACACAATTCTTAAAAGCCAATGCTAACCATTCTATGCTGACCCCACCCCAACGCATGGTGCATCTTGTGATGTTTAAGATCTCAATTCATCTCTGCTGGTCGAGATTCGAAAAACTCAACCGCATGCCTCAATGGTCAATTCTCCAACAACATCTTTCAACGGTCGAATACCCAACAACTGTCTTTTCAAAATCCTCAAATTCTCAGGACCATCTCTTCTGGGCATGATGTCATCCACACTCCAGTTCCATTTCCTGTATGGAAATTATGACAAATAGTGATTGACATATCCTTTGCGCGTGAGTGTAAAACTGCACCAAATGACTCTGCACCTAGACTAAGAGATCCGAATAGTTCAAAGCTTTACCAAACTGAATGATAAAATATAATTAACAAAAAATGATAAATATAAAAAAAATCATACCTTAATTAAATAACAAGAGTAATTAGCAGGAAACATACGCAGAGCACAACAGTAATCAACACCACCAAACTTAAAGTTTTCTACTACAAAAAATTTAGTCTTTTTCTCTGTCGGATGGAATAACAGGTTATTTGTCCCTCCCCTTCAGTGTTTGGGTTGTCTTCTGGTTCTAAGTATTCTGGATTTTTGGTATTTTTATCTGGTTTCGAAAGTGAGCTATTATCATAAGAGTCAGTGAATTTTACACACTTAATGCTTTTGATAGCTGTTGTTTCCAGAAAATAAATCAAGTAAGCTGGACTTTGTTTATCATAGCTGACAAAGATGCCTTTTTCACAGCAAGGATTTAATTTCGTTTTATTTTGTACATAACAAAAACAAGTCATGCCAAAAATATGCATCGTATTTAAGTTTGGTTTTCAACCAGTAAAAACTTTCATATGGGGTTTTTCTTGTCTTTTTATTATAACAACAATTTCTAATATACAATGAAGCCATCAATAAATAACCCCACAAGTTTTGGGGCAATTTTGACTCAATAAAGAGACACCTTACCATAGAAAATAAAGTTTGCCATGACTGTTCAGTGGTCTCATTTTGGTGTGGAGAATAAGGAGCTGACTGCTCATGTTTGATTCTATTAAGTACAAATAACTGTTGAAAAGGTTCAAGAGTGAACTCCAATCTGCTGCCTGTCCATAAACATTTTACATAGCCGTAAGGGGTGATGTCAGGAAGATATTTCCTTGTAGCGAGCAATGTGTTGGGCTTGTGTTTTAAGAAATATAACATTGTAAGGTCAGAATAGACATCAATAAAATTAATTACATATCTATAATCATCTTTAGCTAAAGTCTGAATGGGGCCAGCTAAATCACTGTGTACAAGTGTGAAGATTTTTGTTGACTTGCAATCCAAAGTCTTATTTTTGTCATTAGACATCTTCTCTTGAATGCATATATCACAGTTAAGAGAATAATTTGGAGTTGGTTTAGACATATCAGTAATTACATGATTAGTAAACCCGCAGTCGAGTAATTAATTAGTCTTGTTTGAAACGATATCATATCCTAAAGTGAAGAAATAGATTTGGCCTTTAGAATAGGTTTTTATACTATGACAAAAATCTCTTTGCCTTTGATTTTTACATTCAAATGCTTTGTGGCCCCTCCTCCCACAAATAATATTTCTCTTCTCTGGTGGAGAAATTTTATAGTCCTCTCTACTACTATGCTGAGGTTTCTGGTAATTGTTGTAACTATAATTTGTTGATATAATCATAGCGAGAATATGTACTTACCCCAAGTTTATTTCTTGGGTTAATCATTTTAAATGTTGTTTTCATTTGTAATATATCGTTAGATTCATCTGGTGGAGGTAACACATTCACTCTGTTTCTTCATAACTTCTTAAACATACTTTAAATTCAGAAAAAGTCATGGTTTTCTTCTTCTGGGTTATAACCGTTGTAAAAGGTTTAAAATTCGGAGGTAATCCCTTGAGCACCATTGCAATCAGAAGTCCATCGCTTATAACTTCCTCAGCTTCCTTCAGAGTGTTAGAAATACTCTCTGTCCTTATTATATAGTCTGTAATAGACTCTGATTCTAATCTTCTCATAGATGTTAGCTCTGTATAGAAGGAAATAACTTTCGGCTTTCCTTTTGACAAATGATGTTCCCTTAGAATTATTAAGGCTTTTCTTCCATTGTCTCGTGCATCTCTTACTTCTAATGACAGACTTTTATCATCCAAATACTGGATGAGTTCAGCAAAGACAGTTGCATTATTTTTTATGAAGTCAATATCATCACTCTGGTCTGTTGGTGACAGTATAATTTGGTGTAAATGTCGAATTCTAAGATATCCTTGGAACTTCACTTCCCACAACTCATACTTGGATTCATCGCCATAAAAAACGGTTTTGCTGCTCTGGGCCCATAACCTGCTAGAATTCAGGCAGCCATCTTGTTTTTAGTTATGCGAATAAATATTTGCTAGCAGTTTGTAGATGGCCGATACCCCATAAGGTCCCCCCCCTCAAACAATCCAACATAAATACTTGTATAATGAGATTTATCACTGATGAGGAGGTCCCTGTGGTGTAATGGTTATCGTCGTAAGAAATAGACACAGCGACACAAGTTCAAATCCTGGACGAGACTGATTGCATTTCACATAGCACTAATACCCTTGGGAACGGTATGAATCCAATTATTCTCCCTCCAGCTATGGGTAAATAGTAGGGCAGACTGGGTTCTTCAGCCTTGGTGAGGCAACTAGTCTAGGAGAAGGAAAACTCAGAATTCAAACCTGTTAAACTCCGCTTAAAAATTGACCTTGTGTCATATCCTGCCTGAGCGGAGGGGTGGGTAAATAAGATCACTGATGAAAATTGTGAGAACTTTAATTGACTTAAAATCGATATTCCTAAAAACTGACAGAGATTTTTTTCATTTGAATTGGAAATTAAATAGAGTGTTTCAAAATATTTAAATAATTTATATATTGATTTGCATTGGCAAAAATTAACAGTGCGTACACAATCTCGTTGGCTATCAGATGATGTGTGAAACATTTTACGAATTCATGACAGAATTAATATCCTTTTATACTACAAAATAACATTTCATTAATAATATTCACTATTTATCAAGATGACTCTAGTACTAATGAACCGTGTCTCTATCTCTCTCTTGCTCCTTTCATTGGGATTTAAAAACATACCCAAAATAAGTTGTCGGGGGTGAGCCAAAGGCTCCCTTTTCAATAGCTACTACACCAAGATGTAGTGGAAGGCGCTTCTCCATTCTCTGGATTTCTTCACTCTATCCTTGAGTCTTTGGTATGACTCGACCTGGGATTGAACCCAGATCTCCTGGGCCATTGGCACATACTCTAACTGGTACAAAATACCAGCTGATAATTCAGAATGTGAGTCATCCTGTTGACAGAGATTACAATGCACAGAGGGGTAAGACCTCTTCCCCCTCCTCCCACAAAAAAAAGGTCTTCTTTTGTAATTCCTAGACCCTGTCATTACTAAATAGGGCAATGCCATTTTTGTTTCTCTGATTATTTAATACTCTATTCTTGGATATGACACTAAACTGTATCAGATAGTGAGGGTCCAATTCTGGAGATCTGGGAAGTATGGAGCATCCCTTCATTGCCATTACTCCTAGGTCTACTCTAACCTAGTTTGGTTTTATGGCATATCAACCATTATTGGTTATTTAATGCCAATTCCTGTTTTTATAGATATATTAAATACATGATTTTGTAAACACATTTTGTAGTACACATAGTTAAATTATCAAACAGTTCTATTTCTAACAATTTAATTTAGCATGTCAATATTTGGAACTATTTAACTATGAATCACTAACAATTCAATTAAACATCAGTAATTTGTTTATGCATAGTTAAATGATCTAACAGTTCTATTTCTAACAATTCAATTTAGCGTAAATCAACAAAGTTAAATGGTTCCAAGTATTGCTGCATATCATTAAGAATTCAATTAAACATCAGTCATTTGTTTGCGTACTGTTAAATGATCAAACAGTTCTATTTCTAACAATTTTACCTAGCATGAGACATTTGTTTGCACTCGTTTTAAATATCAAACAACTCTATTTAACCTATAGATAGAACCCTATCAAGTGATACCACTCTGGGCTCGAGCGGACCTTGGAGCAATGGCAATGAAGGGGTACTCTACATTCTGCAAGGCTCCAGCTTTGGTGATCAGATAGTTTAGTGTCATATCCAGGACAATCATTGGGAGGGATGGGTTACCCCTCTGCAAAGATGCAGTTGGTTTATTCTACAGCCCCAGCCGACTGAGCTGTCACCTGTTTGGGTGTCATCTATGGGTCAAAGAGATCTGTTTAAAAATAATTGGATAGGATTGCATGCAAAACTCTTAAGAAATATTTACTCAAAAATATAAACATTTAGTGAATGCAATTCCCTAACCTCAAGACATAAAATAACCCGAGACAAATTGACATGCCATTAAAATCAATCACTCAAATGGAGTTGTAAAAAGTATGCCTTACAATATTACAAAAATTAGATTGAACAAATGGATATAATGTTGCTACTTACACGGTAATCTTTAGCTGGCACCAAAAGAAACATTTCAGGTCGTCCATAGCTATATATACTCTCTTTACTACCAATGAGATGCTGGATAAATAGAAGGAATTGTCGGGCTCTGTTGGGATGTAATATTCCCACCAAACTTGCATAAGGATCTGTGGAAAAAAATCATACAAAATGATAAAATCTTATATTGTTAGCTTGAATTGATTATAAATACTAGATTTTGCTTGAATTGATTATAAATACTAGATTTTAGCTTGAATTGATTATAAATACTAGATTTTGCTTTGGTTTTATGACATCATTGTAGATTATTAATAAGGGAATCCAAATTTTTGTACATATAAAACAGTTCTATTTCAAACAATTCAGTTTAGTATGAATATAGTTTTTGTTTACACATAGTTAAATGTCAAAACAGTTCTATTTCAAACAATTCAGTTTAGCATAAGTACTCAGTTTACATGTCAAAACAGTTCTATTTCAAACAATTCAGTTTAGCATAAGTACACAGTTTAAATATCAAAACAATTCTATTTCAAGTAAATCAGTCTAGCACAAGTACACATTATAGTTCTATTTGACCTACAGATAGGATCCTATCAGGTACTACTGCTCCAGGCCAGAGTGGACCTGGGAGCAATGACAATGATGGGGTACTCCACATTACCTAAAGCTCTAACATTACTGGAACCTCACCATTAAATTGTTTAGTGTCATACCTAGGGGGGAGGTCTTACCCCTCTGCAGAGATGCAGTTGGTGTATTCTACAGCCCCAGCCGTCTGGGCAAATAAATACTAGAGTAAGGCTTCATAAGATTTTAATATATGTTAGTTTGCAACTCATATATATGGTGTTTCAAAATAGATGCAACCCATTAATATGATAATTCATATCGCATCAAGTCATCTTTCATCTGAGTCTTAAAAAGCAATCATATCCCTTCAGAAAGGTCAAACCAGATGACAAGGGCAGAAATTGATTGACAGAATAAAGTCAATAAATGCACGTGAAAGACCAAATTCTTGGGGACATCTTGGAGGGACTTTTTTGGACTCTTTCCAACAGAATCTCTCACCACATCCAAATTGTCAGGACATCTTACAGTCAACTTCCTACCAGATGTGGAATATTCTATGTTCTTATTGAAGTTAAAATTATTGTGGCTTGAAATTTGTGTACCCAACGATAAATTTGGCTTTTCACGGGATAATTGTAAAGTTAAACTTCCTGCAAAATTTTGCTTGCACAGTTTTGAATGATTTTGTCTTCAAATAAGTAATGAGGCAAAATATCTTTTCCTCTTTTGTCCAAGGCATTGTGATTGAGGATTAATAGTTGTTATGACCAAAGCAGTTCAAACAGTTGTAGGTAGTATCTTGGTAGTTGGTGTGCTGACATGTGTATTGCTTCATTCTATTTCAAACAATTCAGTTTAGTATAAGTACAGTTTAATAAGCAAAAACATTTCTATTTCAAGGTATTCAGTTTAATCAAACAGTTCTAATTCAAACAATTCAATTTAGCATACAAAAACAGCTCTATTTCAAACAATTCAGTTTAGCCTAAGTAAACAGTTTACTTCTATTTAACCCATAGATAGGACCCTATCAGAGGCTACTACTCTAGGCCAGAGTGGACCTGGAAGCAATGGCAATGAAGGAGTACTCCACATTCCCCAAAGCTCCAGCATTACTGGAACCTCACCATCACATTGTTTAGTGTCATTTCAGGACACTCATAGGGAGGGGCTTAGCAAAAATAGGTTCTCAAGGTTAACCCAGACTGACATCTCTCAAGGTTAGTACTGATTTATAAATTTTTTAAGATCAACATTCATTGACAATTTTTTTTAAAGATTAACATTCATTGACAATTTTTTTAAAGATTAGCATTCACTGACCATTTTTTTAAAGATTAGCATTCATTGACAATTTTTTTAAAGATTAGCATTCACTGACCATTTTTTTAAAGATTAGCATTCATTGACCATTTTTTTAAAGATTAGCATTCATTGACCATTTTTTTAAAGATTAGCATTCATTGACAATTTTTTTAAAGATTAACATTCATTAACCATTTTTTTTAAAGATTAGCATTCATTGACCATTTTTTTAAAGATTAGCATTCACTGACCATTTTTTTAAAGATTAGCATTCATTGACAATTTTTTTAAAGATTAGCATTCACTGACCATTTTTTTAAAGATTAGCATTCATTGACCATTTTTTTAAAGATTAGCATTCATTGACCATTTTTTTAAAGATTAGCATTCATTGACAATTTTTTTAAAGATTAACATTCATTAACCATTTTTTTTAAAGATTAGCATTCATTGACCATTTTTTTAAAGATTAGCATTCATTGATCATTTTTTAAAGATTGGCATTCATTGACAATTTTTTTAAAGATTAGCATTCATTGACAATTTTTTTAAAGATTAGCATTCATTGACAATTCTTTTAAAGACTCACATTCATTGACAATTTTTTTAAAGATTAGCATTTATTGACAATTTTTTTTTAAAGATTAGCATTCATTGACAATTCTTTTAAAGACTCACATTCATTGACATTTTTTTTAAAGATTAGCATTTATTGACAACTTTTTTAAGGTTAGCACTAATTGACAATTTTTAAGGTTAGCACTGACCAACATTTTTGTGAGTTAACTCAGACAGATAATTTATGGAGTTCACTATGACTGAGAATTTTTAAGCTTTGCTCTAACTTAGAATTTTTAAAGTTAGCCCTGATTGATAGGGTGGATCTGTTGAGCAAGTAAATGAGTACTACACTTTGATCATAAACTTAGAAATGATGCAATGATGGAAAATAACGTCATCTGACGAAGTTTTGTCTTTTTACAACAAAAAAAATTTCATAATAAAACATTTCAAAGAAAATTGTCTGAACAAAATTTGAACATTAAGTTTAAAATCAGGTAATATAAACGAGAGATGGAAGTAAATAACGCATTGTAATCCGACAATATATAAAGAAAAATTGATAACAATGTAATCCAAGTAGAAGGAGAGATTTATTGAGAAGCAAAGTTGACACTATAGCGTTTCAGTTCTAATGAACCATCATCAGGACTATGAGGGATGATATTAGTGATGTTAAATCAACGATAGATGTGTAAAAAGTGCAAAATATAAAAACCTAAAGAAAATTTGTATAACAAGAAAAGTTGGCCATTTATGACAAGAAAAAGTTAGCCGTTTGATTAATGAATCAATGTTTGTTGTTTTAAATTACATCATTTGACTTATTAGAAATATCATGTAGAAATTATGTTCTGTTTGTTTATCGAGAAAGATTTCAAATTATTCCTTGTTTTCAACGAAGTTCTAATCCTATAAGTCTGGTTTTTTCATACATTTGAAGAAAAAAGCCAGACTTATAGGATTAGAAAACAAGGAAAGATTTGAAATCTTTTTCGATAAACAAATGAAACATAATTTCTACATAATATTTCTAAGTCAAATGACATAATTTAAAATAAACAAACACTGATTCATTAATCAAATGGTCAACTTTTTCTTGTTATACAAATTTCCCCTAGATTTTTCATTTTTTACACATCCATCGTTGATTTAACATCACTAATATCATCCCTAATAGTCCTGATGATGGTTCATTAGAACCGAAACGCTATAGTGTTGACTTTGCTTCTCAATAAATCTCTCCTTCTACTGGGATGACCTTGTTATCAATTTTTCTTTATATAAATGAGAGATATAAAAAAAATATGACCAGCTTACCATTCGACCATTCCTGTTGTTTAATATTGTACAAACTAATCTTTTCATTTTGATGTAGTTTATCCATTTTTACAGTATCAATCAAGTTTCCCATGAAAGGATCCCAATTCTTGAAATTAAATTTATCTTTACCAAAAGTGTCTTGAACATTCTAAAATATAAAAAAATCAGAAGTAAATATTATAATTAATCATCATCATCATAATAATAATAATGAATTATATAATAAGTGAATGCAGCAAACTAGTATAATATATTCAGGTCCAAAAATATGACCAAGATACCAACACATGAAATAGACATAGGGAATCCAAAAACACTCGAAATTGGTTCAGGTACGAAACTTTTATTTACCTTTTCGAGTTTAACGGTTTTTTGACATGAGGAGAGAGAGACACAATTTCTTTCTATGCCGACTTTTCCATCTGAACCCCACCATGTGTGGCCCCTGCTGCAAACTACTGGTCTGGCCTCGGCAAGCTCCGAAAATCGACTTCCTTCGTCCAAGCCTAAATCTCAACTTTCTGACTCAACCAACGTGTGGGCATCTTGTAGACCCAAACTGGTCTCGCCTTGGCGAGCTCCGAAAATCGACTTCCTTCGTCCAAGCCTAAATCTCAACTTTCTGACTCAACCAACGTGTGGGCATCTTGTAGACCCAAACTGGTCTCGCCTTGGCGAGCTCCGAAAATCGACTTCCTTCGTCCAAGCCTAAATCTCAACTTTCTGACTCAACCAACGTGTGGGCATCTTGTAGACCCAAACTGGTCTCGCCTTGGCGAGCTCCGAAAATCGACTCTCTTGTTTGGAGTTTAAATCTCAACTCTCAACTCACCCAACCAACGTGTGGCGCCCGTAGCGCACAACGTCGTCTGGCCTCACCCAGGTCTGAATCTCAACTTCTGCTTTTTTTCAAATCCCCAAAATCCTCAGCGCTTCTGGGCATGACTTCATTCACGTCCCAGGTTTCATTTCCTATCTGGGGTTTTTATTGTGACATCTCTGATTGTCGCGCGCGAACACCTGCGCTCAATGTGTGCACCTAACTAACCCATGCACTAAGCAAAAGGTTCTCAGCCTAACTAAACCGAAAGGCAGATATATAAAACGAAATCCCTCCACAATTATATTACACTAGCAACAAAAAGAGTACAAGAGTAGACATGAATGGGTAGGAAAGGCGATCCACTGGGAATTGTGCAACAAATTAAAATTTGACCATATGACCAAATTATATATACATAAACTAGAATCTGTCCTAGAGAATGAGATGCATAAAATTCTCTGGGATTTTGAGATACAAACAAATCACTTAATCTCAGCCAGAAGACCCGACCTAGTGATAAAAAAAAAGAGAATCAACTAAATAGCGGAATTTGCTGTCCTAGAGAACCATCGAGTAAAATCAAAGAAAATGAAAAGAGAGACAAGTACTTTGCTAGAGAACTAAAAAAGCTAAGAGCATGAAAAAAAAAAAGACAGTGATACCAATTGTAATTGGTGCACTTGGAATGCACCCCCCCAGGCTTGGTAAGGGGGCTGGAAGAGTTTGAAATCGGAGGATGAGCCAAGACCATTCATTGTAGAAATCAGTTAAATTACTGAGAAGAGTCGTGGAGACCTGAGGAGACTTGCTGTCACTCAAACTCCAGTGAAAGACCATTGGCTAACACTGGTATAAAAAACTGGCAAGCATTGAGGATTACATAGATGGAACAATTTAGATATTCAAAGTATATACAAAAAAAAAAAAGGAAGATGGATTACCGCAGCCAGTAATAATAGCAATATCAAAAAGGACAAAAACAGAAAAACAACGATCAGAAAATCTAGCGAGCCAAAAATTGAAAGCTAAGTGTTTTTCTTCTATAATTCATCTAGCGTGAAGTTATATAAAGATTCTGAACTATTCAGAAACTTTATGGAGAGTCAGGTAACGAGTTCCGTTGATCCCAACACAATCAATATGACTGTCGTCCACGGACATAGAAGATTGTCTGGATTTGAAATTGTTTTGGGCAGATGTTCTTCCTAATTTTGAAACACTGGTTGGTTGGTTGTTTGTGTTTTATGGCATATCAACCCTTCTAGGTTATTTAACGCCAAATTCTGTCTATATATATATACATATTCAACCAAAGATTTCTAAACGAATACTTATGCAGGTAAATGTTATGACCGATTATTAAGGGTCAATGAATAAATAACTCAACACAGAGATATGAGGTGCCACACAAATGTATCCAAGTCTCTGAGGAGGGTTTCCTTGGTTCAACATATACGAAGACAGGCAAGGTGCTTACTACAGTTGCTGCTCTCCTCTACCAGCTTAGTTCTTGATTAATACACCCTCTGGGTAAGTCCATTATTCTGGTCATAGGTGAGTCACCTATAACAGTAAAATTTTCTATAAGCAAGATTTCATTTATTTGCACAAGATTAACCATTTTAAATTCTAATTGTCTTAATTGGAATCATTTTGAGATGAGGCTTCTTAATCTAAGAATTAATTTTTTCTTTCTTTTTTTTTTATTTATTGCGGACTTTTTGTCCTCAACTTGGCACAGCGGATAGAGGCGTTGAGTCTCTACGGTTCCAGGTGAGCATTGTCAGAAGATAGTGGTTTCAAATCCTACCAAAGCCAGCCAGAGGTTCACTTGGTCAAAAACATGGTGCGATAGACAACAACTATGGAAGGCAGTAATTACTGGGGATACGGTTACAAGACTCAGCATTCCTATCCGAGGTCGCGGTAAATCACCTGAAGAAGGCAAGAGGTGAAATTTGGCCGAAACTTAGTGAAAGAAGAAACAACACAAAAACTACCAAGATGAGGACAAAAAGTCCGCAATAAATTAAAAAAAAAAAATTTTTTTTTAAAATTAATTCTCAGTTTTAATTTGTCATGTTTTTTGGTACAACTCTTGTCTCTCCCAAGAAGGACAGATAATGATAATATTTACAGAGTGGGAGGGACAACCTCTTTTCTACATTATTCGCTCGGCTCCCATCGGCTTTATTTCCAAGGAAAGTAAAAACATACAATCTTTAGGGTGCATGAAGTCCTGAAGTTACTCGGCTCCCATCGGCTAATTTGATGAAAATGGTTCCCTGGTTCAAAATTTTGATCAAATTTAATAAATTTTGATTTATCACTTATTACGTGTTCAATAGCTCCACAGTCATGTATTTGTCGCTGCCTCCCACCAGACACGACTTGACACAAGGTCAAAAGCCCGAAGGCCGATTAAAGTGGGGATAAAGGGGAGGGGAGGTCGGGAACGAGCGGAGACTCGAACCCTGCTTGTCTGTGCTGCTCATCGGCTCACTTGGTGCAATAACAAATTAGTTTTGTCCGACACAATATCATATCCCAAAGTAAAGAAATAGGTTTGGCCTTTTGAATAGGTTTTATATTCTGACAAAAATCTTTTCGCCTTTGATTTCGGCATTGAAAAGCTTTGTGGCCTTTCCTCTTACAAATGTAACAAATAATATTTGTCTTCCCTGTTGTAATTACTGTTGGTTGTTTATTGGTTGTTAGGGTTTTATGGCATATCAACCCTTGTAGATTATTTAACGCCAAATTCTGTCTATATATATATATATATATATATATATATATATATAACATGTTCAACCAAAGATTTCTAAACGAATACTAATGTAGGTAAAATTTTCTATGAGCAGGATTTCATTTCTTTGCACAAGATTAACCAGTTTTAATAAGTCATATTTTTGGTACAACTTTGTCTCTCTCAAGAAGGACAGAACATCATCTATTTTAACGTTCTCGAACAGATCGGTTAAACTATTTACTTTGAAAAATCGCTTTCTGATAACAGTGAAAGCTTTGCATTCTATAAGAATGTGTTTAACCGTGCAAGTTGTCTGACTGGTCAAACACTGTGGTTGTGGTTCCTGTTTCAGAATGAAAGAGTGAGTCAGCCTTGTATGACCGATTCGCAATCGGGATATAACGACTTGTTCTCTTCATGATTTTCTTGATGCTGGTCTCCACTCTCCTAAGGTGGGCTGAATTTGGAAGAGTTTATTGTGGATGTTATTGCTCCATTATTGTTGCCATTTTGTGTGAAGGAATTTATTAATTGTTGGTTTCAGGACAGTATATGGAATCCTGGATTTATCGGGGGTCAGATCTAAGAACACTGGTACCAATTGCAATTCTAGTTTGTACATGTACCATTTTTCAACATAGACAAATTCTAGTCTCTTGCATAATTCCCAGTGGAATACCTTTCCCATCTAGTCATGCCTACTCTTGTATTCCTTTAGACCCTTTTTTAGGGGCCATTCCAAAGGCACCAACTACAACTAGTATCACCATCACTTTCATGTTCCACAACTTTTTCAGCTCTCTAGCAAGATCCAGGTTTATTTATCCACACATCCCACCAAGCAGGACTTGACACAAGGTCTTTTTTATAATGAGGATTTAAGAGAGGGGGAGGTCGGGCACAAGCCAAAACTCATGCCCTGCAGGACTATGCTGAACATAGGATCATTGGGTGCAATGTGAACTATGCTAGACTTTGCTAAGTTCCCCAGCACATATGCCAGGTGACCTTGTTGGTCATAGATTCACCAGACCCAGAGGTCAAGTACAATGTGAATCTATGCTTGTCATTGATACTCCACATGGTATGTATGCCAGGTGGTCTAGCCAAGGCTGGGAACCCTAGGAGCAAGCTCCTAATCCAGTTAAGTATCTAGCAGGATCTAGGTATTTGTATATCTTTTTGCCTTCTTTTATTTTTATCACTCTGTGATCTCATAGAATGGCAAAATCTACTCAATGACAAATTCTTTTCTTCTTGTTAATTAATACTAGTTAATACTAGTTAATTAATACTAGTCTTTTTTATTCCCACCAACTATGGGTTAAGTCATACCACTACCGTTCTTTAACAAGCATGACTTTGGCATTAAATAACTCACAAAGGTTGATATGCTATAAAAACAAAGAAACCAAACCAGTTGATTGATTGATTGATTTGAATTTGTCTCAGAATATTTCATGCCAATAGGTTAGGGAATTGCATTCACTGAATGTTCAACATTTACGTTTTTTTGTGTAGATGTCAAAGAATTTTTTTTTCTGTTTTTACAAACGGTCCTATCAAATACAAATATTTTCTAAGCAGATCTATTTAACCTCTAGATTGGATGCTAAACAGGTACTGTCACTCTGGGTCAGAGTGGACCTGGGAGTAATGGCAATAAAGTACTAAATAGAGGCTCTACAGAGAGTATAATAAAATTTTGATATTAAGCTTCTTACAATATGTACAGCTTGCTGAATGTGATGCAGTGTATCTCTGACATAAATATTATTATGCATTGCTAACATATAGAGAACTGACAAAAAGTATATTTGAACAGAACTTTAAATATTACCAAAGACGTGGTGCCTTCAATAAGTTTCCAGACTTTTTTGTACAGGCATTTAAAATTGTCGTACACGCTTGAAAATTCATTATATTATTGCTATATATCTTATGAGATGACTGACCAATTTTTATGATTTCAGGTTTAAATCAACAGCTACAGCAGCAATTGGAATACACCCTACTAAAGCCTGATTGTCACAGCTAGTGAATTTCAAAAATGCAATCTGGACGTGAGGACACTTTAGAAGAATGATATGCAATAAAATTTTGTTTTAAACTAGGAATAAATGCAACAGAAACGTATGGAATGCTTCAGACTGCTTTTGGAGCATCTTGCATGAGTCAAGCATCAGTTTTTGAGTGGCATAAGAGATTCAAGGAAGCCAGGGAGTCTGTGAGGGATGATGAGAGGTGTGCGAGGAGTAAGGAAGTCAATACACCAGAGTCAAAGGGTTAGGGTTACTATGTTGAGGTTTTAAGGGAGTTCAGGAAGAGATTCCGTCAGAAGAAACCAGCACTCTTCAAATTAGGTCAGTGGCATTTCGACCAGGACAATGCACCAGTCAACAACTCCATCCTTGTCACAGGCTATTTGACCAAGATGGGCATGAAGACAGTTCCTCAGCCTCGCTTTAGTCCAGACCTTGCTCCCTGTGACTTTTGCTTATTCCCTAAGCTCAGAGGCTGTCGTTATGAGATAACTGAGGAGATGAAAGAGGCTGTGACGAAGGTCAGTGACATGCTCACACAAGAGGACTTCCATAGGGCCTTCGAGAAGTTGTTAGAACGGTACAACAAGTGCATTGCAGCCGGAGGAGATTACTTTGAAGGTGGCTAGAGTTTCATGTGTGTACTATCAATAAAAGTGCCCATACAAAAAAAGTCTGGAAACTAATTTAATGATCCTCGTACATATTCAAGCACGTTTATATCTTCACAACTAACTCTTAATATCATGTTCAACTTTGTTCTGTTGCAGAACAGAATTCATATATCGCTTGACATTTACTTCCACGTCAGTATTTCTAAGGAAGTAGAATTGATTTGAAACAAAAATTGTAGAAGCATATTGTATTTTTCTATGAGAAGAGTTATTGCGGTCATCTTCGTTGCCTTGTTTACAGCTGTGGTAAAAAAAATGCTGCTAGAGGCTACAAAAATATATTGTACTTTCGAAAACATACTGTCAGAAGCTACAAAAATCAGAAAATATTTTTATGGTGACATGGCAGATGGCAATTTGGATGAGTCATTGTTTGGGGGATTTTATTGAACAGCTAAGATGTGACAGATGCTTTTTGCATCTATGATACAGGTTGTAGGTCTCAATGATCGAATTGATTTGTCTATTATGATTTGTCAAGTATACGCCCATTGTGAATTTTACAACTGGTCTTTTTTTTCCCCCCATGTTTTGTTGAAATATTAAAATTTCTACCTAAAATTACAGGTAAATGCACAGGTAAAAATGATCTACAGGTATTTGTCACAAAAAATTCAATATACATAGTCTGCAAGCTTTTTTCTCTATCTCTCTCTATATATAAGTAAAGTTGGTGACTGTAGTCGAGGGTAACAAGAAGGCTCCCTTTTCAATAGCTACAATACTGAGTCATAGGGGAGGGTGCTACTCCTTTCTCTTGATTGCTCCACTTTACCCTTGATATGTACCTTATAATGCTGAGTGTTAAGCAAGGAGGCATCAAATACCGTATTTTTTAAAAGTCTTTGGTATGACTTGACTTGGTATTGAACCCAGCTCAATAGCATAGTGGGTAGAGTGCTCGCCAATGGTTCAATCCTATGCCATGTCATACCAAAGATTTTAAAAATGGTACTTGATACATCCTTGCTTAACACTCAGCAATATAAGATATGTATTAAGGATAAAGTAGAGCAATCCAGGGAAAGGAGTAGCACCCTCCTCTTCACCACAGTGTAGAAGCTATTGAAATGGGAGCCTTCTGGTTGCCCTCGACTACGGTCACCAACTTTGCTTACTTCTCTCTCTCTCTATATATATATATATATATATAAATTTCATTGGAAGGTAACCCTGTTTCTATCATTTTTTTTACTGATTTGTTTCATCTTAGAAATTATGCTGCCAACTTTTTAGGCACTGGTTGGCATTATCTATTATGTTAGATATGGTTCATTGGAAGTTTCGGGTCTTTCAACATAATACTCTCCTTGCTAGTTAAACTCCACCATGAATGATCAATCCCTGGTTCATCACCTATCTTTCACATTGGCTTTTATGAATAACTTATATAATACAAGAAATAGATTTCAGTTCAGTTTATTTATTTAATGGCACATCAAACTTTGTAGATCATTTAATGCCAAAGCTATCCTTGTAGAAGAACACTAAGTAAAGTTGGCGACTTTAGTCAAGGGTGACCAAAAGGCTCCTTTTTCAATAGCTACTACACCATGGTGTAGGGAAGGGTGAAACTCCATTCTCTGGATTACTCCACTTTACCCCTGATCCTTACCTTATAATGCTGAGTGTTAAACAAGGCGGCATCAAGTACCATTTTTTGAGTCTTTGGTATGACCTCACCTGGGATTGAAACCTGGTCTCCTGTACCATTGGCAAACACTCTACTCATTAGGCCAATGGCCCAGTTGGTACAATTTGACCCATGACGGGGTTTGAGTTTGAGTTTTGTTTAACGGCATATCAACCCCTGTGGGTCATTTAATGCCAAAAAGGTTATTTTGAATTTCAGTCATTAAAGTAGTGGTTCGATAGAGATGTTTGGTTATATCTTGCTGAAAAACTTGCTTTTTTTAAGAAAATTAAAAATGTTTTCAGCGTTTGTATTCTTAAAGATGTCCCTCAGGTTTCTTGCTTGATAGTACTTAGCGCGGATATGTTTAAGGTTGTTACAATTTAGAAGGATATGTTTGGTTGTGAGTTGTACTTTGCATGTGGTGAATGAGGGGGTTCATAGCTTTCCCGAGGGTATTAGTCTGAAAGTGAATATAATAGCATGACTGGAGTTTGAACTCACTCACTATGATGTTACAGTCTAACATAGAGGGATAAGGGGGTTCATGCCTTTTCCAAGGGTATTAATCTGAAAGTGAATATAATAACACGACTGGAGTTTGAACTCATATCCAACAATGTTGCAGTCCAGCACGTTAGCCACTACACACTGGAGACTCCCCATGAACAATTTGTGTATGAATTCAAGAGTTAATGATGCCATGTGGCAAGAGAACTTACATATCAATTAAACCACACAATAGCAAACAAGTCTGGTACAAGGCCAGGAGTATGGGGCACCCAGAGAAAATCAAACTTACAAATAATGGCTTGTTTGCGAAGCTTACTAAGCTTTGCACCACATGAAGTACCCAAGTTCCTTTTTAAAAAAATTCTGTTTTTTTTTTTTTTAAATTGTCATCAAATATTTCATTTTTTCAAGGAATATGTAATACTGTAATTTCAGTCACATAGTAATTTTATAAAAAAGAGAGTCCAGAAATAAAATTAGGACCACATCATCATCAAGGTGTGCTGACAGCTAGGATTCCTTTGAATCACTCTAGCCATCCATCCCTATCACATTTGGCAAGTCCACTGGACAGAATCCAGTATCTGCACAGAGTGGACAAATGTGAGGTTTTGCTAATCAGCCAACACTGGTATGTCCATGTGTAGTAGTCCATAGAATGTCACTTGGGAGTTCATCCATACTTCTTTAACAGTATGTCTTGCTTGTCTTTCTAGGATGGTTTGTGAACATTTTTTAAAATTAAAAAAACCTTTATTCTATTTAAAGACTTACTTGTAGGTATGGTAAAAAGATTGCTTGGCTTTCGATTCCAATAACTTGTGGAACGTGAAGTTTTAAAAACTGTTTGGTCAGAAGAGCAGGACCTGAAAAAGTAAATAAACATTAATCATGCATGGAAAATATTTGATTATCTGCCCTTGTTCAGAAATTTTTGCCACCAGATTATGAAATTAAAATTGGTTAGTGAGATACGAAAGCAACACTTTTCCGATACAATGTGTGTTTAAATTTGTGTGCAAGGCAGCAAGAGTCAGATGGAGACTAAGCAGACTAGGTGAGCAGGTTTGTGGAGTTGTCTCCCTTTCCTACAACACTCTTCTAACACAAAGTTTATATATATATATATATATATATATATATATATATATATATATATAAACATGTGCAGGGTAGCAAGAGTCAGATAGAGTCAAAGTAGACGAGGTAAGCAAGTTTGTGGAGTTGTCTCCCTTCCCTACAACACTTTTCTAACACAAACTTTATACATATATATATATAAAAACATGTGCAGGGTAGCAAGAGTCAGATAGAGTCAAAGCAGATGAGGCAAGCAGGTTTGTGGAGTTGTCTCCCTTTCCTACAACACTCTTCTAACACTAAGTGTGTATATATATATATATATATAAATATGTGCAAAGTAGCAAGAGTCAGATAGAGAATAGTTGGATGCATACCTTTCCCAAGTGTATTAACACTATATGAAATGCACACTGCTTTGTTCAGGATTTGAACTCGGATCACTGTATCCATTTCCCACGATGATGGCCATTACACCATGAGTAGCTTCCTTTTAAGATATGATGTAAAGTAAAGTTGGCGACCTTAGTCAAGGGTGACCTAAAGGCTCCCTTTTCAATAGCTACTACACCAAGGTGTGGGAGAAGGTGCTACTCTTGGATTGCTCCAATTTACACTTGATCCATACCTTATAATGCTGAGTGTTATGCAAGGTAGCATCAAGTACCATTTTTTGAGTCTTTAGTATGACTCGACCTGGGATTGAACCTAAGGCTCCCAGGCCATTGGTGAACACACTATAGTCAGTACAAACCAATAAAGAGTTGAACAATTACTAAATTTAGGTTAAATTTAGCAGCTACAAATTCTTAAAAGTCAATGTGTATCATATAAACGGTAATATTTTTTTTTTAATGAATTTCATGACTAAAATTTTGAGGTGCATATTACTGTCACGTGATATCTCACGGAGACGATAGAAATAAGATTAATACTATCCTCCCGTTGAAATGAACTGGCAAGCCATCAAAGAGTGACCGTTAAGAAAGAATGTAGGTCACAGAGGGGATACCAACAGATGTTGGTACTTAGTAACCTCAGGTCGCCGGACACCAGGGGGAAGGAGGGAGAAGCCAAATGATTGGCTGAGACCCTAAAACGGAAGTGGCACCTTCTCCCCGTCAGCGAAAAAAACAAGAAGAAAAAGTCAGTTATTTGGGCAGGGTTCGTAGGAGACAGAACCAAAAGCCAAGTACTCCGGGTGAAGAAGACAAAAAAATATCTGCGAGACACGAAGAAGCCATTTTCTTCAAGCCAGTATTAGAAATAGCCTAAAGTCTATTAGCCCGTAAAAGAAGAAAGATTCTCCAGTGGAACCCCGTTGAAAAATAAGATAAGTAACTTTGGGACTATTTCTCCTTATACCAAATTTTGTATACTCTCTCTCTCTCTCTCTCTCTCTCAATTTGAAGAAAAACGAAAGAACAGAAAAGAAGAAAGACATTGATGTTCATGGACTGTTCATTTATTATATATTTTGACACTTTGAAGGTGTATATAATTGTAGTAAAAGATTCATGTATTTTAATGTTACCACGTGGTCTAAGTTGTTCTTGGCAGTTCTGCTACGAATTTGTTGTGTCACATTTCCTTTCCAGCTTCTATTCGCCTTATGTTATCTTGCTTAGAATTGTCCTATAAATTCCTTTAAAATATCACACGGGAAACCGGAGTTGCTGACTACTACAATATAATATTATTACGACTAAACCTATAGGTCCATATCTTCCGTTGTTCTAGGGGAAGGAAGTTAAGTGGCCTTGGTGGGTGTGTGTATAGTGTGAAATTTGGAACCCCTTGCCAGCGGCAGTCAGTCTGGACATAAATTGATCCCCCACATAATATGCCAGTTCTTATATGCCTGAGAAAAAACTCTGAACGAGGACTTATTCTATAAGGGATCAAGTGCCAACCTGCCCCGTCTTCACACGTGCAAAAATAAAGTCCCGTTTTGGGATTTTAGTCGATTTGCCGTCACATTACATACAAATAACAATGGTATTTAAAGTCTAGTTGGCTGGGGCTGTAAAATACTGTGAATGTAATGGACGCAACGTACCTGGACATTCAAAGCGTGCACGGACGTGTCTGGCCTGTAGAGTGGAAGCAAGAAACAGGTATGGCTGCCTCAAGCACCATATTTAATGTTAGGACATCTCGAACCAGTGAGAGTCAATTTGCATGTATGCGAGATCTCACGAGCGTAAAAACGCACGATGACGGCTGGAATGGGTGATTCTTTCTGAGGGAGTCAACCAACAAGCATGCTCAAAAGGTCTATTACAACTTGAAGGAGAGACAGAAGGAAAGAAGAAAGGAAAAGCACAGGACATGAGGAATAGAAGCGTTTGAGTTAATATGCCCAAGCCTTGGGAAACCGACTTGCGAGATCCATTGAAGCATTCTGACACAAATACACTGACTGCATCTCTGCAGAGAGGTAAAACCCCTACCAACAAGTGCCTGGATATGACACTGAACCATCTGATGGTGAGGCTCCAATAATCCTGGGACTTTGGGGAATGTGGAGTACTCTTTCACTGCCATTACTCCCAGGTCCATTCTGACCCAGTGTGGTAATACCTATTAGGGTTTCAATCTATGGATAAAATAGAATTGTTTATTAATTTAACTGCATAAAAATTGAATTGTTAGTGTTATATAATGATACTTGAAACCATTTTGGGAACAAATGAATAGAATTAATCATATTAGATAGCAATACTTGAAACCATTTAACTATGTGCAAAAATTGAAGTATTGGTATATATATATATATATAATAATATAACAATACGAGAAACAATTTAACTGTGTGGGAACGAATGAATAGTATTGAATAGAATTAATCATATTAGCAATACTTGAAATCATTTAACTGTGTGCAAACATATGAGCTCTGGCTCATTTGAAAATCTTACCAACAAACTGTTTACAAATAATATATGTATAAAGAGGATTTGGCATTAAATAACCTACAATGGTTGATATGCCATAAAACCCAATCCAACCAAATCATATATTTAATATATATGTATAAGGAGGATTTGGCATTAAATAACCTACAAGAGTTGATATGCCATTAAACCCAACCAATTTTAGTCAAATCACTTCCCCCTTCCCTGAAACTTCCTGAAGATCTTGTTAACTGATGTCTCTAATATTGCTAATTAGAAGTCAATAAAAACTATTAATTTGATTACAGTCAAATATGTTGATGATGATGATTTGCCCCCACACTACTAAAACTCCAAAGCATTTTTTATAAGACAGTCCCCTTATGGCACCATCCAGTGTTTCCTCTTCTCACAGATCAATAATCTGCCCAGTTTGCAAGGGGAAAAAAAAATCCCTCGGCACAAAACATCCAGGCCCATATCGATAAATCAACACTACCATTCAAGCGCCCTACCACCACCTATCATATTTTCCAAAAGTCTACAATCTTTGTTCTACCACCTGCCATTAACTCACCACCCCCTCAATTGCACCCCCCATCACTATCATCAACATTCCCCCTCTTGGCAGTAGTGGCTGGTATTGACAGTGGGTGGAGACAGAATTGAGAAGAATAAGGCGGGAAAGCTATAGCTGCTATTCCTGCTGCTAGTTGTCTCCCTTAGGCAATAGCATCCGCTGCTGGTTTCGTGGGTATCAAATGGGAATTGACTAATTCTTACCCTCTTTTTGTTTTCTGTTTTTTTATTTCTACATGCAAAATAAAGACTATTCTTTTTTTTTCTTTTTTTTTTTCTTTACAGAAATGGAAGTTTCTTTTTATCTCGTTTTTGTAGAAGGTGATAAAAAGAAAGACATTATTGTACACTCTCTCTGCCAATGCAGATATGTTTATAGGTGTGGGGAAGAAAGGCTAAGAAAGGATGAGAGAGGAAGAAAAGCTAAGAAAGGATGAGAGAGGGAGAAAGGCTAAGAAAAGATGAGAGAGGGAGAAAGGCTAAGAAAAGATGAGAGAGGGAGAAAGGCTAAGAAAGGATGAGAGGGGGGAAGAAAAGCTAAGAAAGGATGAGAGAGGGAGAAAGGCTTAGAAAGGATGAGAGAGGGAGAAAGGCTTAGAAAGGATGAGAGGGGGGAAGAAAAGCTAAGAAAGGATGAGAGAGGGAGAAAGGCTAAGAAAAGATGAGAGAGGGAGAAAGGCTAAGAAAAGATGAGAGAGGGAGAAAGGCTAAGAAAAGATGAGAGAGGGAGAAAGGCTAAGAAAAGATGAGAGAGGAAGAAAAGCTAAGAAAGGATGAGAGAGGGAGAAAGGCTAAGAAAAGATGAGAGAGGGAGAAAGGCTAAGAAAAGATGAGAGAGGGAGAAAAGCTAAGAAAGGATGAGAGAGGGAGAAAGGCTAAGAAAGGATGAGAGAGGGAGAAAGGCTAAGAAAAGATGAGAGAGGGAGAAAGGCTAAGAAAAGATGAGAGAGGGAGAAAAGCTAAGAAAGGATGAGAGGGGGAAGAAAAGCTAAGAAAGGATGAGAGAGGGAGAAAGGCTTAGAAAGGATGAGAGAGGGAGAAAGGCTTAGAAAGGATGAGAGGGGGGAAGAAAAGCTAAGAAAGGATGAGAGGGGGGAAGAAAAGCTAAGAAAAGATGAGAGGGAGAAGAAAAGCTAAGAAAGGATGAGAGGGGGGAAGAAAAGCTAAGAAAGGATGAGAGGGGGGAAGAAAAGCTAAGAAAAGATGAGAGGGGGAAGAAAAGCTAAGAAAGGATGAGAGGGGGGAAGAAAAGCTAAGAAAGGATGAGAGGGGGGAAGAAAGGCTAAGAAAGGATGAGTGAGGGAGAAAGGCTAAGAAAGGATGAGAGAGGGAGAAAGGCTTAGAAAGGATGAGAGAGGGAGAAAGGCTTAGAAAGGATGAGAGGGGGGAAGAAAAGCTAAGAAAGGATGAGAGGGGGGGAGAAAAGCTAAGAAAAGATGAGAGGGAGAAGAAAAGCTAAGAAAGGATGAGAGGGGGGAAGAAAAGCTAAGAAAGGATGAGAGGGGGGAAGAAAAGCTAAGAAAAGATGAGAGGGGGAAGAAAAGCTAAGAAAGGATGAGAGGGGGGAAGAAAAGCTAAGAAAGGATGAGAGGGGGGAAGAAAGGCTAAGAAAGGATGAGTGAGAACGAGAAACGATAAGAAAATGAGAGAGTATATGTGTGCCTATATTGTGTGTATGTGTGTTTTGAAAATTATAAGTTCATATACGTTTATAGGTGTCAGTAAGAGAGAGGGAGAAAGATAGAGAAAGCGTGTGTGTATGTGTGTGTGTGTGTGTGTGTGTGTGTGTATGTTTTGAAAATTTGAAGTGCATATATGTTTATAGGTAGGTGAGAGAAAGGATAAGTAAAAGGGAATGTACGTGTATGTATGTATGTATGTACGTACGTACGTGGTGCCTTCAATAAGTTTCCAGACTTTTTTGTACAGGCATTTAAAATTGTCATAGACTCTTGAAAATTCACTCTGTTATTGCTATACATCTTATGAAATGACTCACCAATTTCTATGATTTCACGTTCAAATGGACAGCTACAGCAGGAATTGGAATACACCCTACTAAAGCCTGATTGTCACAGCTGGCGAATTTCAAAAATGCAATCTGACACTTTAGGAGAATGATATGCAATAAAATTCTGTTTTAAACTTGGAAAAAATGCCACAGAAAGATATGGAATGCAGGTTTCAATTCAGTACCATTTTTTAAGTCTTTGGTATGACGCGACCTGGGAATGAACACTGGTATCCTGGGCTATTGACGAACACTCTACCCACTAGCCCAAATTTTTATTAAGTCATTATCCTGAGGATATATAAATAATATATCATTCATATAACAAAAATAGAATCTGAAGGTATTATCATATTTACCAACCACTCCGCTCAGGCAGGATATGACACAAGGTCAATTCTTAAGTAGAGTTTAACAGGTTTGAATTCAGAGTTTTCCTTCTAGATTAGTTGCCTCACCAAGGCTGAAGAACCCCGTTGGCCCTACTATTTACCAATAGCTGAAGGGAGAGAATAATTGGATTCATATTGACATTGAAAGTGTACTTACACTAAAGTGAATTGTTTAATATAGAACTGTTTTGATATTTAACTGTGTGTAAAGAAAATCTGTACCTATAATTAGCTGTTTGAATAAACTGAATAGCTTGAAATAGAAGTGTTTTTGATAGTTAAACTGTGTACTCATGCTCAACTTGAATTGTTTGAAATAGAACTATTTGCATAAAAATGGATTTGGCATTAAATAACCTACAAAGGTTATGCCATAAAAACCAACCAACCATACATCACCCCTAGCAGGTTCACTAGACAACATCCAGTACCTACACAAAGCTGATGCATGTAAGCTTTGCTGGTCAGCAAACACTGGCATATCCATGTGTGGAAGTCCATAGGAACTTTGCCTATCTGCCTCGTCTTTATGAGATGGGGAATAAGTGGTTGTACTGTTGCTGCTTCATAGGGTGCTGCTTCCAGGATTTGTTTGAAACAGTGCATAGCATTCTTGTGTAGTTTCCATCTACCTTTTCCTTTATGCCTTTCATTCGAGTCCAAGGGGTCCATCTATACAGTAGTACCAGCAGAGCAACATTTGGAAAAAAATCCTGTTTTATTTTACCAGAGACATCAGATTACCATATGAACAACAACGTGTCAATAGCAGTCCATGCCTTCCATCACTTTCAGTAGATGAGATATTGCTACCAAGGTATGTGAACTGGTCTACTGATTATCCTATTTACCAACCCCTCCGCTTGGGCAGGATATGACACAAGGTCAATTTTTAAGCGGAGTTTAACAGGTTTGAATTCAGAGTTTTCCTTCTCCTAGACTAGTTTCCTAACCAAGGCTGAAGAACCTAGTCTGTCCTACTATTTACCCATAGCTGGAGGGAGAATAATTGGATTCATACCTTTCCCAAGGGTATTAGTGCTATGTGAAATGCAATCAGTCTCGTCCAGGATTTGAACTCGTGTCGCTGTGTTCATTTCCTACGACGATAACAATTACACCACGGGCACCTCCAAAATAATAAAAATTTGGGCAAGTGGGTAGAGTGTTCGTCAATAGCCCGGGATACCAGTGTTCAGTCCCAAGTCGCGTCATACTGATGATAGAGGCTTGCCACTTAAAGTGATGATGGCTTCAAGAAGCACTAGATTATCTGCATAGTCTGCATCAGTGTGATATTGTCTGCTTTTTGTTTTTTTTTAATGAGAAACTATTTTCTTTTATTAGATCAATTGACGTTACTAAATATCGATGTATATTTTAAATATAAATTTTATGTCTAAGATATAACTTGATCACTGAAAGCAGCATTTAAATAACTTTATCTAATAAATCTGACAGATACTACTAACTCAGAGTGGGCCTGGGAGTAATGGCAGTGAGGGGGTTCTTCCCTCTTGCCAGATCTCAAAATTGGAGCCTTCCAATTAGATACAGTTTGGTTGGGTTTTCTGGCATATCAATCATTGTAGGTTATTTAATGCCAAATCCTCTTTATACATATAAATTAAATATATATGATTTGGTTTGGCTTAGCTTTATGGCATATCAACCATTGTAGGTTATTTAATGCCAAATCCTCTTTATACATATAAATTAAATATATATGATTTGGTTTGGTTGGGTTTTATGGCATATCAACCATTGATGCTTATTTAATAGTAAATGATTTGTAAACATTTTTTTCAATACAGACATTTAAATGATCCAACAGTTCTACCTATAACAATTCAATTTAGCATAAATCAACTAAGTGAAATGGTTCTAAGTATTGCTATTTATCACTTACAATTCAATTAAACATTAGACATTTGTTTAAACACAGTTAAATGATCAAACAGTACTATTTCTAACAATTCAATTTAGCATAAGTCAACAAAGTTAAATGGTTTCAATTATTGCTATGTATCACTAACAATTCAATTAAACATCAGTCATTTGTTTACACACAGTTAAATGATCAAACAGTTCTATTTCAAACAATTCAATTTAGCATAAATCATTTGTTTGCACTCAGTTTAAATATCAAACAGTTCTATTTGAGCTATAGCTAGAACCCTATCAGGTGGACCTGGCAATGAAGGGGTAATCCATATTCCCCAAAGCTCCAGCATTACTGGAACCTCATATCCATGTCATATTCAGGACAGTCGTCAGTGTAGGGGGTCTTATCCATCTGCAGAGATGCAGTTGGTGTATTCTAAAAGAGATAAAGTTTAATAACATATGTAGGATACCTTTTATTTAGGATTGGGGAGGCTTATACTTCTACAGGGGGTACAGTCAACGTATTCTTACCCTCGCTGACAGGATAGAGTGAACTTATTGTTCCTTTGTTTTGCTTATAAAATGCTACTCACTACCTCACCAACAGATACAGTTTAGTGTCATACCCAAGAATTCCCCTTTTGGTGGGGGACTTACCCCTCAACATGGGATACATTCATCATATTCTAAGCCTTGCTGACAGGGTGGTTTGTTTAGGTTTGTTTAGTTTTATGGCATATCAACCTTTGTAGGTAATTTAACGCCAAATCCATTTTTATGTAAATAATCTGTTCTATTGAAAACAGTTCAGTTTAGCATAAGTACACAGTTTAATTGTCAAAAACATTTCCATTTCAAACTATTCAAGCAGTTATATGTAATAAGTGTAAATACAGTTTTAATGTCAAAAAACAGTTCTATTAGAAAAAATTCAGTTATATGTTAAGTGTAAATACAGTTTTAATGTCAAAAAACAGTTCTATTAGAAAAAATTCAGTTAAGCAGAAGCACGCAGTTTAAGTGTAAGTACGGTTTAATTGTCAAAAACATTTCTATTTCAAGCTATTCGTTTACTCAATTCATTTTAGCATAAGTATGGTGTTAGTTCTATTTAACCCATAGATAGGGCCCTATCAGGTGCTACCCCTACGGGCCAGAGTGGACCTGGGAGCGATGGCAATGAAGAGGTACTCCGCATTCCCCAAAGCTCCAGCACTGCTGGAACCTCACCATCAGATTGTTTAGTGTCATATCCAGGACACTCGTTAGGGGGTCTTACTCCTCTGCAGAGGTGCAGTCAGTGTATTCTACAGCCCCAGCTGACTGGGCAATATACAGAGTTAAATGTCAAACAGTTTTATTTCAGATAATTCATTTCAGCATAAGTACACAGTTTAGACGTCAAAAACAGTTCTATTTCGAGCAATTCAGTTCAGCACTAGTACGCAGTTCCAATGTCAAAACAGTTCTATTTTAAACAATTCAGTTTAGCATAAATACGCAGTTTAAATGCAAAAATCAGTATAGTGAAAGAAGCACGGTTTAGTTCTATTTAACCCATAGATAGGACCCTATCAGGTGCTACCATTCCGGGCCAGAGTGGACCTGGGAGCGATTGCAATGAAGGGGTACTCCGCATTCCCCAAAGCTCCAGCATTGCTGGAACCTCACCATCAGATTGTTTAGTGTCATATCCAGGACACTCGTTGGGGGAGTCTTACCCCTCTGCAGAGAAGCAGTCAGTGTATTCTACAGCCCCAGCCGACTGGGCAACTGACAGGGTAGAATGAGTTTATTGTTCTTTCATTTTGCTAAGAAAATGCTACTTACTACCTCACCAACAGATGCAATTTAGTGTCATACCCAAGATTCCCCCTTTTGGTGGGGGGGCTTACCCCTCTGCATGGAATCCAGTCAGCATATTCTAAGCCTCGTTGATAGGGTGGATTCCTTATTTGTGTTTTTCATATTAAACTAATCATGTTTGTAAAACACTTTTTAAAAAAAAAAGAAGACTGAAAAAACAATGAAAAGAGACACGAATTGTTTTCTCCCACCAACCAAAATGGATCGAGCAAATATTGGGTAGAAGTAACTGACAGATGGTGGGTCAAAGTTCAAAATTGCCAGCCATGAGAAACTAAGTGTCCATGAACTTGCAAATGAGAGGACTAAAATAGATTCCAAAAAAGTAAAGAGCTGAGGTTTTAGATGGCGAGGAAAACACGCTTATATTTTGGGACTTTTTATTTGTGGCTAGATCCTGTTCAAAAGCAAAAACACAGTCGAAAGAAATCAATCATCATCAAGGAAGACTAACTACATGGATTCTTTTGAATCTCTCTCACAATTTGTCCCGCTTGTTAAGTCCTCTAGATGGCACCTAGTGCTTGCACAAAGCTGATGATTAGTTGGTTTGGTTTGGTTTTACGGCATATCAACCATGGAGGGTTATTTAATGCCAAATCCTCTTTATACATACATATATATATATATATATATATTAAGTATATATGATTTGGTTTGGTTGGATTTTATAGCATATCAACACTTGTAGGTTATTTAATGCTGAATCCTGTTTAAACATACGAGGCTCATTAAATAAATTTCCAGACTTTTTTTCATATAGGCACTTTTATTGATAGTACACACATGAAACTCTAGTCCCCTTCGAAGTAATCTCCTCCAGGTGCAATGCACTTGCTGTAACTTTCCAACAGCTAATGGAAGGCCCCATGGAAGTCCTCTTGTGTGAGTGTGTCAATGACTTTCGTCACAGCCTCTTCCATCTCCTCAATTGTCTCATAGCGACAGCCTCTGAGCTTAGGGAATAACAAAAAGTCACAGGGAGCAAGGTTTCGACTATAGGGAGGGTGGGGAACTGTCTTGATGCCCATCTTGCTCAAATAGTCTGTGACAAGGATGGAGTTGTTGACTGGTGCATTGTCCTGGTCGAAATGCCACTGACCTGATTTGAAGAGTGCTGGTCTCTTCTGACAGAATCTCTTCCTGAACTCCCTTAAAACCTCAACATAGTAACCCTAACCCTAACTCTATGGCCAAACAACTCTGGTGTATTGACTTCCTTACTACTCCAATACCTCTCATCATCTCTCACAGACTCCTTGCCTTCCTTGAATCTCTTATGCCATTCAAAAACTGATGCTCGATTCATGCAAGATGGTCGAAAAGCAGTCTGAAGCATTCCATATGTTTTTGTGGTATTTTTTACAAGTTTAAAACAGAATTTTATAGTATATTGTTCTTCCAAAGTGTCCTCATGTCCAGATTGTATTTTTGAAATTCACCAGCTGTGACAATCAGGCTTTAGTAGGGTGTATTCCAATTGCTGCTGTAGCTGTTCATTTGAACCTGAAATCATAAAAATTGGTCAGTCATCTATCTCGTAAGATATATAGCAATAGCATAGTGAATTTTCAAGAGTCTACAACAATTTTAAATGCCCATACAAAAAAGTCTGGAAACTTATTGAATGCACCATATATTAAATATATGATTTGGTTTGACTTGGTTTTTTAGCATATTAACCATTGTAGGTCATTTAATGCCAAATCCTCTTTTTATATATATATATATATATATGTAGAAAAACTGATAACAACGATCCAAGAGGAAGGAATGATTTATTAACGGGTCAACACTATAGCGTTTCAGTTCTACTGAACCATCATCAGGACCATGAGGGGTGATTTTAATAATCTTTAGTTAACGATGGATGATTAGAAATGTATATATATATATATATATATATATATATATATAATTTGGTTTGGTTTGGTTTTATGGCATACCAACCCTAGCAGGTCGTTTAATGCCAAACCCTCTTTATACCTATATATTCAATATATATCTGATTTGTAGATACATTTTGTAGATAACAGCCTGGGCTTTTTTTTTGCACAGGTAAATGGTTTCGTGCATTGCTATATAACAGTCACAATTTAACATCAGTCATTTGTTTGTATACAAAGTTTGATATGACTCTATCAGATGCTACCACTCCAGGTCAGAGTGAACCTAGGGAGCAATGGCAATGAAGTGGTACTCCACATTCCCGAAATCTCCAAAGCAGGAACCTCACCATCAGATTGTTTGATGTCATATCAAGAACACTTGGGGGGGGGCTTATCCCTTTGCAGAAATGCAGTTGGTATGTTCTGCAGTCCCAGGTGACGAGGCTGGATGATAGTTGTTGCTTCTCAGTCAACACTGGTGTGTTCATGTGTAGACGTCCATAGACAATGCTATTTATGAGTTTGTCCGTCCTTTCTGCAGTAGTACCTAACATGTCTTGCTTGCCGTTTTATGACAGTCTGTTAGATGGGAGGTAAGTGGCCATACTGCTATTGTTTTGTAGAGTGCTGCTTCAAAATGGTATGCAGCATCCTTCTGTAGTTTTCACGTAGCTTTTTCCTTCAGGTGTTTTGTAAGAGTCCAAGTGGTGCAACCATGTAGGAGTACTGACATGGCTGCAGTTTGGAAAAATTTCAATCTTGTTTTCTAGCAAGAATGCTTTCCATAGTAATTAAAACCATTCAGTTGATCAAAAAAAAGGAAGAAGTTAAGCAATGGTGAGCCTGTTGAGTACTTAGATGAATGACCACTTAGTAGATGGTTGTTTAGGTTTTATGGCATATCAACCTTTTTAGGTTATTTAATGCCAAATCTATTTTTATGCAAATAGTGCTATTTCAAATAATTCAGTTTAGCATGATTAAACAGTTTCATTGTCAAAAACATTTCTATTTCAAGCTATTCAGTTGAGTCAAACAGAGCTAATTCAGTTTAGTATAAGTACAGATTTTGTTTGCACAGTTAAATGTCAAAATAGTTCTATATTAAACAACTCAGTTTAGTGTAAGTTTCAATGTCAATGTCAAACAATTCAGTTTAGCATAAGCACGCAGTTTAAATGTAAGTACAGTTTAATTGTGAAAAACATTTCTATTTCAAGCTATTCAGTTTAATCAAACAGTTCTAATTCAAACAATTCAGTTTAGCATAAATATGCAGTTAGTTCTATTTAACCCATAGATAGGGTCCTATCAGGTGCTACCATTACGGGTCAGAGTGGACCTGGGAGTAATGGCACTGAAGTGGTGCTCCGCATTCCCCAAAGCTCTAGCATCACTGGAACTGCACCATCAGATTTTTTAATGTCATATACAGGACACTCATTGGGGGGGGTCTTACCCCTCTACAGAGGTGCAGTCGGTGTATTCTACAGCCCCAGCTGACTCGCCAAACCACTTAAGATACTCTTAGATACTCTAATGAAGGACTGTTTGCCAGACTAAGTAAAGCTTAGCAAATAACAAGAAAGGAAAAGGTTAAGCAATGATGAGCCTGTTCAGTAAATAGATGGGTGACTACTTTGGAAGTACTGTTAGCAAAGCTTAGTCAATAACAAGAAAGGAAAAGGTTAAGCAATGATAAACCAGCTCAGTACATAGATGGGTGACTACTTTCCAAGTAATGTACACAATCTAAGCTAAACTTAGTAAAAAAACATGTTATTGATCCATCTTTGTCTGTGTAAGTGCACACACACAAAAATTTCTGTTGGGTCAGGGTTTGTTTTTTTTCTTCTCTCTTCTCTGTGAATCTTTGATGAGTCATCAGCAGTGGCTTGAAGGACAAGCAATGCTATTGGGTGAGAAGGACTAGCAAAAAAAAAAAAAACCCCCGGCTAAAATGGTAACAGGAATAAACAAAAGTAAATCAACAATACAGAAAGAAAGAATTAGTGACAGAATAAGATTATAGAGAGAGTGGGAAGCAGAGGAGAAAAAAATTATAGAGTGACATGATACTGGACAGACGGGAGACAACAAAGAAGGACAAAATGAAGGAAAAATGAGAGAGGAGGAGTAGGAAAGTATTATGAAATAGAAAAGAAAATTGAAGGATTTTTGAAAAATACAAAAAAAGGATTCAAATTTGGGGAAGACAAAAGAAAAACTTAAAGAAAATAAGAGAAGAGAAGATGGAGATTGATTGACTTTTATGGCATATCAACCTGTCTCGGGTTATTTTATGCCTAGAGGTTAGGAAACCATGTTTATTGTACATTCATTTTCACATTTTTTTGTGCAATTGTTTAAGGCTTTTTTTTTTTAGTCCAATCAAATGTAAATTTTTAAACAAATCTATTTGGCCCATTAATGGGACCCTAGCAAGAACTATCCCTTTTTTTTTTTTTTTTGGTGGGGAGGTCCAACCCTGCTACAGAGAATACCGTCAAAGTAGACCTGGAAGTAATGGTAATGAAGGTGTACTCTACATTACTCTGAGCAGTAGAATTGGAGCCTTACCATCAAATGTAGTTTAGTCTCATACCTCGGACAGCCTTTTTTTGAAGGGGGTCTTTCTCTTTTGCAGAGGATACAGCCAGTATAGTCTAAGCCCAAAACTACAAAGTGGGAGAAGAGCGAGTCAATGAGATATTGTAAAGAAATCTGAAAGGATTTTTTTTAGAAGGGTTTAAATGAGGGGAAGTATAAAATAAGCAGTAATGGTTACAGGCATTGGTTTCTTAAGCTTCTAAGTGACAATCATCAGGAGGTTGCAAGTTCAATCCTAACTGTTTCCCAGAATACAAGAATACTTAACACTTGTACCCTGTTATGGCTAACGGAAACAGAACAAACAGATTAAATGAAGGACTTGGTTCGAAGTTCCATGTAGGCTCCCAAGTTCGACAAGAAACAACTAAAGAAGGCCAGAGTACACATCAGCTGAAACATTGTGAATATAACAATAAAGATGAAAACAAACTCCAAATGATAAAAAGAATGAAATAAATTCAAGACAAAGATATGAAAAAAATTGGAACCCTGAGTAAAAATAGATTTAAAAAAAAAAAAAAAAGGCAAAGCCACCCCACCCCTGAGAAAGAGAAAGAGACAGACAGGCAGACACACACACCCACACAGGGGCCAATCTAGAGTTGGCCTATGACAATTTTGTGACCAATTTGGAAATTGAAAGCAACTTTAAGAGGAAAAAGTACACTGAGCTGGACTAGAGAATATTCATTTCAGAAAAAATGTTTTCCTTTTTTTTCATCTCATTATTTTTTATCAATTTGTTCTGTCAGCAAGGCTTGTATCCCCAACAGATAAGATCTCCACCTAAAAATAATAAGGTATGATGCTAAACTACATCTGATGGTCAGGCTCTAATTCTGGAGATCTGAGAATGTGGAGCACTCCTTCATTACCATTACTTCCAGGTCCACTCTGATCTAGAGTGGTAGTGCTTGTCAGGCTCTATTTATGAGTCAAATAGATCTGTTTAGAAATTATTTTATTTCATAGAGCAATACAATAAACATGATTCCTTAACTTTAAGGCATAAAATAACCTTAGACAGTTTGACATGCTATTAAACTCAATTAATGAAATTGACTGGTTTGGTTTCTTTGTTTAATGGTATATATTTATAACTCTTCAATTGATAAGTGAATTGATTAATAAAAGTTTATATGTATTCACCCTGTTATATTTTTGTATCCTTAAATTTTGAAAACATCAATTATCAAACTTTGACATGCAGTACACTTAAAACTGATGAAAGAAATTTTTTTGGTTAATACTTCCAGATTAGAATTGGTTTGGTTTCTTTGTTTAATGGCATATCAACCTTTGTAGGTTATTTAATGCCAAAGCCATTCTCCGAGAAGAACAGTAGTGGTACTATTTAACCCATAGCTGGGAGGATAAGGTGGCTCATACCTTTCCCAAGGGTATTTGCCCGAAAGTGAACATGATAGTGCAACTGGAGTACAAAATCGTTTACTACAGTTCCGCAGTCCATTGTTTTAACCATTATACCACGAGCCCCCCCCCCCCATGAAATTGAATCAAATCTTTCTATCAATGTTTTCTTTAAAGAAAAAAAAAAAAAGAAGGAAAGTTATAAGTCTTAAAGGAAATTTAATTTTAAAACTTCATTAATAAAATAAAGAAATTTCTAACAATTTTATTCTTTCGCTTCCATCTCTTCCATTATATGATCTCAATCTCATTCCTTGTCTGAAATTACCATTCCTACGACTTTTCTATTTCTCATTTGCCAAAAGTCACCAGAATTTGACATCAGAATGTGGTATAACTTTAGTACACACACACGCACACACACACCTTGGGAAGTAAACAGATGGAGACTATTGTTAAAGAAGAATTATTAAATGGTTTGCTGTAAGCTTAACGGTGGACATTTAGATAGGGAGTAAGTTTTTTGTTTTATTTTAATAGAAGGGTCATTCAATAAATAAAGGGGACTTATTTTGACTAACAAGAGATCTATTATATATATATATATATATATATATATATATATATATGATGGTCATTCAATAAATAAGGACAATTTTTTGACTGAGGAGGGACCTATCATATATATGAGGGTCATTCAATAAGCAAGGTGAATTTTTTTGACTGAGGAAGAACCTTTTATATAATTGAGAATCGTTCAATAAATAAAAATTTTTGACTGAGGAGGGATCTATTATATAATATATATATATATATACATATATATGAGGGTCATTCAATAAATAAGGACAAGTTTTTGACTGATTATTCAACCTATTATAAATACAAGCATCATTCAATAAATAAGGGCAATTTCTTGACTGAGGAGGGATCTCTAATATATATGATGGTCATTCAATAAGTAAGGAGAATCTTTTTGACTGAGGAGGGACTTATTATATATACGAGGCTCATTCAATAAATAAGGAAAATCTCTTTGAAAAAAGCAAAATAAATTTTCCTTTTTTTTCCCAGAATTTTTTCCTAAAAATACAAACCCTACATGGTTTGAAATTGGTTTATAGCAAAAATTATTTTAATCCAGGAAAGATATTTGTTTGAAAGCTATTCAAAATGGGAGCAAATCAAACAAAGTGCTCCAGACTTGAACAGATGTTGTAGCATAGCCAAAATACAAATATGTAAAAAATTCAGATGTAGAGAAATCCCGAAACACTGACAACTCTCTGTCGTTCAGGTAAGAAAGAGAGAGACACAATTTTTACTATGCTGACCGTTCCTACATCGCCCACAGCCAACCCTTAGCTGGACTCGCCCGGCCCAAAATCAAATCTCAACTCACTGACCCAACAAACGCGTTGCGCATCCCGTAGCCCCCAGCTGGACTCACCTCGCCCAGAGTCAAATCACAACTGACAGACCGCTTCCAGGCATGATGTCCTTCACACCCCAGTCTCATTTCCTATCTGGGGTTTTTATTATGACATTTGTGATTGTCATATCCTCTGCACGCGAATGTGAACTGTACTCAATGTGTGCAACTGCACTAAGCCGAATAGTTCAAAGCCCAACCAAACTGAATGATAAAATATAATTAACGAAAATGATTAATAAAAAAAATCATTCCGTAATTATATAACAATGTCTGACATCGACAAAATGGATTATACTTGGGTATCCTCAATCTTTCAATTTCTGGAACAGAATAACTGTCAAGAAGTTTAAATACAAGGGTCATTCAATAAATAAAGTGAGTTTTTTGCCAAAGAAGTTTGCAATAGGAAGCACTGTTTACAGTTGCACCTTTTTCAAGGAAATCAATTGTGAATGGATCCTTTCAAGTTCCAAAATACTGTCAGCATGACCTTATTTACTGACACTTGCGTCAGAAACTTTTTCTTTACAGGAGAGTCAGCGTGGTTCCACTCAATAGACTGTTTTTTCAACTCAAATTCAGACTGACAAATCTATGTTTTGCCTATTTGTAAACAGTTTATTTTACTAAAACATGCTTCTCGATACACATCACTCATTCTTCTGTAAATTTAACATTGTTTGCACTTCTCAGCCAGCAAAAAATTTGATGACAGACCTCTGTTTAAGCCTGAAGCACTCAGTTTGATTTACTGCCATTTGGAATAGCCTCAAAACAAATATTTTTATGAGATTAAAATAATTTTAAAACTATTCCAAACAATGCAGAGTTTATATTTATGTGAAAAAAATTCTAAAAAAAAAAAAAAAAAAAAAAAAATTGTTTCTTTCTAAAAAGCCCCTTTTTAAAAAAAATCTAATCTAAAAAGTCACCCTCATATATATACATTTTTATCAGAATTTTGAAATTTAAAGAAAAAACGAAAATTAAATATTCAATCAAGTTATTTTTTTTCCTCACACTTTACATGTAATCCGGTCATCTATCTATGCACACAGACATGTACAGATAGATGGATCTGGATATCCAGCTTTGCAGGCATAGACATGTACAGATAGATGGATCTGGACATCCAGCTTTGCAGGCACAGACATGTACAGATAGATGGATCTGGACATCCAGCTTTGCAGGCATAGACATGTACAGATAGATGGATCTGGACATCCAGCTTTGCAGGCACAGACATGTACAGATAGATGGATCTGGACATCCAGCTTTGCAGGCACAGACATGTATAGATAGATGGATCTGGACATCCAGCTTTGCAGGCACGGACATGTACAGATAGATGGATCCAGCCATCTAGCTATGCCGGCACAGACATGTACAGATAGATGGATCCAAACAAGCAGGCACAGACATGTACAGATAGATGGATCCAAACAAGCAGGCACAGACATGTACAGATAGATGGATCTCGACATCCAGCTTTGCAGGCACAGACATGTACAGATAGATGGATCCAGCCATCTAGCTACGCCGGCACAGACATGTACAGATAGATGGATCCAGCCATCTAGCTACGCCGGCACAGACATGTACAGATAGATGGATCCAAACATGCCGGCACAGACATGTACAGATAGATGGATCCAAACATGCCGGCACAGACATGTACAGATAGATGGATCCGGACATCTAGCTATGCAGGCAAACATGTACACATGGTTAGATCTGGTCAGCAATCTGTACAGATGGTTGGCTGGTTGGTTGTCATATCAACCCTCATAGGCTATTTAATGCCAAATCATGTTTATATATATATATATATATGATTGAAAAAAGTGGAAAAGTGGATAAACTAAATATGGACAATGGATTCTCAATATTTCATTCTTTCAAATAAAGAAAGAAATATTGGGAATCCATGGTCAATGTTTGGTTTATCTGCTTTTCCACTTATTTTATCATCTTGTCAGATTTACGAAAATCTACAATTTCTCCATATATTTCAAATATATGATTTGTTAACAAGTTTGTAGGTCTAGGTAATATTATTTTTGAACAAGCCATAGCTCATTAGTTGGCACAGAATTAAATTCTTTCAAGTATTGCTATTTATTGTTTGCACACAGTTAAATAGCTATCTAACATTAATAGTTTTATCTGCACACAGTTGAATGGTTTCAAGTATTGCAATCTAACATTAATAGTTTTATCTGCACACAGTTAAATGGTTTCAAGTATTGCTATCTAACATTAATAGTTTTGTTTGCATACAGTTAAATGGTTTCAAGTATTGCTATCTAACATTAATAGTTTTATTTGCACACAGTTAAATGGTTTCAAGTATTGCTATCTAACATTAATAGTTTTATTTGCACACAGTTGAATGGTTTCAAGTATTGCTATCTAAAATTAATAGCTCTATCAAATTTAATACTAATCATTTGTTTGTAGAAATTTAAACGGTTTTAAGTTTAGAAAATGATTAAATATTTTTATTTGACCCATAAATGGAACCCTAACAAGTACTACCACTCCAAATCAGATTGAACCTGGGAGCAATGGCAATGAAGATATCGTCCACATTCCCTAGAGCTCCAGGACTAGAGCCTCACCATCAGATAGTTTAGTGTCATATCCAGGACACACATTGAGGAGCTCTTACTCCCGTAGAGATACAGTTGGCATATTCTACACCACCTGCTGACTGGGCAGCAAAAATTTGCTGAAATTTCCTTTTAATTCGGGAATAAAAAATACTTAAGCTGTAAAAGGATTTTTATAAACATGATTCAAAAACAAACATTTAAATCATTCGTATTAATTAATCTTTAGATTAATCTAATCAATCAACAAACAAGTCGACTTTGGCTGAATGGAATAACCCAAGTTAATTTTAGATATTTTGGAATAGTTTTAGTTGAGCAAGAATTTACACTTTGAAAAGCAAAGCTTCCCATAATCCCTTTCACGTGACTAAGTGCGGCAATGAAAATTACAACTTTGAAAAAGTAAAAATCTCAAATGAAGTCATCTGCTTTACAAAATTTAACAAAAAAAAAAAAAAAAAAAAAAGAAAAAAAGATTTCCCAAAAAAGCTACAAATAATAAAGCCAACAATGTTTCATCGTAAGATTATTTTCCAAGATGATAAGATCTTTATCTCAATCAATCTTACAGCCCTATCAGTATATTAGAAAATACTGACTGTATATCTTGCAGGCAGGTAAGGCCCCATCCACAAAGGGGTGCTTGGGTATGACACTAAACTGCATCTAATAGAGAGGTTCCATTTTTGGAGACCTGGGGAATATAGAGTACCACTGCATTTCTATTACTCCCAAGTCAACTTTGACTCCAAGTTGCAGCATCTATTTGTGTATAATATTCACACAATTACTTCCATGTCCACTCTGACCTGGAGTGGTAGTACCCGTTAGGTTCTCATCTATGGATCAAATAAATCTGTTTAAAAATGATTAGTATTCAAGAGAACTATGTATAAAAGAAATGAAAATTCTGAAGAAAAAACTATACAAAAAAATATAAACATGAACATACAATGAATGGGATTGGCTAACATCTAGGCATAAAATAACCCTAGGCAGGTTGATATGCCATCAAAGTGCCCGTGGTGTAATGGTTATCATTGTTGGAAATGGACACAGCGACACGAGTTCAAATCCTGGATGAGACTTGTTGCATTTCACATTGTACTAATACCCTTAGGAAAGGTATGAATCCAATTATTCTCCCTCCAGCCATGGGTAAATAGTAGGGCAGACTTGGTTCTTCAGCCTTCGTTAGGCAACTAGTCTAGGAGAAGGAAAACTCTGAATTCAAACCTGTTAAACTCTGCTTAAAAATTGACCTTGTGTCATATCCTGCCCGAGCGGAGGGGTTGGTAAATATGATATGCTATCAAACAATCTTAATGTCTATTACTTCCATTCTTATTTGAAGTCAAGGCAAAAACTGTAATGAATAGAATGCTTGTAAAATCTATATCAACAAGGAATAAGTCTTGGTTTTAACATGCCAGATAAATCTATTTTAGCAACACATACACAAGAAATAAAAATTCTTCCTTCCTTCTCAGAGAAAAAAAAAATGTGGAAGAATGTAAACAAACACTAAACTTACATGAGTATAGTAGGACACATTTTTTTTTTTTATGAAAGTAAAATCTCAGCAAGATTCTACCAACACTAACAGAATCTGACAGCCTACTCTCTACCCCAAAACAACAAAAGGGTGTGGTTTAGCAAAAGTTTGTGAAATATTTACCACTAAGAAAGAGTACAAGAACTAAAAATCAAAATTTAAAAACATTTGTTGATTTTCACTTTCTCCTTTTTTTTCTTTCCATCTGCAAGTTTTATGGAAGTCCACTGGTACAGTTTTCAAATGATTAAAATCCAATATATAATGCCTTTTCACCACAAAATATAGAATAAAGTTATTCAAGACTCCTGTTCTTATAATACTGTTGGCCAGGGACACCAGGGTTCAGTCCCAGGTCGAGTCATACCAAAGACTCAAAAAATGGTACTTGATACCTCCTTGTTTAACACTCAGCATTATAAAGTACATATAAAGGGTTAAGTGGAACAATCCAGGGAAAGGAGTAGTGCCCTCCCCTACACCTCAGTGTAGTAGTTACTGAAAAAGAAGCCTTTGGATCACCTTTGAATACAGTTGCCAACTTTACTTATATATATATATATATATATATATATATACACAACACAACCACACACACGCCTCTCTCTCTCTCTCTCTCTGTGTATATATATATATATATATATATATATATATATATATATATATATATATATATATATATACACACACAAGTATATCTCAAACAATAAATGTATAAAAAACTTAATATGTATTTAAGATCATTTTCAATGACAGAATTGTTTACAAAGGATAGAATCATTTTCAATGATAGAATTGTTTACAAAGGTGTAATAAAATTGGCTATTTTACAAAGGTGTAATAAAATTGGCTATTTTACAAAAGTGTAATAAAATTGGCTATTTCACAAAGGTATAATAAAATTGGCTATTTCACAAAGGTGTAATAAAATTGGCTATTTTACAAAGGTGTAATAAAATTGGCTATTCTACAAAGGTGTAATAAAATTGGCTATTTTACAAAGGCATTATAAAACTAGTAATTACTAGGGTGAATCAAGTTTTGCAATATTTTGGTATCCTGTGCACAGTTCAGCAGCTTTGGATGTTTTTGCCGAGGTCATGAAGATCCTATTTACCCAACCCCTCCGCTCGGGCAGGATATGACACAAGGTCAATTTTTTTTAAGCGGAGTTTAGCAGGTTTGAATTCAGAGTTTTCCTTCTCCTAGACTAGTTGCCTCACCAAGGCTGAAGAACCTAGTCTGCCCTACTATTTACCCATAGCTGGAGGGAGAATTATTGGATTCATACCTTTCCCAAGGGTATTAGTGCTATGTGAAATGCAATCAGTCTTGTCCAGGAATTGAACTCGTATCGCCGTGTCCATATCATGTGACGATAACCATTAAACCACAGGCACCTCCAAAACACCACGGACACCGAGGTCATGAAGATGATGAACTACATTGGACTTTGAGATGCTAAACTCACCCAATACTTTCCTATCCTTTAGTTTGTTTTGTTTTACGGCACATCAACCCCAGTGGGTCATTTAAGTTGTTGAGGTCGACCAAAAGGCTTCCTTTTTCAATAGCTACAACACCGAGGTGTAGGAGAGGGCGCGACTCCTTTCCCTGGATTGCTCCACTTTACCCTTGATACATACCTTATACTGCTGAGTGTTGAGTATCAAGTAACATTTTTAAGGTCTTTGGTATGACGTGATCTGGGATTGAACCCAGGTCTCCCAGACCATTGGCAAACACTCTACCCACTCAGCCATAGAGTGTATGAAGATCTTTTGGTAGGTATAAAATTTAAATATTGTTTTAAAAAGCGTATGCACAATAAAATATTTCGAAAATGATTAAAAACAATTTTATGCACCATTATTTTGCAACAACCCCATTGGACCGTGTGAAGAAAACATTATTACCCGTGCCAACTCTTCTGGCTTACGGTAATATTTAAGTGTTTTTTATATTTTATTAGTTTTTTAAATATTTTATGTGTTTCTTAATATTTCATGAGTCTTTTAAAAATATTTAATGACTTTTTTAATATTTCATAAGTTTTTAAAAAAAATATTTAATGACTTTTTTAATATTTCATGAGTCTTTTAAAAATATTTAATGACTTTTTCTAATATTTCATGACTTTTTAAAAAAATATTTCATATTTCCACCGTCAGAACCTACCCAGAGTTTAGGCATTTATTACTTAAGCAGGCCATTTTTGAGACTCAGCATGAACTACTGACCTTGCCAGCAGGACGTACGGTCCATCAGAACGAAGTTGCCGGTGTGAGACCCTGATCCTCACCAAGTTACCAAGAACTGACTAACTCATGTCCTTAGACCAACCTACATGCTACACACACAACCTTTCTATATTTTGTACACCGAAAATTATGAACTTGAGAACCTATAAATTACTTGTTGTTTGGAAACTGTTTTTTTTATCAACAATAATATACATTTGGGTTCCGGTCACTTGCTATCAACAACCTCTTCTTTTCAAGTGTGAATCTTCGTTACCCTTACTCTCAAAAATAATCACAATGTTGGGTGGGACAGTGTATAGTCACCTTCCTAACGAGAACTTTAACTATCTGTTTTCCCCACGCTACAGATAGTCAGAGGTAAATAGATGGGTGATTATCAACTAGATAGCGTTATCGACGATCAACTTGCCAGGAGGTGATTTTGATCACCACCTGGCACCCCTAAGGGTTTATATTGCTATGTATCAATAATAATTCAATTAAACATCAGTCTTTTCCTTACACACAGTTAAATGATCAAACAGCTCTATTTCAAACAATTCAATTCATTTGTTTATACTCAGTTTAAATGTCAAACAGATCTATTTGACCATGGGTCAAATAGATCTGTTTGACATTTAAACTGATAGAATCCTTCCAGGTGCAACCACTCTGGGTCGGAGTGGATCTGGGAGCAATGGCAATGAAATTTACAAGGCTAGAGCTTCATCATAAGATTGTTAATTGTCATATGCAGAACACTGGTCAGGGGAGTTTTACCCCTCTGTAAAGATGCAGTCAGTGCATTCTACAGCATCAGCAAACTGGAATGCACCAGCTCGGATTATATCATATCCTGAGGTTAGGAAACCGTGCAAGTTATATGAATCACAATTATTATTGTTTACATACATCTGTTCAACGGCTACCAAGACCTCAATTTATATATGTAGAGATTTGCAATAAACGCTAATGGCAACACGATTACTTCACTCGCTAGTGAACTCAACTCTACGGGGGTAGGGAGTATATATATATATATATATATATATATATAAGCGAGAGAAAAAAACACCCCAAAAAGCAAAAGGAGAGATACAGAATTAGACATAGATGATGGGAGTTAGAAGATAGAGATAAGTGCCAGAAATAGACGTGAGAAAAATAGATTTAATTATGTAAATCTATAAGAGCAAAGATTACCAAGCGAAGCAAATTAAATTTTATGGTTTTATCTTGAAAGCCAGCTTCTATCACTCCCATCAAGTACCACCATTTTGGCAAATATCAAAGATTAATTTGGCTAGACTTGTTATGAGGATATCAGGTGAACATGTTTGCATATTTGCTCTAAATACTGCGTAAATTTTGTGTTTTAACACATAATGCAAACTATATAAATTCTAATCTTTGGTCAGTACAAATTGATAAAAAGTTGACCAAATGCTAAATTTAGCTGAAAGAAATGCAAAAAAGTCAATGCATATTATACTGAGGTTCCACAGTGGGTAACATACTGAGGTTCAACACTGTGTATTATACTGAGGTTCCACAGTGCATATCATACTGAGGTTCCACTGTAAATAGCACACAGTAATATGGTTTCAAGTGTCTTATTAAATAGTATTAATTATGTTTCCAAGTAATTATTTCTATTTGATAATAGTTATTAGTTTGCGCATTGTCATAGGGTTTTAAGTAGCTAATAATAATCCTTAGTAAACAATTACATCTTCATCTATTCTTAAGAGAAATAATTAACAGTGATGTGTCAAATATTATCTAATACAAATAATTTGCACAGAGTAATATGATTTCAAGTATTCTTATCTAATCATAATAATTATAGGTTTCCAAGTAATTATATCTATTTCATAGTTATTTGTTTGCCAAAAGTTAAATGGTTTTTAGTAACTAATAATAATCCTTAGTAAACAATTATAGCTTCAAGTAACAATTCTTAATGCAAATAATATACATTTATATGGTATCAAGTATTCCTATTAAATACAAATAATCTGCAGTTATATGGTTTCTAGTACTTCTATCAAAAGCCAGTAATTTGCAAGCAACTAACTGATAATAATAATCCTTAGTAAACAATTATAGCTTCAAGTAACTATTCTTAATACAAATAATATACATTTATCGTATTTACCCAACCCCACCATTCGGGCAGGACATTAAGATTTTTTGATGGCATATCATATTTACCAACCCCTCCGCTTGGGCAGGATATGACACAAGGTCAATTTTTAAGCAGAGTTTAACAGGTTTCAATTCAGAGTTTTCCTCCTCTTAGACTAGTTGCCTCACCAAGGCTGAAGAACCTTGTCTGCCATACTATTTACCCATAACTGGAGGGAGAATATTTGGATTCATACCTTTCCGAAGGGTATTAGTGCTATGTGAAATGCAATCAGACTCGTCCAGGATTTGAACTTGTGTCGCCGTGGCCATTTCCTACAACGATAACCATTACACCACGGACACTTATTTATATGGTATCAAGTATTCTTATTGAATACAAATAATCTGCAGTTATATGGTTTCAAGTACTTCTATCTAATGCCAACAATTTGCAAGCAACTAATCGATAATAATAATCCTTCGTAAATAATTATAGCTTCAAGTAACTATTCTTAATACAAATAATATACATTTATATGGTATCAAGTATTCCTAATTATCCTTAGTAAACAATTATAAGTAAGCAAAGAAGAGGCTTTTATTTTCTGTGAATAGAAAAGGAAAAAATGGAAATGTTAAGTAACAGTTGAAAGGTGACACATGTAGACACAAATGTAAGATATATATATATAATGTTAAATTAAATGAATAGTGGGTAGAACTATCAACTAATTGAATATTGGTGCTAGTGGTACATAGAGAGAGAGAGAGAGAGAGAGATTGGTTGTTTTATTAAAATGGTAAGGAATCTTGGGAGTTCAAGAAAATGGATATATGAAATGTGAAGTGATCAGTTAATGGGTTGACAGGAAGGACTTTGTTCTTTTAACAGAATAAAAATGTTTGTTGATTGATGATGATGGGAAATATTGATCTATTTCAGTAATGTCTGGGGCAGCTACTCTAAATTATATTAGCTTTTCTGTTTTTCTCATATACATAATTAATTATAGATAAAATACACGATCACAACACATCAAGACTATATATATATATACATACATACATACATACATACATACACACTCTCACAGATATATATATATATATATATATATATATATCATCATTATCATCATATCGCGCTGGTAGCGCGGATATCTCCGACCCTCTCTCGCCACTCCTCCCTATCGTTCATCGCCCTAGGTAGGTCTTCAGGACAACATCCTGTATCCCCACATAGCTGCTGAATGTACGTTCGAGCTGGTCGTCCTGCTTTTGCGCAGCCATGTGTGGGGATCCATAAGAGTACATCTCTTATGAGTTCATCTCTACTTCTCCAGCAGTGTCCTGCATGTCTGGTTCGTCTAACTTGGATAGTTTTCGTGATGGGGGTAGGTGGCCGTACAGTTGGTGTCTTGTGGGGTGTTGCTGCCAGGACTTGTTCAGGATTGCACGCAGCATTCTTGTGTAATTGCCATCTAGCTTCTTCTCCAGCCGTTTTGTTAGCGTCCATGCAGTGCATCCATATAGCAGTATCGATGTGACCGCTGCCTGGAAGAAACTGCGTTTCATTTTATCGGTTAGGTCTGATTTCCATATAATCGATAGCCTATTGATAGCTGTCCATGCTTTCGTTAACCTCGTTTCGATGTCCTTTTCGGTTGATTCGATGCTGCTTCCTAGGTACGTGAATTTGTCTACTAGTTTAAGTGGGGTTCCTTCTAGAGTGGAGATGTCCCCCGTTTGGTTATAGCACATATATTCCGTTTTGTGTGCATTAACATAGAGGCCTATGCTTACTGCTGCTCGTTCCAAACTATGCAGAAGTGTTTCGGCTTGGTCAGGTGTATTTGCCAGTATCGCTATGTCATCGGCGTAGTCGGCATCGGTAATTGTTGTTGCGGGGTATCTTCTGCTTCTTTTCTTTGTCAGTTCGAAACCATTCTCTTTGGTTTTGTCGATCGATGTTCTAAGTACGTAGTCTAGACAAATGATAAAGAGGTACGGGGCCAGCGTGTCCCCTTGTAGTACTCCTGCTACAATGTCAAAGTATTCTGTGTCTCCATCCGGTGATCGTACTTTTACTTTAGTGTTTCTATAGAGAATCGTTATTGCCGCTACGGTTTCTTTAGGTATGCCGTACGCTAGTAGGATTTGTTCCATCTTTCCTCTGTGAATGGAGTCGAAAGCCTTGGTAAAGTCGACAAATATTAATGTCGCTTGTAGGTTCTTTGCCCGTACACCTTCGAGGATTCTGCGGATGGTTAATATTTGTGAGGTCGTGGATCTATTTCTTCGGAAGCCATTTTGGTTTTTTTTAAGTATGTTGTCGATTTTGGGTTCTATTCGGTTTTGTATTAGGGCATTGTAGATTTTGGCAGCTATGGATGTAAGTGTTATGCCTCGGTAGTTTTTGGCTAATCCGAGGTCCCCCTTTTAAGGGAAGGGGAGTATGCATCCCTTCATCCATCTATCTATCGGATTTTGATTGTATACTGCGTTGCAGTGTCGGAGCAGTATGTCGTCGAATTGTCTGGTCTTCCATACTTCCGGGGGAATTTCGTCCAGCCCTGCAGCTTTCCTATTTTTAATTTTTCTGAGAACCGAGTCGAGTTCTTCTTGTGTGAACAGTCCTAGTTTAATGTCTAATTGTTTGCTAATTATTCTGGTGATTGGTTCATGCGTTATTTTTGGTGGGTTTCCAAGTAAGTTTTCGAAGTGCTGTTTCCACAGTTTTATTCTTTCTTATTGGTTTGCTGCTTTAAGTTTTGTTTTGGCTGTGTTCTTTCTTCTGCTCACTTTGTTTATTGTTTGCCAGGCTATTCTAGATTGTCTATCTTCCACCGAGTCTCTAATCTTATCTATCTGATTTTGAATGTATTCTGTCTGTTCCTTTATATATATGCCTGCTAATTGATATTGTGCCGTTTTTAGTTTTAAGGCATTTGTGTTTGTTGGGTTTTTTCGATAGTTTTTGGAGGCTGTTTTCACTAGTGCACGTTTTTCTCTCACCGCTAAAGTTTCCCATGGGACTCTATATTTAGTTTTAATTTTTGTTGGAATGTATTTTGCTGCTGCCTCGAGGTGTGCATTGACAAAATTTTCGTATTCGTTGTTTGGTGTACTTTTTTCCGTCTTTTCTTGTAGTGTTTCGAATCAGTTTCTTAATTCTAATACGTATTTATCTCTTATATCTTTGTTGTTTAATAGGGCCCAGTCATAGTGTTTGGTGGGCTTAACCGTATTTTCGCCGTGACTATTCGGTGATCGGTGGACACACCCTCAAAAGAGGAGTATGCCTCGCAATTCAGTGCACTAACATACATATATACACACTCTCACAGATATATATATATATATATATATATATACACACACACTCTCCCACACACACACACATATATATATATATAGAGAGAGAGAGAGACATACATATATACATACACACACACATACACTCTCACAGATATATATATATATATATATATACTCATATATGTGTGTGTGTGTGTGTGTGTGTGTGTGCATACACACACATACACTCTCACAGATATATATATATATATATACTCATATGTGTGTGTGTGTGTGTGTGTGTATACATGTGTATATACATATGCATGCATATATGAGTATATGTTTGTCTATATATATATATATATATATATATGAGAGTGTGTGTGTATGCATATATGTCTCTCTCTTTATATATATATATATATATATATATATATATATGAGAGAGAGAGAGAGAGACACACACACACACACACACACACATATATATATAGACATACATATACTCATATATACATGCATATGTTTACACACACACACACACACACACATTTATAGATTTACATACCCACCTGCAAGAGCAAGATGTGAAGCAAGGTCATTTTCTGATGTGAAGTTTAACAGGTTTGAATTCAGTTTTCCTTCTCTCAGACCGGTTGTCATACCAAGGTTAAAGAGCCCAGTCTGCCCTACTATTTACTCATAGCTGGAGGAAGATTAGTTGGATTCATACCATTACCAAAGGTATTAGTGAAATGTGAACAGCCTGAATCAGTATTTTAATTCGGGTTGCTGTGTCCATTTCCTATGACAATAACTATGAACGCCTCAGTATATGCGCACATATATGTACACATATATCATAAACAAGGAAATTATTTGTACCTCCATTGAATATTTTGATCCATTTCTTAGAAATAAATACTTGTATGACATCGTACTTTTAATATGTAATTACATACAAAAAAAAAAGGGAAAATAAAACTCAATTTTGAGGAGGAGAGGGTTAAATTCTCTAAATTTGAGAAGAAAAATAAACTAAAGAGGAAAAGACAAAATTATTTGTACAGTATGAAAAATTGAAAAAAATTGAACAATTTTCACAATATTAATCGTCAATAGCATGGCCTCTCAGTTATCAAACTTGCTGCAATCATTTCCTAAAGTTTTGAAAAGATTTGAACAAGTCTTTTCAGGGACTTTCTTCCAATATTCAATAGTTCAACACTTTCTAATTCCTGAAGGTTTTTTTGGTGACTGACAATTTATTTGAACTTTCAAGTCTTGCAATTGATTTTCAATAGGATTCAAGTCAGGACTCATGGAAGAACTGTAAATTTATTTTTCCAAAGCCATACAGTCACTGAATTAGATATATGTTCGTGATCATTATCTTGCAGAAAATGAATCACCAGCCTTGATCACAATTTTGTGCTGATAGTTGTAGATCTCATTCCAGAATTCTGATAGTCTTCAGATTTCGTTATTCCTCTTATTGCAGTTAATTTCCCAGTCCCACTTAAGCCAAAACCACCCAAAAACATCATCAAGTAGCCTCCATGTTTTAATGTTGGCACTGTGTTCTTAGGGAGGAAAGCATCACCTTTCTTGCACCAAATCTTCTTTCCATCATTACGTCGGAAAAGCTCAGTTTTTCTTTCATCGATCTATAGTGCTTGTTCCCAAAAGCAATTTTCTTTGTTCAAGAACGTTTTAACAAAATCAAACCGAGCAACAATGTGACATGATTTGTGAACAGGGGTTTTGTTGTAGTTGGTTTTCATACAATCCATTTCTATTCAAACAATGTTGCATTGTGCAAGTACTTACACAGATACCCATCATATCCAAACTTTTGGTGATGTCTTTCAAAATAATTCTCAGGTTTATATTAACCTCACAACACAGTTTTTGTGCAGTTCTTGTTGTTGACGATTTGGGTTTTCTTCCACGCACAAGCAAATTCTGTCATACCAAACAGTTTGAACTTCTTTATAATGGACTGCACTCTTGATCTAGGGATAGATAACCAGTTTGAAAAAGTGCTGTAACTGGTCCCCAGCTTGTGCAA
>OY757940.1:11494063-11546563 GCA_963585895.1 Sepioteuthis lessoniana
ACCAGTACACATCTACTCGATGGCTCTTCTTGGCCATAGAAAGAGATGCCAAGATCCAGCCAATCAACAGCTACAGCTTCTCAAACAGTCATTTTTAGGAATAAATTTGAAAATCTCAAACAAACCTTTTCAGGATTATAAGTCTTGCTCCTTCTCTTCAATCTTTTTTAATGATTTTCAGCGGGTACCACGGGGATGATGATGTAGTTGCATTGCCAGACACCATGAACACTCAGAGCGAAGGACCAGCCCATGAGCAAACAACCCTGCTCAGACTATCATTGACTCTTTGAGGTCAACATAGACTACACCCAGGTAACCAACAATTTAACAAACTGGAACATCAATCATCCAATTTCTGCAACCCAACATGTCCAAATCTCTGACCATCTCCAGATATTTGGCCGTGCAGCAACACCTATGACCAGCCCAGAACTTCAAGAATTGTTCCAGATCCTCTAAACTCACTATCGCCAAGAACCATTAGACAGCCGAGTCTAAATCTTCAATACCAACATGGACGGAATTCGACAACACAAACTTAAGATACCACAGAGACTACATGGACCATATTCAGCCACAGAGATTCTACACACACAAATCCTTTGTGTACAATTCACCCAGTAAAAACTTAGCATTTTTAACTTATCTCATCTTTGTAATCCTAGCTTAGTGGAGGTGTCCTCGTGGTGTAATGGTTAAAGCCATGGACTGCGGAATCGTAGTATGCAAGTTCGTACTCCAGTCGCGCTATTACGTTCACTTACGGGCAAATACCCTTGGGAAAGGTATGAATCCCCTTATCCTCCCAGCTATGGGTTAAATAGTACCACTACTGTTCTTCTAGGAGAATAGCTTTGGCATTAAATAACCTACAAAGCTTGGTATGCCATTAAACAAAGAAACCAAACCAAACAAAACCTAGCTTAGTCTGTGTCATGTCACTTTCATATATTTTTGCAGGATCGACATATTAATCAGTCCTGAATATAAATATTAAATGAATATAAAAAAATCATTTACAATCCAAATTTATCTGTTGAGTTGAAAGAAAATTATATTCAACAAAATACTATGTTAAGGAGAACACGTAAATATTATACTGATCCTTAAAAGTGTGCAAAAATACTGTGATGCTGAGTAGAATCACCAATCCATATTTAGATATCAATACTACTGTATTGGCCTAGTAGGTAGAGTGTCCGCCAATGGTCTAGGAGACCTGGGTTCAATCCCAGGTCGTGTCATACCAAAGACTTTAAAAATGGTACTAGATAACTCCTTGCTTAACACTCAGCAATACAGGGTACATATCAAGGGTAAAGTGGACCAATCCAGGGAAAGGAGTAGTGCCCTTCCCTATAACTCAGTATTGTAGCTATTGAAAAAGGAGCCTTCTGGCCACCCTCGACTAAAGGGAGACAACTTTACTTTTTACTTTACTACTCTATGGTTGCACCACATAGACTAACAAAAATCTCAGAGAAAAAGATAGACGGGAACTACACAAGGATGTTGTGTGCAGTTTTAAACAAATCCAGGAAGTAGCTTTCTACAATAAAGCAATTGTATAGCTGCTTATAAACCAATCAATTAAAAAGAGCAATATATAATGGGAACGGCCAGGTTAGTAAATCCTCTTTATACATATAAATTAAATATATATCAATTGGTTTTGTTGAGTTTTATGGCATATCAACCATTGTTGGTTATTTAATGCCAAATCCTCTTTATACATATAAATTAAATACATATGATTTGGTTTGGTTGGCTTTTATGGCATATCAACCACTGTAGGTTATTTAATGCTATATCCTCTTTATACATATCTATTAAATATGATTTGGTTTGGTTGGGTTGGGTTTTATGGCATATCAACCATTGTAGGATATTTAATGCCAAATTCTCTTTATACATATATATTAAATATATAGGATTTTATTTGGTTTGGTTCGATGGCATATCAACCATTGTTGATTATTTAACGCCAAATCCTCTTTATACATATATATTAAATATATATGATTTGGTTTGTTCTTTTAGCACATCAAGTATTGTAGGTCAACTATTGCCAAATCCCTTTTTATACGAAAACAGTTCTATTTCAAACAATTCAGTTTAGCATGAGTACAATTTTTTATTTACACACAGCTAAATGTAAAAACAGTTCTATTTCAGACAAATCAATTTAGCATAATGAATAGTTTAAATGCCAAAAACAGTTCTATTTCAAGCTATTCAGATTGGTCAACAAAGTTAAATGGTTCCAAGTATTGCTTTGTATCACCAACAGTTCAATTAAACATCAATCATTTATTTACAAGCAGTTAAAGTTCAAAATAGTTATATTTCAAACAATTCAGTTTAGCATAAGCACACTCAACTGTTTATGAAAACTTTCCAAAAAGCTTCTAATTTGGTCTCTGTGGGAATTTCTGCAGGATTTTTCAGTACCTCGCATGAACATAATCCAATTATTTTTCGGAAACTGATGGTCTCCCAGGACTTTGACCTCCAAGGTAACATTTTGTTATTCTAAATTTCTTGACCAATTGTAGATTGATTGTCTCGTCAGCAAAACTTGTACAGGAAAAAATTCAGAATAACTTAAATGTACATCCTCAGTATCTTTTAAAAGGAGGAGAGAAAGAGAAGCAATAGGAAAAAGTGAGATAAAAAAGTACAGAGAAACACAGAGAGAGAGAGAGAGAGAGAGAAGTAAAACAAGAAAAAGAAGAGAGAAAGAGGCAAAATTGAGAAAATGAGAGAGAGAGAGAGAGAGAAGCAAAACAAGGAGAGAGGCAAAGAAAGAGAGAGAGAGAAGTCAAAGAAGAGAAGAAACAAAAAAAAGAGAAGGTTAGGTGGTTGGGTTTTATGGCATATCAACTCATGTAAGTTATTTAATGCCAAATTCTGTATATATATATATATATATATATATATATATGTAGTACAATTTGATGGAGACTCAAACTCGGTTAAGTCGTCATAATAAATTTATTTTGGCGGAGATTTATATGATTTTCTTCATATATTCTATGTAAAGAATAATCCACACCTACTGTCCTTGGACACTGACAGGATATTTTAAAGAGATATATATATATATATATATATATATATATATATATATATATATATATATCAAACAAATATAATTTGTAAATGAATTATTTGTAGGTAACATTTTTAGGGGTTCTTTTGTTTGCACACAGTTAAATGGTTAAACAGTTCCAGGAGGGTTGCTTGAAGAAGGGAAGAAGCAAAGTGAGAGAGAGAGAGAGAGAGGTTAAGATGAAAGGATGAGGGAGAAAGAGGTAGTAGAACTAGAGAAAAAAAGGAAAAACAAAGATGTAAAACAAAAAAAAGAGAAAGAAGAAGTACAAGAGAGAGAGAAAGTCAAAACAAAAGAAAGAGAGGGAGAAAGAGTTATCACAACAGAGAGAGTAAGATAGAGAAAGAGGCAATGCATAAAAGAGGAAATACATACAAGGCAAATGAAGAGAGAGAGAGAGAGAGAGAGAGAAGCAAGGGTGAAGAAAAGAGAGAGAGAAGCAAGGGAAGAGAGCAGCAAAAAAAAAAAAAAAAAAAAAAAAAGAAAGAGACACACAAAAAGAAAGATTAACTGTTGGAAAAATTGTGAGAAAATTCAGCTGGAGTGACAGATATGTAGTGAGAACCCAAGAGCCAAACAGAAGCACAGAAACAGAAAAAAAAAAAAAAAAAAAGGAACAGATCAATAAAAAAAAACAAAAAAAAACAAAAACAACTGAACTTGCTGCTGCTGCTGCTGCTTGAACAGAATATTTTCAGACATGTCTCAAGAAAACAAAAAAATTAAAAAAAATAAAAAAACAACAAAAAAAAACAACCAACCCCATTCTCCAGAGCAGCACACTTACATCGATTTACTCTGGGATGCATTCCCCTGCACACTCAAACACCCTCTGCTCCCCACAGCCACTTGCCATCTCACTACTATCACCAATGGTTTCTTTCTGTTTTTTTGGGGTCCATCCCCCCACACATTGTTATAGCATTATTGGTCTTCCATACATTTGCTGTAACATAGCAGCAGGAGCTGCAGTCTAAAATAAAAGCCTGGTAATTTCATACATCAAATACAATTCTTGTCCTTAGATTTTTCTTTTTTTTTTTTTTTTATTCCTTTTTTTTTTTTTCTTTTAAAGATTTTCAAGAGATTTTGTCTGAGCAATTTCTTTTTTGGTACTCAATCACTGCTTACATAAAAGTTCTGCATACTTCTAGAAACAAATATACACACTCACATACACAAATACACATACATATACACACACGCAGACAAATATACATATATACACATACACAAATACACAGACAGACTGACAGAGATACAACACTGTACGAATTGATTATTAGCTGAATTTGGACCTGATATTTTCACTGCATAATGTTCCATAATTCATACACACTTGGGCCCAGTAAGCTGGAGCTGTAGAATACGCCAACTGCATCTCTGCAGAAGGGTAAGACTCCCCCAATAAGTGTCCTGGACATGATACTAAACAATCTGATGGTGAGGCTCCAGTAATGCTGGAGCTTTGGGGAATGCAGAGTACCCATTCATTACCTGATCCAGTCGGCTGCAGCTGTAGAATACACTGACTGAATCTCTGCAGAGGAGTAAGACTCCCCCAACAAGAACAAGTGTCCTTGATATGATACTAAACAATCTGATAGTGAGGCTCCGGTAAAGCTGGAGCTTTGGGGAATGCGGAGTACCCCTTTATTGCTATTGCTCCCAGGTCCACTCTGGCCCGGAGTGGTAGTACTTGATAGGGTCCTATCTATGGGTCAAATAGAACTAAACTGTGTACTTATGCTAAACTGAATTGCTTAAAATAGAACTGTTTTGACATTTAAACTGTGTACTTATGCTAAACTGAATTGCTTGAAATAGAACTTTATATGTATAAAAATAGATTTAGCATTAAATAACCTACAGTTGTTGATATGCCATAAAACCAAACCAATCATACATACTAATGTATTAAGTACATTGACAAGGGAGAAGATTATGTTGAAAATTTAATATTTATTATGTAAAATAATGCTTTTTTTCATTATCAGACCATAGACTTACATATTTACCCAACCCCTTCACCACAGGGAGGATACGACACAAGGTCAATTTTTAAGTAGAGTAAAGTTGGTTTGAATTTAGAATTTTCCTTCCAGTCTACCCTACTATTTGACAGGCAAAAAATAAAGAAGAGATGGATTCATGCCTTTTCTAAATCATTAACAGGAATGGTCTCATCGAGGATTTGAATACTGGCTGCCAATTCCATTTCCAAAGATTACACAAAATACACCTCCATACTAGGACTAATCTATTAGTTAAACGATTAATATATCTTCAAGTGGGGATTAATTTTATGCATATGGCTTGCAGACACAGATTAAATTTATATATATGTGTGAGTGAATATAGATATATTTGTATCCTTCATCTGCAGGTCATCAAGTTGACAATGCTTGTTCTATGGGTGATCAGTCTCCATAATTATAACGTTCTCCTTAAAGTGAGCATTTCTTTTGCTACTTGTGGCCTTTTTCTTCTGTCCTATCAGTGGAGCCTAGAATACAGCGAATGTACCTTGTGCAAAGGGTAAGATGCCCTACCATAAAATGAAGAGTGTTCTGAATTAGACACTAAACAGCATTTGATAGTGAGACTCTAGTTCTGGATATCTGGGGAGCGTGGAGCACCCCTTTCAGTGTCATTGCTCTCAGATCTACTCTGACCTGGAGTGTTAGGACTTGTTAGGGTCTCCTCTATGGTATCAAATAGACTTATTAAAAAAATTATCTCTATTTCGATAGGACCGCATGCAAAAAAAAAAGTCTCAATAATCAACACAAAAGATGCAAATATCAGCATACAATGAATGCAGTTCTCTAACCTCTAGGCATAAAATAATCCACCGGCTAGGGTATTTAAAAAACACCCTAGCCGGTGGCAAAAGCTGCTCGGTAGCGCCAGGAGTGGCAGTACCGCCTTGAGCTACCGAAACTGTGTTATCACCCTGGATGGCGGCTGATGAGGCTAGGGTATCGCACGTGCTTCCACACGTTGTATGATGAAAAAAAAAAAAAAAAAAAAATATATATATATATATATATATATATATATATATATATATATTTTTTCATCATTTGAAAATATATATATATATATATATATATATATATATATATATATATATATTTACATATTCCTTTGCATGAGTGACACAGGCCAATTTTTTAAGCAGAGTTTAACAAGCTTGAATTCAGAGTTTTCGTTCTCCTAGACTGGTTGTCATACTAAGGTTAAAGAGCCAGTCTGCCCCACTATTTACCCATAGCTGGAAGGAGAACAGTAGAATTCATACCTTTCCCAAGGGTATTAGTGCTATGTGAAATGCCTCATCTGGTTCATCGTGTCCATTTTCAACGATGATAAACATTACACCACTGGAACCTCTACAACAAACCAACTAATATATATATATATATATATATATATATATATAAATTGGTTGGGTGGTAGTGTTTTATGGCATTTCAACCCTTATACATTATTTAATGCTAAGTCTTGCCTATACACAACACATACACAATTTGTAAGCAAACAGTTTGTAGGTTAAATTACTTTTAAACAAGCCAGACCTCATTTGTTGGCGCACAGTTAAATGGTTCCAAATATTGTGAACACTAATGATACTGAATGGTTTCAAGTATCACTATTTAACATTATTTCAAACAATTTAGTTTAGCATAAGTACACAGTTCAAATGTCAAATTGTTCTATTTGACCCATAGATAAGACCTTATCAAGTGCCACCACTCTGGATCAGAGTGGACCTGTAAGCAATGGCAATAAAGGGGTACTCCACATTCCTCAATTTAGCATAAGTACACAGTTTAGTTCTATTTGACCCATAGATAGGATCTTATCAGGTGCTACCACTCCAGACCAAAGTGGACCTGGGAGCGATGGCAATAAATGGGTACTCCCCATTCCTCAAAGCTCCAGCATAACTGAAGCCTCACCATCAGTTTGTTTAGTGTCATATACAGGACACTTGTTGGGGGAGTCTTATCCCTCTGCAGAAATGCAGTCAGTGTATTGTGTGGGCCCAACTGACTGGGCTATAACTCGAGATGGATCTACATGCAGTTAAAATCAATCACGAAGACCAACAATAATATATACACGAGACAAAAAAATGTTTATGAATAATTTCATTTAATTAAAAAAAAAAAAAATCAATTCCATATTGATAAACTGATAATTCTATCATGAACGCAAACAATTTTTTTTTTTTATTTACAATATAAAATTCTATAGAATATAATTCTATAGAATATAATTCTATAGAATATAATTCTAATGCAACCATTCATATTGCAAAAATAACATTTCCAAAGTTGAAATTAACCCGTCAGGTTCTGTCTATTCCCCCAACCTCGAACGATGACCATTTTCTCAAGCTTCTAAGAGCATATCTTTCCTCTTCAGGTCCAAATTGAAAAAAGATTTCAGTGAATTTATTGATTATTCTTTGAATAAAGACCTCTTCACAAAAGTTGCAACCAAAAAGGGATAAATGTATAAAAACTGAAAATATTTTTATTGAATAATTTCTTTCTAATAAAGTTCAATTATATTTATTTTCAAAATATCAGCAATTCGATCCTGAATAATCTGATAAAACACAGGAAGAGACTTAATCTGTGAAAGAAATTAAAATTATTTCATAATTTTCATAATCTTACTAGAATTCATCAAATGCCTTTTTTGTCTATGTATCATATTATTTTTTTATAACACGCACCTCTAACTGGACAATGAAATTCTGCCAAAAAAAAAAATTCTTGAATATAATATCCACTGACTTTTTAAAATTTGTAGCAACTAAATTTAACCTCAATTTACAATTTGTTAAACTTTTTATTGGTTCAGAGAGACAAAAATAAAAATTTATACAGTTTATATTATATCTTAAAACACAAAATTTACACAGTATTTTGATCAAACATACAGAAGTTGTTTAAACAAAAATGCAACAAGCTTGCAGTGAAAATAAGCATACATCAGGAGAAAGAAAATAAACACATACCGTTGTATAGTGGCTCGTAACACATGACTTCCTGTATCGCAGAAGTATAAAAGACGCCATGTTTCTCAAGCAGGGAGACAGAGATGGAAAGAGAAGCAGAGAGACAACTCTGAAGGACATCGGTCAGTAGTAAAACCAACTTTGGACATAACTCCTACAGCACGAGACTTATAATACTAGTTGGACTGTAACACTTGAGTTAATCATATTTACCAATCCCTCTGCTCGGGCAGGATATGACACAGGGTCAAATATTTTTTTAATTTTTTTTAGTTTTCCTTCTCCTAGACTAGTTGCCTCACCAAGGCTGAAGAACCAAGTCTGCCCTAGGTTTCATATATTCACCCATAGCTGGAGGGAGAATAATTGGATTCATACCTTTCCTAAGGGTATTAGTGCTATGTGAAACACTATGTCTCGTCCAAGATTTGAACTCGTGTCGCCGTGTCCATTTCCTCTGACGATAACCATTACACCATAGGCACCTCCATTAAAAAACATTTGAGTTAATAAACAATTAACTTTATTTTCACTGTGTATCATTTTCCTTACCACGATACAACACATACATACATTCCATGGATATTTCTTTGTGATGGCATGTCAACTCATCTAGGGTTATTTCATGCCCAGAGGTTAAGGAATCATGTTCATTGTACATTCTAATTTACATTTTTTGCATAACTTACTTTCAGCCATCCAATCTTGAATTGGAGAGGTATCGGACTGGAAAAAAGTTAATTATATAGTTTTCTTCTATAATACCTAATATAGTTTTCTTCTATAATACCTAATATAGTTTTCTTCTATAATACCTAACTTTTCAGCTGAAAAATCTGGAAAAGCAGTGTGTCTTATATACAAATTATTATGATAACTATAAAATAACAAGAGTTAGTAATGGGACACAGGGAAAATATGTTCAATATGTTAGTTTTTTAAAAAATCAAAGACATTTTTTAAGTTCTTAGCCAGGGATTCAATTTAGAATATAAGTATAATGCTCAATTTGACACTTTGAGTCTCTCAGGTTAGCTAAACCAAATCTTTATCCATTAGTTTAATTGTATAAAGTTTTGACGAAATAACATTTAGTGATTTTTTTCTGTCCAATCAAAATTTAGAGACTTTTGATAGTTCTTAACAAGGGATTTGATTTAAAATGTAATTCTGATGCTAAACTTGACACTGAGAGTTTGATAGCTTAACTAAACCAAATACGAGGATCATTAAATAAGTTTCCAGACTTTTTTTGTATGGGCACTTTTATTGATAGTACACACATGAAACTCTAGTCCCCTTCGAAGTATCTCCTCCGGCTGCAATGCTCTTGTTGTACCATTCTAACAACTTCTCAAAGGCCCCATGGAAGTCCTCTTGTGTGAGCATGTCAATGACCTTCGTCACAGCCTCTTTCATCTCCTCAATTGTCTCATAATGACAGCCTCTAAGTTTTTCCTTGAGCTTAGGGAATAAGCAAAAGTCACAGAGAGCAAGGTCTGGACTGTAGGGAGGCTGAGGACCTGTCTTGATGCCCATCTTGGTCAAATAGTCTGTAACAAAGATGGAATTGTTGACTGGTGCCACTGACCCGATTTGAAGAGTGCTGGCCTCTTCCGATGGAATCTCTTTCTGAACTCCCTTAAAACCTCAACATAGTAACCCTAACCCTAACCCTCAGGCCATTCAACTCTGGTGTATTGACTTCTTTACTCCTCCCACAACTCTCATCATCCCTCACAGACTCCCTGCCTTCCTTGAATCTCTTATACCACTCAAAAATTGATGCTCGATTCATGCAAGATGGTCCAAAAGCAGTCTGAAGCATTCCGTAGGTTTCTGTGGCATTTTTTCCAAGTTTAAAACAGAATTTTATTGCATATCATTCTTCTAAAGTGTCAGATTGCATTTTTGAAATTCACCAGCTGTGACAATCAGGCTTTAGTAGGGTGTATTCCAATTGCTGCTGTAGCTGTTGATTTGAACCTGAAATCCTAAAAATTGGTCAGTCATCTCATAAGATGTATAGCAATAACATAGTGAATTTTCAAGAGTCTATGACAATTTTAAATGCCTGTACAAAAAAAAGGCTGGAAACTTATTGAATGCACCACGTATTTATTTATTTTGTTTAATTGTATAAAGTAGACACCTAACTGAAAATTTCCCGAGCTAGAAACCAAATTAATGACTTTTTTTGGTCATTAAAAATTCACATTTGTAGTATGAATAATAGCTACTCAAGGACTATAAGCATTAACCCCTCCAAAATGTTTATTAACTTGTAAGTCCTCACAAAAATAATTCAGTATTAAAATGCCCCCAAAATATTTGAACCTTCATATTTGGATGAGGATACAGTCAGAAAAGTGTATTCACTACTCATCCTATAATGAAAGATTGGTTTCTGGTTCAGTTTCTTTGTTTAATGACATATCAACCTTTGTGGGTTATTTGATACCAAAGCCATCATTGTAGAAGAACAGTAGGGGTATACTATTTAATTCGTAGCTGAGGGGATAAGAGGGTTTTCAGCTTTCTCAAAGGTATTAGTCCAAAAGTGAATGCAAAAGCACAACTGGAGTTTGAACTCACTTTCTATGATGTTGCAGTCCAGTATGTTAACCACAACACCAGGGGAACTTCTCCCATAATGAAGAGAACCAGAGGTCTTTTAAAGAAGAAAAAAAAAATGCTAGCCTGAATGACTCCATTTTTCACTCCTTCTTTTATTGGTCCGAGTTTTTTTTTTTTAATATTTTTTATTTGATAGTCTCACACATGTATTACACCAATCTTTATTTTGTATTTTTATATAATGAACTTAATGCTGCTATTACTAGTGCTACTGCTGTCAGCTATGACCAATCAATGCTTGCCACTATCAGCAAGAGACAAGTGATGGAGAAAAGAGGAAAGCGACTGAGTAGGGGATGAGGGTAGACAGGGTAGATGGGGTTGAGATTGGAGTCGACAGCAGGGGAACGCTAAGTTGTCTGGTGTTTCAAGACAAAAAAAAAAAAGAAATCAAGTCTCGGCTATTTGCTCTCTTTCTACAACCTAGTGAAAACAACAACCACCATCTTCTTTTTAGAGTTTGGAAGAGAAGCCAGAAATTTTGCGGTTGGTAGCGGAGTGATGAGGAGATAATCTTGGCAATGGTGGAAAAGTGATGACAACAACCTTGGCAGCAGAAAGGAGTGCATAATATTGTGAGAGCAGCATGTGTGCGTGTGTATGGAGGGGCTGATTACTGCCTGGCCAACAGTCCGACCTGTGCACTGGTCTTGTCTAAATAAGATATGAGCCAGGAGGTAAAAATGAAAGAAAGACAAGGGGGCAAAGTAGGGTTTCTCTAATGGCTAGAAGGCAAAAGGAGGGTACCAGACAAATTTTTGAAAAGTGGGAAATGGTGCACTGATGACTGTAGTGAACAAAATAGCAATATTATGTTGAAGGAAAAGCTAAAAAAGACAAACTTGGAGGCTAGAGTCCAAAAGTACAAAGTGAAAGTTTGTAAAGTAAACACAGCTTAAAAACTAACAAAAACAATGCCCAATTAAAACAACCCACATAATAATTGTCATTGATTGAACTAAGTTTAGTACAAGGCCAAAAGCTCACTAACTATTACACTTGGTGGGATACTCTTAAAAAAAATAAACATAGCCCACGGATACAAGTAATGGGCACTTGGTAAGGACCAAACTCACAACTCATCAAAAATTAGCCTTAAAGTCTAACTTGCTAATTATCATTCTATAATGAGATACCCAGTGTCCTATAACAGTTGTTACATCTGCATGTAAATTTCATAGACTAAGTCTAACAATGATTACGGGACAGAGATAGCATTTTATTACTATTTCTGTCCCATAATGGTTGTAACATTTGTATATAAAATTTCATTCACTCAATGTAACAATTATCATATTTACCAACCCCTTTCGCTCGGGCAGGATATGACACAAAGTCAATTTTTAAGCAGAGTTTAACAGGTTTCAATTCAGAGTTTTCCTTCTCCTAGACTAGTTGCCTCACCAAGGCTGAAGAACCTAGTCTGCCCTACTATTTACTCATAGCTGGAGGGAGAATTATTGGATTCATACCTTTCCCAAGGGTATTAGTGCTATGTGAAATGCAATCAGTCTCGTCCAGGATTTGAACTCGTGTCGCCGTGTCCATTTCCTACGACGATAACCATTACACCACGGGCACCTCCACCTCAATGTAACAATTATCATGGGACAGAGAGGGCATTTTAGTACTATCTCTCTACTACAATAAATGTAATAATTATTATAGTACAGAGGTAGTATATAATAGCTGCTGATTAAGCACACACAACAGAAATAATGTTTGTGAGTATGTATGAACAAAGGGTATATATGTATATATTAAAAGTAACCTCCATGCTTAACACTCAGCAATATAAGGTACATATCAAGGGTAAAGTGGAGCAATCCAGGGAAAGGAGTAGAGCCCTCCCCAACACCTCGGTGTAGTAGCTATTGAAAAGAGAGCCTTCTGGTCGCCCTCAACTATGGTCGCCAACTTACATATATTAAAAGTAACGTAATAATTCTAGTCAATATTAATCATTTCTTTGCAAACAGAGAAGTAGTTACAAGTATTGTTATTCAACACTATTCATTCATTAGCACACAGTCAAATGGTTCTAAGTATTGCTATGTATCACTAACTTTTCAATTTAGCATAAGTCATTTGTTTGCACACAGTCAAATGGTTCTAAGTATTGCTTTGTATCACTAACATTTCAATTAAACATAAGTCATTTGTTTGCACACAGTTAAATAGTCTAAAAGTTCAATTTAGCATAAGTCATTTGTTTGCACACAGTTAATTAGTCTAAGATTTCAATTTAGCATAAGTCATTTGTTTGCACACAGTTTGAATGTCAAACAGTTCTATTTAACCCACAGAGAGGACTCTTTCTAGTGCTACCACTTTGGATCAGAGTGGACCTGAGAGTAATGGCAATGAAGGAGTATTCCATATTCTTCCAGGCTCCAGGGCTAGAGCCACACCATCAAGACACTCATTAGGGTGGGGAGGGTCTAATCCTTCTGTAGAGATGCAGTCTGTGTATTCTTTAGCCTCAGCCGACTGGGCTGTATGGATTAGGAGTTTGGATTTCTCACCCCCTTTTCGTTTATGGATATAACATTAGACTTGCTGGTTTGTATTTCTGAACAAGAGAAGTCCTCATTGTATAATGGGCTAGACTGCAACCTTGTAAAAAGCAAGTTCAAACATCAGTCACACTATAACATTCACTTTCAGACTAATACCACTGGAAAAGTATGAATCTCTCTTATCCCCGCCCCCAGCTATAGCTCAAATAGTACAATTAGTGCTCTTCAACGAAGATGATTCTGGCATTAAATAACCCACAAAGGTTTGAGATGCCATCAAATAAAAAACAAACCATTTCTTAACAACATTAACATCAGATCTTTAGCTCAGTTAGTTAGGACTGTAGAATACCCTGACTGGATCTCCGCAGAGGAGTAAGACCCCTTATGCAACAAGTGGCCTGGATATGGTATTAAACTGAATAAAACGATGCTTGAAATCATTAAACAGTGTGTAAATGAATGAATGCTGATTAGAATTATCAGTGTTGTATAAGAAATACTTGAAACCATTTAACTGTATATAAATAGAACTGTTATTATTAGATGGCAATACTAGAAACCATTTAACAGTGTGCAAACAATAAATAGTAAAAAGTTGAACCCATTTAACTGTGTATAAACAATAAATAGTAATTCTAGAAACCATTTAACTGCATGCAAACAACAGCAATACTAAGAACCATTTAACTGTGTGCAAATAAATAAACTCTGGCTGGTTTAAAAACATTGCCTCCAAACTACATTTCCAACTTATATATATATATATATATATTGTGACGGCAAATCGACTAAAATCCCAAAACGGGACTTTATTTTTGCACGTGTGAAGACGGGGCAGGTTGGCACTTGATCCCCTACAGAATAAGTCCTCGTTCAGAGTTCTTTTCTCAGGCAGATAAGAACTGGCATATTACGTGAGGGAATAATTTAGGACCAGACTGACCGCCGCTGGCAAAGGGGTTCCAAATTTCACACTATCACACACCCACCAGGCCACTAAACTTCTTTCCCTTAGATAACAGAAGAATACGGGCCTATAGGTCTTAGTCGTAATAATATTAATATTGTAGTAGTCGGTAACTCCGGTTTCCCGTGTGATACTTTAGGAATTAATAGGACAACTCTAAGCAAGATAACATAAGGCGAATAGAAGCTGGAAAGAAAGCATGAAGTAACAACATAGACCACATGGTAAAATGAAAATACATAAAATCCTTTACTACTTATACATACACGTTCAGAGTGTCAAAAACATATAATTGGACAGTCCACGAATATAAACGTCTTTTCTGATTTTTGTCCTTCTTCAAATTGAGAGATAGAGAGTGGTAAACGAAATTTGGGTGTAAAGGAAAAATGTCCCCAAAGTTACTTATCTTATTTTCGACGGGGTTCCACTGGAGAATTTTCTTCTTTCACGGGCTACTAGACTTGGTTCTGTTTTTAGTACTGGCTTGAGGGACTCGGGTCTCTCATGTCTCAGTTAATCTTTTTGTCTTCAGCCCGGAGTAAAATGGCTATGGTCCGTCTGCCACGAGCCTTGCTCAAAAACTGACTTTTTTGTCCTTTACTTCCGCTGAGGGGAAGGGAACCCCACTTCCGTTTGGGGTCCCCGCCAATCATTTGGCTTCTCTCTCTTTCCCCTTCCGATGTCCGGCGACCTGAGGTCACTAAGTGCGAACATCTGGTCTATCTCCTCTGTGACCCACATTCTCTCCTAACGGTCACTTTTTGACTGCTAGATAGTGGTAATAGCAACACGGGAGGATAGTATCATTCTTACCTCTTCGTCTCCGTGAGCTATCACGTGACAATATATATTGTATAAACAGAATTTGGTATTGAAATAGACACAAAAGTTGATATGCCATAAAACACAACCAAGCACCAGATCTTATGAAAAATATTATTGGTATATCTTTTTTTTTCTGTTATCTATATTTTTAGCCATTACACCATGGAATCTCCCTCTTATATTGTAGAGTAACAATTACTATTTGCAATAATTCAGAGTAAACATTTATTTAAAAACAGAAATTATAAAATAATCCTCATTTAGAAAAATTAACTAAGTAAAACAGAATTTTTATATTTGTTGGTTTGTCTCTGTCGAAAATGCAAGTTTTGATTAATACATAAAAGGATGCAACTCAAAAAATACGCTTGTATATTTGGATTTCTAAACAGGAGGAGTCCTCGTGGCATAGCAGGTTGGTTTGGTTAGGTTTTATGGCATATCAACCATTGTAGGTTATTTAATGCCAAATCCTCTTTATACATATATATTAAATATATATGATTTGGTTTGGTTAGGTTTTATGGCATATCAACCATTGTAGGTTATTTAAACCATATCCTCTTTATACATATATATTAAATATATAGGATTTGGTTTGGTTAGGTTTTATGGCATATCAACCATTGTAGGTTATTTAATGCCAAATCCTCTTTATACATATATATTAAATATATATGATTTGGTTTGGTTGGGCTTTATGGCATATCAACCATTGTAGGTTATTTAATGCCAAATCCTCTTTAAACATATATATTAAATATATATGATTTGGTTTGGTTAGGCTTTATGCATATCAACCATTGTAGGTTATTTAATGCCAAATCCTCCTAAGGTTTTATGGCATATCAACCATTGTAGGTTATTTAATGCCAAATCCTCTTTAGGTTTTATGGCATATCAACCATTGTAGGTTATTTAATGCCAAATCCTCTTTAGGTTTTATGGCATATCAACCATTGTAGGTTATTTAATGCCAAATCCCAAGATTTAATTAAACAATGTTCCCAGAAGTAAGTAGACTTTAAACACAGATGAAAATAAACAACATCCCCCAGATGCAAATAAACAACATTTGCCAGATCTAAATAAATAATATCCCCAAAAGTAGACATTATCCACAGATGAAAATAAACAATATTTCCAAATACAAATGAACATTCCCTAGATGTGTCCTGAAGTAAGTTGACAATATCCATAGTTGTAAATAAAAAAATACTCCCAGATGCAAATAAACAATATCCTCCAGATTTAAATAAACAATGTCCCAAGATGTAAACAATATTCACAGATGCAAATAAACAACACAGATGTGAATAAACAGATTCCCCAGATGCAAATAAATGACATCCCTCAGATCAAAGTTGCCAGATGTAAATAAACAACACGGATGTGAATAAACAATACCCCCCCAGATCTAAATAAATTATATTCGCAGATGCAAATAAACAGTACAGATTTGAATAAACAATATCTCCAGATGTAAATAAACAATATCCTCCACATCTAAATAAACAATATCCCTTAGATCTAGATAAACAAAGTTCCCAGATGTAAATAAACAATATCCCTCAGATCTAAATAAATGATATTCCCAGATGCAATGCAAAAAAACAAAATAGCCAGATGCAAATAAGTAGCACAGATTTGAATAAACAATATCCCCAGATATAAATAAACACTATCCTCCAGATCTTGATAAACAAAGTTCCCAGATGTAAATAAACAACAAAAGTAACCCAACAAATATTGATCACCAACAAACATTACTAATGTATTAATATAAACATACAATGAACATCATTCCTTAACCTTTAGACAAGTTGACATGCCATTAAAATCAATCAATCTGGCAATTCTACCTAGGATTAGAGTGTAGTATCTGTGCACTTTATCTATGATCAAAGTATTGGTTTCTGGCAGTTCTGCTTAGGTTCTCCACCGTTCCAGTTAGGATCTGAGTGTAGTATCTGTTCTTTATTTTCCTAAGGAAATTGGCAAGGACACAAATGATAGAATTTTGGGTTAATATAATGAAATAATAAAGAGTAAGCCAAAATCTGAGACACTTTCAAATACATACATTCATATAAAAAGACTTTTCTATGATGAATAATGATTTAGTTCAGTTTCTATGTCGAATGGCATATCAACCTTCAAGGGTTTTTTAATGTCAAAGCCATCCTTTAAGAAGGACAGTAGTGGTGTTATTCAACCCATAACTGGAGGGATAAGGCAGTTCATGCCTTTCCCAAGGTTGTTAGTCAGAAAATGAATGTAATAGCATGACAAGAGTTTGAACTTGTATACCGCGATGTTGCAGTGCAGCGCATTAGACACTACACCACAGAGACTCCCTCTATATATAATAATGCTCAGTAATTATTAACGAGAAAGGTGTCTTAACTTACCTGGATTATATTCTATAATTGGTGTGACAGGATTTGTACGATTCTTTACTATTTGGGTTGCAATTTCTTCTGAAAAAGATTTTTAAGAGAGGAAAAATTTTAAATATGACTTATCAACTTGTCAAGGGTAGTGAACATGTCAATCTTAGCTCAAATCCAGGAGGAGGCAAGTTGCATTTTCACATAAAGCTAATGATCTTAGAAAAGGCATGAATCCAACTATTCTCTCTTCACCTATGGTTAAATAGTAGGAAAGATTGGGCTCTTTAACTTTGGTATGGCAACCAGTCTAGGAGAAGGAAAAATGAATTCAAACCAGACCTGGAGAGAGATGGGCTCCACCTGGCTATTTATGCCCAAGACAGGTACAATGAACACACTTCCCAAACAATGGGCATTAAAAAACCCTAGACAGATTGACATGCCATCAAAATCAATCAATATGCTTAAAATTCTCTAAGAGACTCAAGTGATTTATAGGCAAATTTATAGGCAAATTTTTTTTCTGGCAGAAAACTGAATGGTTACTTTGTGGGTTCAAAATTTTTTATGGATTTTTTTTTTTTTAAAAACAAACTTTTTTACATAAAAGTGGAAATGCAAATTGAATAATAAAAATGTAGAAATATAATGTTTGATACATTGATTTTAATGGCATTTCAACCTGTCTAGGGTTATATCTAGGGAATTACATTCATTGTACGTTTCTATTTACAATTTTCGTGTAAGAGTTTTTTAAGTTTCTTTTTTTTTTTTTGCACAGTCCTATTGAATATGAAAGATTTCAAAAAAATTTATTCGATCCATAGATGGGACCCTAAGATATACTGCCACTCCAAGTCAGAGTGCACCTGGGAGTAATCATATTTAACAACCCCTCCACTCGGGCAGGATATGACACAAGGTCAGTTTTTAAGCGGAGTTTAACAGGTTTCAATTCAGAGTTTTCCTTCTCCTAGACTAGTTGCCTCACCAAGGCTGAAGAACCTAGTCTGTCCTACTATTTACCCATAGCTGGAGGGAGAATAACTGGATTCATACCTTTCCCAAGGGTATTAGTGCTATGTGAAATGCAATCAGTCTCGTCCAGGATTTGAATTCGTGTTGCCGTGTCCATTTCCTACGACAATAACCATTACACCACGGGCACCTCTACCAGGGAGTAATAGCAATAAAAGGATACTCCTTAATCCCCAAATCTCCAGTATTGGAAACTCACCATCAGATGCAGTTTAGTATCATATTCAAGATACCCAGTCTAGTCTGCTGGGGCTGTAGAATACACCAACTGCATTTCTTAAGAGGGAATAGAGCCCCGACACCAAATGTCCTGGATACGACAGTAAATCAGCTGATGGCAAGGATTGGAGACATGGGGAATGTTGAGTACCCTTTACTTAAAATTGCTCCCAGGTCCACTCTGACCCAGAGTGGTAGCACCTGATAGTGTCCTATCGATAGGTCAAATAGAACAAACTGTGTGCCAAAAAAGGGCTGATGTTAAATTGTGACTGTTGTATAGCAATACTTGAAACCATTTAATTGCGTGCAAAAGAGCTAGTTTAAGAATGTTATCTACAAAATGAGTTTATATATATATATATATATATATATATTTGTTATATATGTATGAATAGGACTTGGCATTAAATAATCAACAATGGTTGATATGCCATAAAACTCGGAGGTGCCCATGGTGTAATTATTATCATCGTGGGAAATGGATACAACGACACGAGTTCAAATCCTGGACAAGACTGATTGCATTTCACATTGCACTAATACTCTTGGGAAAGGTATGAATCCAGTTATTCTCCCTCCAGCTATGGGTAAAATAGTAGGGCAGACTAGGTTCTTTAGCCTTGGTGAGGCAACTAGTCTAGGAGAAGGAAAACTCTGAATTCAAACCTGTTTAACTCTGCTTAAAAATTGACCTTGTGTCATATCCTGCCTGAGCAGAGGGGTCGGTAAATATGGATATGCCATAAAACTCAACCCAACCAAATCATATATATTCAATATATATGTATAAAGATGATTTGGGATTAAATAACTTGAAACCAAAAACCAGGATACCCATTTTTTGTGAGTGCGTTTCAACCCTTTGTAGGGGATAGAGTTCTTGTTAATAAAAACTTAGTCTGGCCTTCTGTCATCGATTAATTGGGATGATCCGTTTGTATCTCAAAGTCCCAGAGAATTTTATGTCACATTTTCTGGAACAAATTTTGATTTGTGCATTCTTTTTCTTTCTAGATTTTATCAATTTGAAGTTGTATAAATATGTTAAAATTATTCTATAAATTTGTTGATTTATGCTGAGGAGGAGGAACATATACAAAATTTGGATCCTGGTATTTTCTATGTTCGATTCTGGTTTGTGCATCATTATTATTATTTACAAGTTTTCAGGACAACACTAGTTGGTGCCTTTCATTGGAGATCAAGTGACAGCATGTCTTCTCAATTGTCAAGGACTCTTCTTCATATTCTAGCCAATCCCAACAGTTCTGTGGTCTGAACAGTTTTAATCCTTCCATGGATTTCTAGTTCTCCGAGTCATTGAGATTGATCCCAGGGCTCTAACTACAATTTGTATCACTGTTACCTTCATGTTGCATTGTATTTTTTTTTCATGGCAAGGTTTCGGGGTTTATCCTGTTTTCTCTGTAATCCATGAGTCTTACAAAATCCATTATCTCAAAAGCATTTGACAGATTGAAGGGTGTGGGAAGGATTAAAGATTATTTTTGATTGAAGTAACTGGTGAGAAAGTTTGCATTTTGAGTTTCAAAATTACATTTCTGGTTTGGCTTGGCTTGGTTTGCTGGCATATCAACCATTGTTGGTTATTCAATACCAAATTCTCTTTCTACATATATATTAAATATATAGGATTTAGTTTTATGGCATATCATCTCTTGTAGGTTATTTAATGTCAGATAGTCTTAATACATATGTATTAAATATATATGATTTGGTTTGGTTGAGTTGGGTTTTATGGCATATCAACCATTGTATGTTATTTAATGCCAAATCCTTTTTATACATATATATTAAATATATAGGATTTGGTTTGGTTGGGTTTTAAGGCATATCAACTATTGTAAGTTATTTAATGCCAAATCATTTTTATACATATATATTAAATATATATGATTTGGTTTGGTTGGTTTTTATGGCATAAAAACCATTGTAGGTTATTTAATGCCAAATCCTCTTTATACATATATATTAAATATATAGGATTTGGTTTGGTTGGATTTTATGGCATATCAACCATTGTATGTTATTTAATGCCAAATCCTTTTTATACATATATATTAAATATATAGGATTTGGTTTGGTTGGGTTTTATGGCATATCAACGATTGTATGTTATTTAATGCCAAATCCTTTTTATACCTATATATTAAATATATATGATTTGGTTTGGTTGGGTTTTATGGCATATCAACGATTGTATGTTATTTAATGCCAAATCCTTTTTATACCTATATATTAAATATATAGGATTTGGTTTGGTTGGGTTTTATGGCATATCAACGATTGTATGTTATTTAATGCCAAATCCTTTTTATACATATATATTAAATATATATGATTTGGTTGGCTTTTATGGCATATCAACCATTGTATGTTATTTAATGCCAAATCCCTTTTATACATATATATTAAATATATCTGATTTGGTTTGGTTGGGTTTTATGGCATATCAACCATTGTTTGTTATTTAATGCCAAATCCTCTTTATACATATATATTAAATATATAGGATTTGGTTTGGTTGGGTGTTATGGCATATCAACCATTGTAGGTTATTTAATGCCAAATCTTCTTTATTCATATATATTAGATATATAGGATTTGGTTTGGTTGGGTTTTATGGCATATCAACCATTGTTGGTTATTTAATGCCAAATCTTGTTTTTACATATATATTAAATATATGATTTGTAAACACATTTTTTAGATAAACCATATTTAAATGATCAAACAGTTCTATTTCTTACAATTCAATTTAGCATGTCACTGAAGTTAAATGGTTTCAAGTATTACTATGTATTATTCACTTCACAATTCAATTAAAGATCAGTCATTTGTTTACACAGTTAAATGATCAAACCAAACAGTTCTATTTCAAACAATTTTATTTAGCATAAGTCATTTGTTTGCACTCAGTTTAAATATCAGACAGTTCTATTTGACCCATACATAGGATCCTATCAGGCACAACCACTTCAGGTTAGAGAGGACCTAGGTGATGGAAATGAAGGGGTTCTCTGCATTCCCCAAAGCTCCAGCATTACTTGAGCCTCACCATCAGATCATTTAATGTTACATCCAGGACACTTGTTGCAGGTTGGGAGGGGTCTTATCCCACTGCAGAGATGCAGTCAGTGTATTCTACAAAACCCACAGCTGACAGGGCTATTTGATCTTCAGATTCCATCATTTTATTCTTTAAAATTTTTCTAATTCCACAAATATGTTTTAATTTATTTCCTTCAGATGCAGAAAGCTGGCCAGAAAAATAAACACAGAAAAAACAATTTAGCAAAAAAAACGTCAACAAAATATGACTTAAGCCCATCATCTTGAGAATCCTAATGGCACGATCAGAAATGTGCTGAACTGACACATTGCTGTCAATTCAAACTCCAGTCACACTATTATATTCTCTTTTCGACCAATACCCTTGGGAAAGGCATGAACCTTTTAATTATCCCAGCTATAGGTTTAATACTTTTACTTAATAGTTACATTTTTTTTCATGTTCTTGACTCAACTCTGAGAGTTGTTGGGAGTGTTGGTTGGTTTTATGGCATATCAACCATTGTAGGTTATTTGATGCCAAATTCTTTTTATATATATATATTAAATATATATGATTTGGTTTGGTTGGGGTTTATGGCATATCAACTAATGTAGGTTATTTAATGTCAAATTCTCTTTATACATATATAGCAAATATATATGATTTGGTTGGATTGGGTTTTATGGCATATCAACCATTGTAGGTTATTTAATGCCAAATCCTCTTTATACATATATATTAAATATTTATGATTTGGTTTTGTAGGTTGTTTGATGCCAAATCCTCTTTATATATATATATATATATGATTTAGTTTGGTTGGGTTTTATGGCATATCAACCATTGTAGGTTATTTAATGCTAAATTCTCTTTATACATATACATTAAATATATTCGATTTGTAAACACATTTTGTCAATAACATTTCTAAATAAGCCTGAGGTCATTTTTTTTACACACACAAATAAATAATTTCAAGTATTTTTATCAACACAAATAATTCTATTTGCTATCAATCATTTGTTTGCAACCAGTTAAATGATTATACATATATCATTTTGATGTGAATAGTTTGTAGGTAATTTTATTTTTAAATGAGTTCAAACTAATTTGTTAGCACACAAGTATTCCTATTTTTTCAACACAGTTAAATGGTTTCAATTCACTAAAAATTCTATTTAATATTGACCATTTGTTTGCACATAGTCAAATGGTTTGAAGTATTACTATACAATACCAATAATTCTATTTTTTTGCATGTATTTAAACAGCTTCAAGTAATAGCTTTTAATAGCACATAGTTAAATGGTATTGCTATTAATATAATTATTATAATTGATTCAATTTTAGGCAAACAGTTAAAGTGTTTCTTTATTTCACTATTCTCTTCTTTCTTTTCTTTCCAGACTACCTTTCTCTTTCTTTCTTTCTTTCTTTCTTTATTTCACTATTCTCTTTTTTCCTCTCTTTCCAGACTACCTTTCTCTTTCTTTATTTCCCTATTCTCTTTTTTATTTTCTTTCTAGACCACCTTTCTCTTTCTTTCTTTCTTTATTTCCCTATTCTCTTTTTTCCTCTCTTTCCAGACTGCCTTTCTCTTTCTTTCTTTATTTCCCTATTCTCTTTTTTCCTCTCTTTCCAGACTGCCTTTCTCTTTCTTTCTTTATTTCCCTATTCTCTTTTTTCCTCTCTTTCCAGACTACCTTTCTCTTTCTTTATTTCTTTCACTATTCTCTTTTTTCCTCTCTTTCCTGACTGCCTTTCTTCTTCTTTATTTCTTTCACTATTCCCTCTCTCTCTCTCTCTCTCTCTCTCTCTCTCTCGTCTGACTTTCTCTTAAGCCTTTCTTTTCATTCTTTATTTCACTATTCTCTTTTTTCTTTTCTTTCCAGACTGCCTTCCTCTTTTTTTCTTTATTTCCCTATTCTCTTTTTTTCCTCTCTTTCCAGACTACCTTTCTCTTTCTTTATTTCTTTCACTATTCCCTCTCTCTCTCCTTCTTGTCTGACTTTCTCTTAAGCCTTTCTTTTCATTCTTTATTTCCCTATTCTCTGTTTTTCCCTCTTTCTCGTATACCTTTCTTTAAGCCTGTTTCTTTGATTTGTTTCTTCACATTTATTTTTCCCCTTTCTTGATTTTAATGATTGAATTTTAATGGCATGACAATTTTTCTAGGGTTACTTTATGCTGAGAGGTTAGGTAATCACATTCACTGGACATTAATATTCACATTTTCAGGTAGTTAAGTGGGGCTTTTTTCTTGCTCATTGTTCTATGGAATACAAATAATTTTTTAAAAGACTTCATCCTAAAAGATACTACCACTCAGAGTGGACCCGGGAGTAATGCCAATGAAAAGGCACTCCCCATTCCCCAGATCTCCAGAACTGGAGCATCACTATCAGATGCAGTGTCATACCCAAGACACTAGGGGTGGGGAGATAAGATGACCCCCAATCCGGCAGGGGATACCCTATTTACCAACCCCTCCACTCGGGCAGGATATGACACAAAGTCAATTTTTAAGTGGAGTTTAACAGGTTTTGAATTCAGAGTTTTCCTTCTCCTAGACTAGTTGCCTCACCAAGGCTGAAGAACCTCGTCTGTCCTACTATTTACCCATAGTTGGAGGGAGAATAATTGGATTCATACCTTTCCCAAGGGTATTAATGCTATGTGAAATGCAATCAGTCTCGGCCAGGATTTGAACTCATGTCGCCGTGTCCATTTCCTACGACGATAACCATTACACCACGGGCACAGGGGATACAATCAGTATATTCTAAGCCATACTGACAGGGCAATCCCTGATTTTAGTTTTCCTTTCCTCTTTCATTTTTTCCTTCTCCCTATAATTCTTTTTCCCTTTCTTTCATTTTTCTGCCAAACTTCCAATTATCTTTCCTTCTTTTTCTCTTTTTTTTAATTCTCTAATTTTCATTTTTATAACATTTTTTTTCTACTTATTCATTTACATTTTTTCTTTTTTTTTGGCAATCAGCCATTTTGCTTTATTCCTTCCCCCAATCCACTTATTCTTTTTCACGTTCATCTTTTTCTTCTCGTCATTTCTTCCTTTTTTGTTTGTTTGTTGTTCCTGCCACCCCAACCTTCACTTCCTCATGTCTCTTTCTATTTATCATTCAAATTTTTTCTGCCGAGTTATTTTCTTCATTTTCTTTCTGCTCAATTTCAGTTCACTTGGCTATTTCTTTTTCTTCACCTTCATTCAATCTATGTTCTTCATTTTTTTTTTTTTTCTTTGTTTATTTCGTCTCCTTTCAGTTACCATAAAAGCGGTTCCAGTCAATCAATATTTTTTGACAGAATTGTCAAAGTTCCAAACAATGTAAAATTATTTTCTATGATTAGTATTCTAAAAGTTTTGAGGGTTTTTTTTCAGCATAATTTTGTCCAATCTTTATTCTATAAGTCTTTTGTCCATATTTTTACAATATTTACCGTGTCATGTTATTTACAGAAGTTTATATAAGTACATTGAATAAATAAAGTGAATTTTGCACATTTTTCAAGGAAATTAAGTAACTAGTCCTTTCATGTCCCAGAAGGCTGTCAGCATGACCTTCTTTACTGACTGCTGCACCCAAAACTTTTTCTTTACTGGAGAGTCAGTGTGTTTCTGCTCTATAAACTGTTTGTTTTTTTTAAACTCAGGTTTGTAATGGCAAACTCATATTTAACCCATTTGTAAACTTTTTTTTTTAAACTAAAATATGCTCCTTTATATACATCACATACTCTTCTGTAAATTTCACATGGTTCGCACTTCTCAGCCACCAAAAAAAATTGATGACAGACCTCTGTTCAAGCCTGAATCACTCTGATTTGCCACCATTTTGAATAGCCTCTAAATTAATAATTTTGTGAGATTAAATTAATTTTTAAATGTGAGTTCTATTTAAAGACATATAAACCTCTGTGGGTCATTTAATGACAAGAAAGGTTCAAATGATTTTTTCTTCTATGTGGGTTTTAGGGCTTAGAGTATGGATTTTCATGATAGTATTTAATTATATTTGGCCAAATATTAGATTGATTTGGTTTTATGACATATCAAATATTTTAGGTTATTTAATGCCAAATCCTCTTTATGTTAAATATATATGATTTGGTTTGGTTTGGTTTTATGGCATATCAACCATTGTAAATTATTTAATGCCAAATCCTCTTTATACATATATATTAAATATATATGATTTGGTTTGGTTGGATTTTATCGCATATCAACCATTTTAGGTTATTTAATGCCAAATCCTCTTTATACATATATATTAAATATATATGATTTGGTTTGGTTGGATTTTATCGCATATCAACCATTTTAGGTTATTTAATGTGAAATCCTTTATACATATATATTAAATGATTAACTAAACCAAACCAAACCAAAATGATTTGGTTTGGTTTGATGGCATATCAACCATTGTAGGTTATTTAATGCCAAATCCTCTTTATACATATATATTAAATGTGTTTGATTTGGTTTTATGGCACATCAACCATTATAGGTTATTTAATGCCCAATCCTTTTTATACATATATGTTAAATATATGATTTCTAAATACATTTTGTAAATAACATTTTTAAACGAACCTGAGCTCATTTTTTTTACACTAAGTTAAATTATTTTACTTATTTCTATGTAATACAAATAATTCTATTTACTATTAATCATTTATTTGCACATAGATAAATGTTCACAGTCATATGTTTACACATAGTCAAATGATCAAACAGTTCCATTTCAAACAATTCTGTTTAGCATAAGTCAACAAAGTGAAATGGTTCCAAGTATTGCTATGTATCACTAATAAGTAAAAGTAAAGTTGTCTCCCTTTAGTCGAAGGCGACCAGAAGGCTCCACTTTCAATAGCTACTACACCGAGGTGTTGGGGAGGGCGCTACTCCTTTCCTTGGATTGCTCCACTTTACCCTTGATACATTCCTTATATTGCTGAGTGTTAAGCAGGCAGGTATCAAGTACCATTTTTATAGTCTTTGGTATGACACAACCTGGGATTGAACTTGGGTCTCCTGGACCATTGGCGAACGCTCTATAAACATGGGTCATTTATTTACATACATTTAAATGATTAAACAGTTCTATTTCAAGTAATTTGGTTTAGCATAAATCATTTGTTTTTACCCAATTTAAATGTCAAAGTACACAGTTTAAATGTAAAACAGTTCTATTTGACACTATCAGGCGTTACCACTCCAGGCCAGAGTGAACCTGGGAGCGATGGCAATAAAGGGGTACTCCACATTCCCCAAAGCTCTAGCATTACTGGAGCTCTCCCATCAGATTGTTTAGTGTCATATCAGGACACTCATTGGGGGAGTCTTACTCTTCTGCAGAGAAGCATTTGTTGAATTCTACAGCCCCAGCCAAAAGGACCAAGCTGAATGGGCAAACATTAAAGGATGTCTTAAATTATATAATTGTAATATAATTGCGGAGAGATTTCTTTATATTATCATTTTTCATTTTATATATCTTGCCTTTTGTGGCATAATGGTTAGAGTGTTCGCCACTGGCCCAGGAGACCTGGGTTCAATCCCAGGTCGAGTCAAAAATGGTACTTGATGCTACCTTGCTCAACACTCAGCATTATAAGGTATGGATCAAGGGTAAAATGGAGCAATTCAAGGAAAGGAGTAGTGCCCTCCCCTACACCTTGGTTTAGTAGCTATCAAAAAGGGAGCCTTCTGGTCACCCTTGACAAGCGTCGCCAACTTTACTTCGGTTTAGTTCGGCTGAGAACCTTTCGGCTTAGTGCATGGGTTAGTTAGGTGCACACACTGAGTGCAGGTGTTCATGCGGGGCGGATGTAACAATCAGAGATGTCACAATAAAAACCCCAGATAGGAAATAAGACCGGGGACGTGAATGATGTCATGACCGGAAGCGATGGGCTGAGGATTTTGGAATTTGAAAAAAAACATTTAGTTGAGATTTAAACTCCGAACGAGAGAGTTGGAGATTTGGACTTAAAGGAAGGTAGTTGATTTTTGGTCTTGCCTTGGCGAGACCAGTTGGGGTCGACGAAATGTGCCGCACGTGGTGGATGCAGATGGAAAAGTCAGCAGAGAAAGAAACTGTGTCTCTCTCTCCTCGTGTTGAAAAACCTTAAACTCAAAAAGGTAATAAAAAGTTTCGTACCTGAACCAATTTCGAGTATTTTGTATATTTCGGGGTTCCCTATGTATATTTCACATATTCATATCTTAGTCGTATTTTTGAATATTTTTGGACATATATATATTACAATAATCCAAGATGTTTAAGGGTAGTCCCTCGGGTTATTTACTCAGCCTTTTAACTTAGATGCAGCACATATTGATTTGGGCACCCATTGAGACTCGAACTCACTCATGTAGATTTGCAAGTCAAGCTTGTTAACCATTACTTCATCAGAGGCACTTTTGAGGGTAGTCCCTGTGGCGTAATGGCTAAAAGGGCAGAACTGTAGCCTCGTAATAAGTGGATTGAAACTCCAGTCACACTGTTATGTTCACTTTTGGAGTAATACCCTTGGGAAAGGCATGTGCTGTATACACACGATTTGCGCAATTCAATAAACGAACGAACACACTTCTTTATAAAAATATGTATCTCTCACACTTTATTCTCAAAAGGGTTGATGTTTTTGTGGTGTGGGGGTGTCCTCATGGTGTAATGGTTAAAGCGATGGGCTGCGGAATCATAGTACGCGAGTTCGTACTCCAGTTGCGCTATTACGTTCACTTTCAGGTAAATACCCTTGGGAAAGGTATGAACCCTCTTATCCTCCCAGCTATGGGTTAAATAGTATCACTACTGTTCTTCTTGGAGAATGGCTTTGGCATTAAATAACCTAAAAAGAGTTGATATGCCATTAAAAACAAAGAAACCAAACCTTTTTGTGGTGTGTGAGAGATGGGTGGAGAGACATATACTCAGAGGACTTCTTCCCGTATCTTCTTCCAGGAGCCAGGGGGTGCCAATGCCTGCACCCCCTTGCAAGCTCATCAGAGACGACTCTGATCGGCTGCGTGTCCCTTGCTCAATTGTGATTCTCTACATTCTGTCCAAATCTGACTGCGTGGTTCTCATCACGTGATCCCCTTCCGGTTACACACCTGTTCGACCTGAGTGCCCTAACAAGCCGTCATCTTCCTGTTTACTAATCAAAATGTGACAGCTTACCAAAGCACACAGGGTCACAAGGAACAAACCGAAAATCCATGTCATATGTTATATAACACCATGAACTCTCTGATTCCTCCAACTATTGGTTAAATAGTATCACTGCTGTTGTTCTACAAGAATAGCTTTGGCATTAAATAACCCACAAAGCTTGATATGCCGTTAAACAAAGAAACCAAACCAAGATATTCGCATTTAAAACATCACCCATCATTATGGGACATCCTCTATATAGAACAGTAACCCAACAAAAAAAGCACATCATAGCAAGTTTTTTATTAGAGCAATACAGTTAAAATTATCTCGTGAAGTAATTTTCGTTCATATTTGCATCTGAATGGTAATTTTAAAGAGTACGCATGTCATACGCTATACTATAATTATTTCTATTTACTGAATGTCATTTTTAATCGTCCAAATTCTCAATATAATGGAGATTTAAATCCTTCACTCCCTTCCTAAACAGAAGCATCAATATAATCACAGACCATTGTTACAATGAGAACCCAATAAGGTTGTGGGTCATCTAGTCCTCAAGTAAAATTTGTTTTCAGAAACTGAAAATGGATAGTAATTCATTTAAATATTTCGGATTCTCCATTTGTTTTGTTTTCTTGAATTACAATATAAATCTGTTAAAAGAAAAATCTGAAGAAAGAGTTCAACCCACAGATTAAATGGTTTAATGGGAAATTCTACAGAGAAAGTATCACAGGGGTATCATATTTGTCATTGCTTTCAGCCCATTGTACAAAGACTTCGGGGGTGTCCTTGTGGTTTAATGGTTAAAGCGATGGACTGCGGAATCGTAGTAAGCGAGTTCGTACTCCAGTCACGCTATTATGTTCACTTTCAGGCAAATACCCTTGGGAAAGGTATGAACCCCCTTATCCTCCCAGCTATGGGTTAAATAGTACCACAACTGTTCTTCTAGGAGAATGGCTTTGGCATTAAATAACCTACAAAGGTTGATATGCCATTAAACAAAGAAACCAAACAAATCTTTTCATTGAAAACTCAACATGAATCTCTTCATACAAATCTTTTCATTGAGGGGTGTCCTTGTGGTTTAATGGTTAAAGCGATGGACTGCGGAATCGTAGTAAGCAAGTTCATACTCCAGTCACGCTATTATGTTCACTTTCGGGCAAATACCCTTGGGAAAGGTATGAACCCCCTTATCCTCCCAGCTATGAGTTAGATAGTACCACTACTGTTCTTCAAGTAAAATGGCTTTGGCATTAAATAACCTACAAAAGTTGATATGCCATTAAACAAAGAAACCAAACCAAACCAAACAAAAACTTCCTGTTAAATGAGCATACAGATGTCTAAGTCTATATAACAGTTAAAAGGCCTTGTTCATATCTTAGGCTTAGTTAATTTGACTGTCCTGGATATGACACTAAACGAGTGTCCGGTAAATTCATTGTTGGTAAATTAATTGTGATGAATTAATAATGTGGTAAATTCATTGTATGGAAAACTTACCACCAGTAAATTCATCATATGGTAATTTTTTCACAGGTAAATAATTTGTAGCTAAATTCAGAATTGTAACAGCTAAATAGTTAGGGTTAGTTGTAATATAATTAGGGACTCTGGTTGATTGTTTTAATAGTAAGTTGTTTCCTAACTAGATTTGAAAGAAGATGGGGGTGGATAGTATGCCTCCTCAGTAACAGAAAAAAAAAGAGTCTCTCGGAACTGAACACGTGGAATTAATTTCAAGCACTGTTACTGTGTTGTCTTCTTCTTAATAGAAGGTGGACAGCCAAATTTCTACACTGAAAATGACAGTTCTCTTAGCTTCTTCCTATGAATTATTTTTTGCCAGCAACAATCTCCTTTAGTAGTCCTACATCCAAGCTCATCTTTTGTTGTATGTCACCAAGACTCAAAACGCCCCCCCTGCATTCAGGCAGGACTTAAATAATCATACCAAAATGCCACATCCGGATCAATCGCATAATGTGGTAATTTTCATGCGCACCAGCGTGTAGGTAGCCCTGACGTCAAACACGATTCCCAATCGGGAGGATGTGAGTTTGATCTCCCCAATCACCCATTTCTCTCTCCCTGATTCCATTTTACATGCCAGACATATTTGTGCATGCTTTGAGCTGCCGCGTGTGTGATTTCTCTCGCCACAAGATTTAGAGGTCCCACATGACAGTAGAAAAGGAGAAACATGTATGAGAAAGAGGTTTGAGACAGTCACAAAGACAGAGAGAGAGAGAGAGAAAAGCTATTAGGAAGAAGCAAATGGGAAGGTGAATGGGGGCAGTTACCCAAGGTCAGGATAATAGAAATGCATCAGCAGCAAATTGGTGACAGGTTCTGAGTGGCTGGAAGAAACTCAGATGGAAGAGCCATTAAGGGGGACGCAGGATAGAAAACAGGACAAGTTGGACCCTAAAGACGGAGATGTGAAGACAGGCTGAAAATTATGGCACCCATTTAAGGGTGAGCTGCACAAAGGGGTTACACACCCACTATGAAGATGTAAAGTCAGAACCCCGAACAAGCTCATGCAAGAACTACAACAGAAAATGAGAAAGATAATATCAAAGTTTGTGTCTGCACTCTCTCTCTCTCATGATGGTTTGTTTCTCTCTATCAAAAGCATATTGTTTTTCTTTTGTCGGTGACAACCAGAAAAGTATGGTAGCAAATAACCTTCATATCAAACGAAAAAAAACAAAGTTGTAGGATTTGTCAGGTTGCGTAGGGCAATTAGTTGTGATAGCCGAGAGAAATTAATCACGTCGGCTAAGAGCAATCAGTCATGAAGACAGGACACTCAATTCCCGATTGAGGAACGGGAGCTATTTATGGTACCTTGGGGCATCCCATTATGCACAAGTGGACTATTCCATTGCATAGATCATCATTGGCTGCTTGTAAGTAAGTGAAAGTATCTTATTACATAAATCAGCTTCAGTTTAGCATTGTATGGAAGACTGAACTGAGCTACGACCTGCTTTATTTTTGACTGCCAGCTGGATGCTTTACGGAGGTATGTGTTATTGTTATTCTACAACAGTGTTTTATGTGTTCATCATATTTTCTCACAACAAAATTACAACAGGAGGTCAACTGAAACTTAAGGAGTAGTGCTAAACTCATGGACACTTTAGAGCCGTGGTGTTACACATGTCTGTGAGAGCCATGGTGTAACAAATGTCTAAGTGGTACCATAGCATTACAAGGGTTGTGACGCGGAAGGGTTACTTTTATCCCAGAACGGGGTTTTATTTTCGCACGTGTGAAGACGGGGCAGGTTGGCACTTGATCCTCTATAGAATAAGTCCTCGTTCAGAGTTTTTCTCTCAGGCATATAAGACCTGGCATATTACGTGAGGGATTAATTTAGGGCCAGACTGACCACCGCTGGCAAGGGGTTCCAAATTTCACACTATCCACACACCCACCAGGTCGTTTTCCTTCCTTCCCCTAGACAATGGAAGATATGGACCTATAGGTTTTAGTCGTAATAATATTATATTGTAGTAGTCGGCAACTCCAGCCTCCCGTGTGATATTTTAAGGAATTAATAGGACAATTCTAAGCAAGATAACATAAGGCAAATAGAAGCTGAAACGGAAATGTGACTCGACAAATTCGTAGCAGAACTGCAAAGAATAACTTAGACTACGTGGTAACATTAAAATACATGAATCCTTTACTATACAAAGAGATACACTTTCAAAGTGTCAAATATATAATAAATGGACAGTCCACGAATATAAATGTCTTTTCTTGACTTCTGTTTTTCTTCAAATTGAGAGAGAGAGAGTGGTATATAAAATTTGGGTATATAGGAGAAATAGCCCCAAAGTCACTTATCTTATTTTTCGACGGGGTTCCACTGGAGAATCTTTCTTCTTTCACGGGCTAATAGACTTTATGCTATTTTTAACACTGGCTTGAAGAACTTGGGTCCCTCGTGTCTCAGATATGTTTTTGTCTTCTTCACCCGGAGTAAATGGCTATGGGTCTGTCTGCCACGAGCCCCTTCCAATAACTAACATTTCTTCTCGTTTTTTTCGCCGACGGGGAGAAGGGTGCCACTTCCGTTTTAGGGCCCCAGCCAATCATTTGGCTTCTACCTAACCCCCTGGTCAGGCGATTTTGTTAGGGCTACTAGATGTCACCCAAGTCAGGTTACTGTTAATTCAAGCAGCAGTCATCCCACTTCCATCGTCTCAGTGGGATATCACGTGACAAGGGTCTGTTGAGAGCCTTGATGGTACAAGTGTCTATTTGGTGTGGTAGTATTACAAATTTGAGAACTGTACCATTACATTAGAGAAATCTCATATTATAAGAGCAATTTATCTGTTGGAATTCGAGTAGCCATCTTGTTTTTGGTTGAGTGGTACAAGATACTCCTTCTAAGTAACGAGATTGCATTAAGTCTGAACTCTGTTAATTTTCCATTGTTTATATATGTCCGGACATTGGCCTAGCGGTTAGAGTGTTCACCAATGGCTCGGGAGACCTGGGTTCAATCCCAGGTCGAGTCATACCAAAGACTCAAAAAATGGTACTTGATGCCTCCTTGCTTAACACTCAGCATTATAAGGTACGGATCAAGGGTAAAGTGGAGCAATCCTGGGAAAGGAGTAGCGCCCTTCCCTACACCTTGGTGTAGTAGCTATCGAAAAGGGAGCCTTCGGGTCACCCTCGACTAAAGGGAGACAACTTTACTTTTACTTATATATGACTTAATCGCATCTGATTGGCTAATCTACTGGTTTTACTTTAGTCGCTTTTCATTGGCTAATCTACTGATGGGAAAGTCTATAAATATTTGTTGACAATTTGTAGATGGCTGACATCGACAGAAATCCCCCCGGAACAATCCAACATAATCCAATATGATAAATTTACTGACCATAAATTTACCATACAATGTATTTTTTTCAGCGATTGGGTTGATACTGTTATATGGATGCCCAACATAGATGCTAACTAAACGGCTGGAGAAAAAGCTTGACAGCAACTACACAAGAATGCTGCGAGCAATATTGAACAAGTCCTGGAGGCAACAGCCCACAAAGCAGCAGCTGTACAGCCACCTATTACCCATCATGAAAACTATCCAAGTTAGACGAACCAGACATGCAGGACACTGCTGGAGAAGTAGGGATGAACTCATAAGTAATGTACTCCTATAGACCCCTTTACATGGCCAAGCAAAAGCAGGGTGACCAGCTCGAACCTACATACAGTAGCTCTGTGAAGATACGGGGCGTAGCCCTGGGGACCAACCAGAAGCAATGAACGATAGGGAGGGATGGCCAGAGAGGGTCAGGGATATCTGTGCTGATGGCACGACAAGATGATGAGATGACAATGTGATGAATTTACCAACCTCTTCTGTTAAAAAACATTTTTTCAATGCAAACAATATGAAGAACCTATCAGGTTTAAATTTTGTCCTTCTCAAGAGAGAAATGAAATTCTACCAAAACTTATAAACATAATCAACACGACACAAAATAATCATTAGAAAACATTGCCAGTAGATATCGTTAAAAAGCAATAAAAAGTCGTCAGCAAAAACTATGTGTAAATAAGTTGGCAAACTTAGTCTAGGGTGACCTGAAGGCTCCCTTTTCAATAGCTACAACACCAAGGTGTAGGGGAGGGCGCTACTCCTTTCCCTGGATTGATCCACTTTACCCTCGATGTTTACCTTGAAATGCTGAGTTTTAAGCAAGGCGGCATCAAGTACCATTTTTTGAGTCTTTGGCATGACTTGACCTGGGATTGAACCCCGGTCTCCTGAACCATTCATGAACACTCTACTTATTTGGCCAATGGCCTGGTCTAAATGTAAATATAAATGGACACTTCCCTACTTCTCCAGCAGTGTCCTGCATGTCTGGTTCGTCTAACTTGGATATTTTTCGTGATGGGTAATATATATTTACTTTACATTAAATGTCAAGTAAATATATATGGTTTCCTTTTTAAAATAATTAAATGAATGATTAGATTTAATTAATAAATTAGGATGCACTTAATATTCAGATTATAACAAAAATAGGTTTTTATAGTTTGTTGTAAAAAATGGGGAATTAATTAAGATTAAAAAATTTAAACTAATGTTTATTGCTCTAATTTTTCTGGTGCAACATTAGATTAGTAATATGATAAAAACTAGATTATAATCTATTGGCTTAATATTTTAAGTATTGTATATTTTTTCCTTTTATAACATTATGAATATTGATGCATGATTCTTTAGATGTCTAAATCAAGATAAACTGGATTTCCCAGGAATAACGATCAGGCTCCATAAAAAATTGTTCGCCATTTGAGGATACAATCTGTGGAAACAGATTGTAGAAATAAATTCATAATGGATTACATCTGATGAATTTTACTTCATATTAATGGTATAATTAATGGTATATTAATGGTATGATTAATTATATATTAATGGTATAATTGTCTCTGATGAATTTTACTTCATATTAATGGTATATTAATGATATATTAATTGTATGATTAATTATATATTAATGGTATAATTGTCTCTGATAAATTTTACTTCATATTAATGGTATAATTGCTCCATATGTGAATTTTTTTTTTATATTTTATATATTGATAGCCATACATTAAGCAATCTATCGGAATGTATTGATATTATATATTCTGTATGGATTGTTCCTTGTAAGTCTATTCATAGACTTAATTTATATGAAATATATATATATATATGTGTGTGTGTGTGTGTGTGTGTAGTTAGGCAGCATTCTTTCATTTAAGCAAGTTTGATTAAATAATGAAGACACATTTTGTCTATATAATTCTATTAAGATCCTTTCAAATTTCCTGATAAGTGTCTTGGTTTTTGGTTGGAATTGAGGAATGAATTTACCAAAATTGTCCCAAGCGCTTTCGAACCTTTCATAAGCCATAATCAGGGGTTGCTTACATGTATAAAGAGTGTTTTTGAAAGAGTTTTTTAGGTTTTTTTATAACATAACAAATTACGTAAACGCAGAGTTGGATAAAACTGAGATGCTGATGAATTTAACAAAAAAGAACACTATCAACAAAAATAGGATATTATCAAGAAATATGAAATATTTAAAAAAAATAAAAATAAATAAAGGCATTTCAAAATAATTGTCACTATTTTCAAAATTAACTCTATTGATTTTAGGTCTTTTTTTTTTATATGTAGGGCTTCAAAGATTTGTAGTCGTAGCTTATTAATTTTATGTGCTATTATAGTGGTATTTTCGACTAGAATTTTTTGAAATTTGCATTTGGGAATAGAATAGGTTTTAAGATGTAAGGCTATGGAGCTAGAATCATTAAGGTGCATCATAAGCTATCTTGAAAGAGTTGTAATGGTAAGACCCACATACATATTATTTTCTTTGGAGACACAGTCTCTCTCTCTCTCTCTCTCTCTTTATATATATATATATATATACACACACACACATACACACAATACCTGTTTGTTTGTTTCGGTTTTATGGCATATCAAGCTTTACAGATTATTTAATGCCAAAGCCATCTTTAAACACATAATCACTTCTATTTCAAACAATTCACTTTAGCATAAGTACACAGTTTAATTGTTAAAAACATTTCTATTTCAAGCTATTCAGTTTAGTCAAAGAGTTCTATTTCAAACAATTCAGTTTAGTGTAAAGTACAGTTCCAATGTCAAAAACAGTCCTATTTCAAGCAATTCAGTTGAGTATAAACACGCAGTTTAGTTCTATTTGACTCATAGATAGGACTCTGTCAGTAGCTAGAGTAGACCTGGGAGCGATGGCAATGAAGCAGTACTCCGCATTCCCCAAAGCTTCATCACAACTAGAGCCTCACTATCAGACTGTTTAGTGTCATATACAGGATACTCAGGTAGGGGGGTCTTATCCCACTGCAGAAAAGCAGTTGGTGTATTCTACAACACCAGCCAACTGGGCATCACAATACCTGTGAAAAGAATTTGGCCTCCCTAAAAAAATTTTATTTCTCATCCTAAAAGTGTTATTTTTAATGAAACAAGCTGGTTTCTTTGTTTAATGGCATATCAACCTTTGTAGGTTATTTAAGCTATTCTCCTAGAAGAACAGTAGTGGTACTATTTAACCCATAGCTGGGAGGATAAGGGGGTTCATACCTTTCCCAAAGGTATTTGCCTGAAAGTGAACGTAATAGTGCGACTGGAGTATGAATGCGCTTACTACGATTCCGCAGTCCATCGCTTTAACCATTACACCATGAGGACACCCCCTTAATGGAGCAAGTTAAGCATCGCAATGATTTTATTTATTATACTAAATACAAGTCTTCCTGAGCCACATTAAATACAAATTAACACAAAAAATCTTCTTAAACTCTGGATTCATCAAAATGGTCACCATCACTGCTTCACAGATTTTTGGCATTCTTTCCACCAAAGACTGGAGTTAGACTGAAGATAATTCTGCCCAGCTTTCTTGCAAGAGTTGCCAGGAGGTGAGCCACACTTGTGGGTTGTTTAGCTCTGACTTTTTGCCCAAGTTCATCCCACACCAGTTCAATAGGATTTAAGTCTGCTGATTGCACCAAGCAAGAAATCAGTTGAAGGACATGCTCGTCCTTTAAGCTTTGATAGCCAATCAGATTCAATTTGCCCTTCACCTCGTTCAAATCCCAGACTTTACAATTAACAAACGCCCCCAACACTGTAAATAGAGTCTCTTCCATGCTTTACGAATGGTGTAATACAAGGGGTTGCTACTCTTTCACCAACTCTTTGCCACACATAGAACCACCAATTTGACCCAAAGATTTTTAACTTGGAATCATCAGTCCAATGGACTTTATTCCACTGCTCTATTGTCCAGTCTTTGTACACCTTAGCCCACTGGAGCCTTTTGACATTGTTTTGGTTCTTCAACAATGGTTTCTTGACAGCAATTCTGCTAAATAATAATAGGTGTTTGTTGAACTCGGGAACCTTCACTGAACTTCGAACTACTTCCTTTATTGAATTCACGGGGGTTGCCTGTTCTGATTCCGTTAGCCATGACTGGGTATAAGTGTTAAGTATTCCTGTATTGTTACTCGCCTGCAGTCAGGATTGAACCTGCAACCTTCAGATGATTGTCTACTTAGAAGCTTAGGGAACCAACGCCTATAACCATTACGCTATGTGTCCTGCCGAGTTCAGCAAACACCTGAAGAAGGCCGGAGAACATATCGGCCGAAACGTGGTGGAAATAACAATAAAGATGAAGGCAATAGTCTGAAAACCATTAATGATAAAAATCCCAGAGAAATATTAATATCCTTTTTTAAACACCCTGTATTTTGGGTTGAACACTACTTTAGTCTAAACTGTAAGGACAAATATATTTGGTTTAAGGAGTTTTTATCATAAACAAATTATAAAAAGTTTACTAGAATGACTATTTACATTCTTTCTTTAGTCCGAAAACCTTTTATGATAAAAATCATCAAGCTTCGTCTCAGAAATTTAGACAACTAATATCCAGTGTGGAAATAACAATAAAGATGAAGACAATAGTCTGAAAACCCTTAATGATAAAAATCATCAAGCTTCGTCTCAGAAATTTAGACAATATCCAGCGTGGAAATAACAATAAAGATGAAGACAATAGTCCGAAAACCCTTAATGATAAAAATCATCAAGCTTTGTCTCAGAAATTTAGACAACTAAAAGGAACTTTTTATCATGATTTTAGTCTCCACTTGTTCAACATTCCTGTAAACACATTATTCCATGTGATCTCTTTGTTTGGTTTCTTTATTTAATATTATATCAACTTTCATGGTTTATTTAATGCCAAACCCATCCTTGTAGTAGAAAAACAATGATACAATATAAAAGTAAAGTTGGCGCCCATAGTCGAGGGTAACCCGAAGGCTCCCTTTTCGATAGCTACTACACCAAGGTGTAGGGGAGGGCGCTACTCCTTCCCTGGATTGCTCTACTTTACCCTTGATCCGTACCTTATAATGCTGAGTGTTAAGCAAGGAGGCATCAAGTACCATTTTTTGAGTCTTTGGTATGACTCGACCTGGGATTGAACCCAGGTCTCCCGGGCCATTGGCGAACACTCTAACCCCTAGGCCAATGATACAATATAACCCATACAAAATAGGGATAAGGGGGTTATAGCCTTTTCTTAGAGTATTAGTCTAACACTTTTGCCATTACACCACAGAGACTCCCTCAACAGGGGGTCTCTGTAATTCGTAAAATAGTTCTTAGTTTAATTCTTTGAACTGATTTTGTAGATTTTTAATTCTTACAGTGTAGGGGGAGGGGTAAAAAAAAATCTTGGCGATAGCACAAGTTAACAACATTAAGAGGTTGAAAAGTTTTATGCTTGACCAACAACTTTCTGCCCACTGGTTTGGTGTGTTTAATAGCATATCAACCTTTGTGGATTATTTAATGCCAAAGCCATTCTTGTAGAAGAACAGGAGTAGTAATATTCAACCCATGCCTTTCCCAAAGGTATTAGTCCAAAAGTGAATGTAATAGCATAACTTGCATTCGAACTTAATTCTAAAATATCTCACTTGAGGATGTTAGCCACTATGCCAGAAAGACTGCCCCTCTACCCACTGGAACTCATAGATTAAAACCTTACCTGAAAAGAAAAAACTGTTCAATAAATGTAAATGATGATGCCAACAGCAATCTTATAAATTGAATTATCATGACCAGAATATCCGGCAAGCCCTGCGTGCAAAAGAACAACCGGACAACTGTTTTGACTTTATTATACCATGATCTCCTCCATTGAACATCGAACCAGCAACTACAGAATACAGAACCAAAACTCTACCACTGAGCTACTGGTCAACAGTGCACACAAGCGATGCTAAATTAACTAGTCATGCTAAATGCAGTGGAGGAGATCACATTATACACTGCTGATGAGACCTAATAAGGTCGAAACAGCAGATACGTATTTCCAATCCTCTTGGAAAGACGTAGCCCTGGAAGTGACCGTGTTCTCTGTCAGAGTACAGATGTAACTACAAGACATCAGGTTCATTGGCTGTGCATTTACCATGACAGGTTAATTTGACATCGCTTATGTGGGATGTGGACCAGTAGCTCAGTGGTAGAGTGTTGGCTTAGCATTCTGTGGTCGCTGGTTCCATTTCCTGTGAGGTAGATCCCAGTATACACTACTGATAAGACCTAATAAGGTCGAAACAGCTGTCCAATGGTTCCATATGTCACGCACAGTGTTTGCCGGATTTTCTCATCATGATAATTTATAATATATAATTCCTCTATTTAAAAATTTAAAAAATGAACAGCAATCTTTTTTGGTAGTTTCTTTGATTTCATTAATTCACTTTTTTTTTTTTACTATGATTGATCAATTTTAACATATTTAATGCCAAAAAGTTATGGTTTCTGGTTTGGTTTGGTTTCTTTGTTTAATGACATACCAACCTTTGTAGGTTATTTAATGCCAAACCCATCCTTTTAGAAGAATGGTTGAGGTACTATTTAACCCATAGCTAGGAGGATAAGGGGGTTCATACCATATTTGTCTGAAAGTGAACATAATAGTACGACTGGAGTCCAAACTCGCTTACTACGATCCCGCAGTCCATCACTTCAACCATTACACCACGAGGACACTCCCAAAGGTTATGGAATTGCATTCATATTCACTTTTTTGCATAGCAGTTTTTTTTTGTTTTTTTTGCACACAGTTGTATGGTTTCAAGTATTCTTATTCAATACTAATAATTTATGCAAATATATGGTTTGAATTACTTATTTTCATTTAATAATAATTTGTTTGCACGGTTATATGATATCAAGTATTCCTATCTAATACAAATAATTATGTACCATAGCCATATACATAAATATACAAAATGTACATGGGATGTTCATAACATACATACATAGAACATAGGAATCTCGAAATTCGAAAAACACGTAACGAGTTCTCAGTTCAGGTACGAAACTTTTTATTACCTTTGAGTTTAAAGGTTCTTCGACATAAGGAGAGAGATACACATTCTTTCTATACTGGATTTTTCATCTGCCTGCCCATCTCGTGTGACACCTGCGAAAGCCAACTGTCTTCTCCCGAGGCAGGTCTCAACACTACTAACTGACTTTTTTAAAATTCCCAAAATCCTCCGCGTGCTTCTGGTGTGTGACGTCATTCGCACTTGCTAGCCTCATTTCCCATCTGGGCTATTGTGACATCTCTGTTTATTTGTCGCTGCCTCCCACCAGACACGACTTGACACATGGTCAAAAGCCCGAAGGCCAATTAAAGTGGGGATAAAGGGGAGGGGAAGGTCGGAAACGAGCCAAGACTCGAACCCTGCTGGTCTATGCTGCTCATCGGCTCACTTGGTGCAATGTGAGCCTGATGAGGCAGGCAGTTTCACGAACCTAAATGTGGGTCCGGGCACGTATGCCGGGTTATGGCTTGAACTAGACAGCAAGGTCTAGTGCATACATAGGTTTCGAGAAAGTCCGCGGGTACCTCTCTGTATTGTGACATCTCTGAATGACATGTCCGCTCCGTGCGCGCATGAATACCTGTATTAATGTTGCACCTAAGTAACCCATGTACTGAGCTGAAAGGTTCTCAGCCTAATTAAACCCAAAGGCATAAAGCGAAATCCCTCGGCCGTTATATTACAATTATTTGGTTTCAAGTAATTATTTATATTTAATAAGTTATTTGTTTGTACACAGTTTAACCAGGCCATTGAGCTAATGATTAAAGTGTTTGCCAATAGTCCAGGAGACTGGGGTTCAATCCCAGGTTGAGTCATACCAAAGACTCAAAAAATGGTACTTGATGCTGCATTTCAAGGTAAGGATCAAGGGTAAAGTGGAGCAATCCAGAGAATGGAGTAGCGCCCTCCCTTACACCACGGTGTAGGAGCTATTGAAAAAGGAGCCTTCGGGTCACCCTAGACTAAGGTCACTAACTTTAATTATATGGTATCAAGTGTTCCTATCTCATATAGACATGTCTATTTTACACATACATAGGACCCTAACAGATACTTCTGCTCTTGGTCAGAGTGGACCTGGGAGTAATGGCAATGAAGGAGTACTTCACACTCCCCAGACCATCAGATGAAATTTAGTGTCACTCCTAGGTAACTTCTTTTAGAGGGAGTCTAACCCCTCAACAGAAGACACACAGTGTATTTTAAACCTTGTAGAGGAGTACTTTTTTTTTTCAAGACAATACTTTTATTAGAGTTGTTACCTGTAATTGGTAATAATTGGTGTTAGGGAGGATATCTAGTCGTGTTTCCACTTACCAAGTTCCAATATTAGTATATCTATTATACACTAACATTGAATAAACGGAAAGAAAGACACAAATAGCTCATATAAACATAGAGGACATCTAAAACATATATATAAACGTATAATCTGTATCATGCCCAGAAAACCCCTTTTTGATAGGGTCTTAATCTTCAGCATATGCTAAGCCCAGTTGACAAACTTTTTTTAAAACTAAGTTTTGTACTAGATGTCTACCAACTGTGTATAAAAAACTAAACCCCCATTATTCTCAAAGCCAACAAGTGTAAAAGGAGGAAAAGCTGTGATTGTGGACTACTTCGATCATGTTTTTTTTTTTCCTCAATAAATCAATAAAGGGTTTACTGAATAATGGAAAATGTCAAGGCAAGGATGATTTTAAAACATGTATTACATAGGGACAATATAAAAAAAAAATAAAAGCGAAAAGAAGCAACTTACCGGCTACATCCTCACTGAACACGTAAGAAGGCGAACTTTTCTTATCTTTTAAAGAACTATGTTGTTCAATCAGCAAATCGTATGAAGAATTTAAAATGAATTTTTTAGTCTCTTTTTTTTTGACATTTTTGTCGGTTTTAGGTTTTCTTTTTTTTTTTACCCGTTTTACTTGTGGTTCTTGAGAAGAGTCCGTCGTCGTACAAGAAAAATGGAAATTTTTAATAAATAAATTCGAACTACAGACAGTTAGTGTCTGTTTAATAAGAGAACTGCACAAGTTAGGTTTAATAATTAGCATTTTAAACAGTAACTTTTTTAAAAAAAAGTTAATAGCTGTCTTGAGTTGAGTTGCTGTGTAGATTTTTTGTACTAGTTGTAAGAACTGTTTGTTGTCATTGATAAAAAAAATGTTAAAGCTGAAGCTTATATATATATATATATATATATATATATATATATATATTAAATTATAAATAAATGAATGACTTCTGTGTCAATAATGTCGTAAATGTTTTTGCTTTTCTCTTACCTTCCAGAAAAGAAAAAAAAGCTGAAGAAATTTTTGTTGTTGTAAACAAGTGAATTTTGAAAATGAAAATATAAGTCAAAGGAATATTTTACCACAAAGATAGTTTACATATATATATATATATATATATATATATATATATATATATATATATATATATATCTTTTAGATTTATTTTGTCTACGCTATTTTGTTTGTTACCACAAAGCACGTGTTATGAAGAGGTTTTTTTTGTTTGTTTTTTTAGTATAGTTAAAAACAGTTTTATCTTCACTAACTTATACTTAATATTCGTCGTCAAATTGTAGCTTTTGTTGAAGCTGTTGTGTCTAAAAACGAAATATTTTACCAACTAATATAAATAGAAAATTTCAGTTAGATTAGATGTATTCTAAAATTTTTCGGCTACTGTAACACGTTGTAGAACTCTCTACAATTTCATTTTAGCCTAAGTTATTAAAAAATAACGTTCTCATTTTTTTTTCTTCACGTTGCACACCTTTGTTAAATAAAGTAATTTAATCTATAAAACAACAATTTAAATTAAAATAATTTTTAAATATTTATTTTAATTTTTTTTAACATAAAATTTTTAAAACTCTATATTCGATGTAGTAAGCGGCCCAAATCTTAACAACTTATCACGATTTCTTTTTCCTCTACGCTCCGAAAAATAAACAAAATAAGTATTAAAAATATTCTTAAAGAAATATATTTTTATCTCTTCTTTACGCATACACAAAATATACCTTAATGAGCGAAACGAGATTTTGTTACCCTACGGTTATTTCATAATAATCCCGAAGAATTAAAGTTTGCGTTTTAGGGGACACTCATTAAAAATCATAACGTGGGTTGAACCAAACTAAAAAAAGGGGGGGTAGGTTGTCCAACAGTCAGGGAGGGTACACACATTGGACACACAGAAACCATTACCACTGTTTTCTGTCCTATATCAACGACGAACAAGAAGTCGAGCTGACACTTAACGGTGGAGTAAAGAAAAATAAACAAATAAAAATCCGTGTGTATGGAATAACGTTGGGGTCACAATCGCTTATTTCTTTTACCTCGGTAGCCTCGATCTAATTGTGTATGTGTTTTTGTTTTTCTATGTTGTTACTGTTTTTTTTTTTTGCGAACATCTAAAATATAGTTATCGTAGATTATTTTAATTTATTTTAGTTTACCATGCTAATTGTTACTCGATGTAGATATAGTAAAAGATATTTCGGCGGGTGGGGGAATTCAACTACTGTCTCATTAAATACTTAACTGGCTTTCGGGTGGGGTGGGTAAAAATTAATAACAGTTTAGTTACTGGGGCTTCCACAAACCCAGGCAGCACCTACCCTTCGTCTAAAGGGAGTGAAGGCTGAGTTTAATGCTAGTCGCCTAGGTTCCCTTGAAGAGAAATGCCGACGGAAATAAGCAATTTTGGTGCCCAGCCCCACAGGAGTCTCGATTCCTGAGGGGTACCCCACATTAAATTGACCTTATGTCACATTTTGGCCTTTTGAGAAGTCAAATAATTGCACTTACTAAATTCTGTAAGTCTAGCAAAATGAATATATCTTTCTTGTTTAGATTAAACTCAAAATCTTCCTTTAGATACTTCTAAAGTTGACTAAGTTATACAGCAATAATTTCGCTTGCCATTTTTCATTCAAAATGAGCACTGACAGAGGCAATATCAATGGTTGTAATATCTGACCTTGGGGCAGTAGGGTTATATTCGTGTATGGTAACGCATGGAGATGAAAGGAAAGGACATAGATTAGAAAAGGGGCCACTAGCTGACCAGAATATCTTACTAGCTACTTGAGTTGCAGGGGTGGAAAAAATAAGAAATCAACGATAGAATCAACAAGGAGACGAAATTTATATAATGAAAGACACAAGAAGGTTCCCATTTCCTTATATTAGTTCAGAGGACTTATAAAGAAAAAAGTTGTTGAATGTTTGTTCTATGGTGTTGAGTTCTCGCTAAGTTCATGGACGACTTGTTTAGGCTATCCTTTGGTGTGTACGTGAGGTAAGATGGTTTGGTCCCTAAGGATATGTTTTGTGTGGTATCCGTGCCTGGGGGTTGAGACCCGCAAAGGAGCTTCTGTCTGTCAAAGTTGCATCGAGGCTGCGTAATCATTCCTCATCATCATGTCACACCATCAGCTCAGATATCCCTGACTCTTTCTTGCCATCCTTCTCTGTTGTCCATTGCTTCTGGCAGGTCTTCAGGGATACATTCCATATCTGCACAGAGCTGCTGTATATAGCTTATAGCTGGTCGTCCTACCTTTGCTCGTCCATGTGAAGAGGTTCACAGGAGTATGTCACTTATGAATTCATCCCTACTTCTCCAGCAGTGTCCTGCATGTTTGGTTCATTTAATGTGGATAGTTTTCGTGATGGGTGGTAGGTAGCCATACAGCTGCTGCTTTGTGGGCTGCTGCCTCCAGGACTTGTTCAATATTGTTCGCAGCATTCTTGTGTCGTGGCCATCAAGTTTTTCTCCATCCGTTTAGTTACCATCCATGTAGTGAATCCATATAGAAGTATCGACACGACTGCTGCTTGGAAGAAACTGTTTCATTTTATCGGTCAGGTCTGACTTTCATATGACCAACAGCCTATTGATAGCTGTCCATGTTGATGTCTGTCTCGGTTGATGAGATACTGCTTCCTAGGTAGGTGAACTTGTCTACTAGTTTCAGAGAGCTACCATTTAGTGTGGAGATGTCGCCATCTCTGCGATAGAACTGGTATTTATCGAGCACCTGATGTATGCACGAGTTTGGCACAAGGCTTTTAATATTGTGGGTACTGTTGGTTTCAGAAAGGCCTGATGTGATAATGTGATAATGAGAACTGGCTCTTTATAGAATGCAAAGTGTTACTTACATGCTTTTAATAAGGTTTTAGCTGGTGGTTTTGGCGTGGTGAAATTGTTAAGCGAGGAAGAGTTGTGATGTGCTTGTGTTTAGTTACTTCCTCGCTAGGTTGTGAGAAATAAAAGGAAGGATGAAAAAGTAAGATGTCGATAGTCGAAATGTGTTTAGGAATTAGTTTTTATTTGCAGCATGGAAAATGTAGTTTGTGTTTGCTTTTCGTGCTGCAAGTCTCGTAGGAAAGGTTGCGAGTATAGAGACAAAATGGAGTTATGAGAAGGTTGAGATGGGCAGCGCGTATCATCGGACGTGCGAGGGATTGTGTTTGCCGTAGTTTAGCGAAAGCCATGTTGCTGTTGGAGGAAATGAACTTTGGAGTCACCACGAGTTTCGTGTGTCTGGTATTTGGGGAGAGTGTGCGTTGTCTCCTTTAAAGTGGCCCAGAGGGGAAGTGAGAGCTAGGTGTCAAGAGCTTAATTGTGCGTCGCATCGACATAACCAATTTGGGGGTCGTTACGGACCTGATAAAATTTGGGGGTGACATAAAGTTGTGCCTGTGCGTGGCATGTTGAATGTATCTAATTTATATTCAACTGGGATTCCTTGCAAGGAATCCATAAATTAGATAGGTTCCCTCATGTGTCCATGCTGTTGCTGCTATTGAAGAGCCACCAGTGAGACGTCTGCACTGGGCGGCGTTGTCCAGCTAAAGAGACTATGTTTGGCAGCTTACCCAATTTCTGTTGCCCAGGAAAAGAGGTCTAGACTGAATTGGATAGATCATCATGATTGGGTGAAATTATGCGTCGAATTAAATTGTGCGCCAAACTAGAATATACCTTCTGCTACAAGGTCATGAAAACGTCTACAGCTTAAATCTGCAGTGCTTTCTTATTGGCAAATGTGGAATTGAATAAGAATAAATAAATAAAATAAAATAAACAAATATAAAAAAAGAACAATTTCTCAGGACACCTCTGACAGGAAGTGTGATCTGCACATGCCAAAGAAAAAAACGGGCATCCAGGCTTTAAAAAATGGGCATCCGGGCTTTAAAAAATGGGCATCCAGGCTTTAAAAAATAAAAATAAATGCTTAGCCTTTAACTGCTTTTCTCTTTACACCTTCTTACAGGACAGACATTTTTTCCGAAATCAGGAAGAAAGTTTCCTACCACAAAATTGTTGTCAGCCAGTAGAATAAAGATCAAGTTTAAAGTATCCTTGTCTCTGCCTTTTTCCATTTAAAATTTTTTTTACAGATCCAGCCAACCATGAGAATAGATTAATGGAGTAATAAGAAAAACCAAGGAGTCAGATACCAAAAACTACAAAGTCATCCAATAAAACCCAATAATTAACTAAACCGGAATGGACGACTACCAACAACCTACTAGCCAATGAAATATTAACAAACAAGCTCTTATTTACCCCCATACTAAAAGAAGCTTAATTTCTGGTCATGTGATTGCTTACCACTAGTCAGTCAGAACAACCCACAGTATTCTACTCCTTAACCAAAGCGTAGTAGCACCTTTTAGGGTCTCATCTATGAGTCAAATAGATCTGTTCAAAAGTCATTCATATTCTTATTATATTATTTTTAATTAATTGGTTTGGTTTAGTTTCTTTGTTTAATAGCATATCAACCTTTGTAGGTTATTTAATGCCAAAGCCATTCTCCTTGAAGAAAATTAGTGGTACTATTTAACCCATAGCTGGGAGGATAAGGGGTTCATGCCTTTCCCAAGGGTATTTGCCCGAAAGTGAACGTAATAGCACGACTGGAATTCAAACTCGCTTACTACAATTCTGCAATCCATCGCTTTAACCATTACACCATGAAGACACACCCCCTTTAATTAATTAAAAATTGTTTTGAGTTTGAAAATAGAATTATAATGTTAAGAAATATAAAATGAGACAGAAATATTATTGATTGCTTTTAATAGCATGTCAACCTGTCTAGGGTAATTTTGTGCCTAGATTGGTTGGTTGTTATGTTTTATGGCATATCAACCTTTGAAGGTTATTTAATGCCAAATCCATTTTTATACAAATAATCAGTCATATTTCAAACAATTCAGTTATGCATGAGTACACAGTTCAATTGTCAAAAACATTTCTATTTCAAGCTATTCAGTTTAGTCAAACAGTTTTAATTCAACCAATTCAGTTTAGTTATAAGTATAGCTTCTGTTTGCACACAGTTAAAAGTCGAAACATTTCTATTTCAAACAATTCAGTTTAGTATAAGTACAGTTTCAATGTCAAAAACAATTTCATTTCAAATAATTCAGTTTAGCATACAAAAACAGTTCCATTTCAAACAATTCAGTTTAACATAAGTATGCAGTTTAAATGTAAGTACACAGTTTAATTGTCAAAAACATTTCTATTTCAAGCTATTCAGTTTAGTCGAGCAGTTCTTATTCAAACAATTCAGTTTAGCATAAGTACAGTCTCAGAATTAAAAACAGTTCTATTTCAAACAATTCAGTCTAGCATAAGTATGCAGCTTACATGTCAAGACAGTTCTATTTCAAGTAATTCAGTTTAGAATTGGTCTTACCCCTCTGCAGAGGTGCAGTCGGTGTATTCTACAGCCCCAGATGACTGGGCAATACACAAAGTTAAATGTAAAAACAGTTTTATTTCAGATAATTCACTTTAGCATAAGTACGCCGTTCAAATGTCGAAACAGTTCTATTTCGAGCAATTTCATTTGGCAAAAGTAAGCAGTTTAAATGTCAAAACAGTTCAATTTTAAACAATTCAGTTCAGCATAAATATGCCATTTAAATGCAAAAAAAGTAAACACTCAAAAACATATTTAGTTCTTTTTGACCCATAGATAGGACCTTATCAGGTGCTACCACTCCAGGTCAGAGTGGACCTGAGAGCAATAGCAATAAAGAGGGTATGCTGCATTCCCTAAAGCTCCAGCATTACTCAAATCTCACCATTAGATTGTTTAGTATCATATCCAGGACATTCGTTAGGGGGAGTCTTAGCCCTCAGTAGAGGTGCCTTCGATGTATTCTACAACCCCAGCCAACTGGGCAATTTGTGCCTAGAGGTTAGGGAATCACATTTATTGTACATACATAATTGAATTTCTTATGTTATTGTTTCTTTAATTTTTTTTTGGCACATAGTCCTATTGGAATTTATAGATGTGTGGTATTCATTGAGACAACCACCAGCTTTTTCCTATAATGCATTAGGCTATCTAAATGTAACCTAACACAGAATATTTTTGCTATCACTCTGGGTCTGAGTGAACCTGGGAGCAATAGCAATGAAGGGGCACTCCACATTTCCCAAAGCTCTAACATTATTAGAACCTCACCATCAGACTGTCTAGTGTCATATTCAGGATACTAGTTTTAAGGCGGGGGGTGGTCTTAACCCGTGGCAGAGAAGCAGTCGGTGTATTCTACAGCCCCAGCTAACTGGACAAGTATATATATATATATATATATATATATATATGTATGTATGTATGTGTATATATATATACGTGTATATATATATATATATATATATGTATATATGAATATATATACGGAGTACCCCTTCATTGCCATTGCTCCTAGGTCCAGTCTGGCCCAGAGCGGTAACACCTGATAGGGTCCAATCTATGAGTCAAAGAGAACTAAACTGTGTACCTATGCTAAACTGAATTGTTTGAAATAGAATTGTTTTTGATATTTTAAACTGTGTAGTTATGTTAAATTGAATTGTTTGAAATAGAACTGTTTTGATATTCAGCTGAACTGTTTTGATATTTAACTGTTTGTAAGCAAAAGTTATACTTATACTAAACTGAATTATTTATTTATTCAGCGTAAATGCCCTGAAAAGTGTTGATATGCCATAAAACAAAACAACCAACTAACCAACCAAACTTGTTGGATCAAGTTAAAATATTTGACAGGGAATATCACTGGAGGATAAGAAATCTTAAAAAAGCAGTGCATATATGTTGGGCTACACTCACTCTGCATTCCCCAAAGCTCCAGCATTGCTGGAACCTCGCCATCAGATTGTTTAGTGTCATATTCAGGACACTCGTTAGGAGGGGGTCTTACCCCTCTGCAGAGGTGCAGTCAGTGTATTCTACAGCCCCAGCCGATTGGGCAATAGAGCAGCCTACCTCTTTGGATCAAATAATTGAGATTTTCCGTGGGCTCTTGAGTTTGACTTGAAATTACTGTAGAAGGCTGAAGGACATATTGGCTGAAACATTGTAAGTATAGCAATAAAGACAAGGAAAATATTCCAAACATTCTAAATAGTAACAATATGTATATATATATCTACATACATATCATCATGATTATATATATGGGCATATATAAAGATGTTTGTTGTAGGTCCAAAGAAAGAATAAGGATATATTTTAAAATAGGAAGGTCCACGACGAACACAAAAACATAATTTTTGTACTTGTCTTTAATTGGAATCATTTTGAGATGAGGCTTCTTAATCTAAGAATGAATTCTTTATTTATTGCGTTAAAATCACCTGAAGAAGGCCAGAGGTGAAACTTGGCCGAAACGTAGTGAAAGAAGAAACAACACAAAAAAAACTACCAAGATTAGGACAAAAAGTCTGCAATAAATAAAAAATTAATTCACAAAAACATAAGTAATTAAAAACCATTTAAATTACAAACACTAGTAAATTAAAATCTCATTTAATATCCACTAAGTAGACCTTATGCCAAACATGTTCTCAGATGAAAGAAAAAACTCAAAACATACAGACATATGTATACATATACAAAAAAGGAGAAAGAACTACCAGTAAATTTAAAACAACAAACTCCCCATGATAAACCCTTACACACACAAAAAAGCCTTTAGTAAAACCCCAAACCACTCCAATGCCAACAAACACACACACACACAACTATAAACATATCAAATATCAAAGACCAAAGTAAACACACTACCAGTTTGACCAAGCAAGGGTCATTTATACTGGAAACAAGAGTGAGTTCAAGTCTCATTGAGTACCCCACAAAAAGGCCTTGTGCCACACATGTTCTCTGACGAAAGCAACAAGCTGGAAACATACATATATATAACACATATGTAAGAACAAAATAAATAAATTCAAAAAATACATATATGGGCATATATAAAGATGTTTGTTGTAGGTCCAAAGAATAAATGAAAATATCTTTTAAAATTGGTAGGTCCACAAAGAGTTTTGAATTTATTTATTTTGTTCTTACATACATGTTATATATTTGTATGTTTCCAGCTTGCTGCTTACGTCAGAGAACATATGTGGCACACAGACAAAAGCATCAACCTGAAAAAACACACACACACACACACACACACACACGCATACACACAGATACAAAGACAAGTATATACATATAAAAGAAGGGGAGGTGCCGTGGTGTAATGGTTATCGTCGTAGGAAATGAACATGGCGATACGAGTTCAAATCCTGGATGAGATTGATTGCATTTCATATAGCACTAATACCCTTGGGAAAGGTATAAATCCAAATATTCTCCCTCCAGCTATGGGTAAATAGTAGGGCAGACTGAGTTCTTCAGCCTTGGTGAGGTAACTAGTCTAGGAGAAGGAAAACTCTGAATTCAAACCTGTTAAACTCCACTTAAAAATTGACCTTGTGTCATATCCTGCCCGAGCAGAGGGGTTAGTAAATATGATAAAAAAAGGGGTAGGGAAAGAGTCCCTTGTAAATTTAAAACCACACAGCAAAAAATCCCCAAGACACACACTCACTCACTCATACACACACAACGATAAACATATCAAATATAAAAGAGGGGTAAGCAGACCAAAGTAAACACACTCGAGAAAAAAGGGAGTATAACCCAACCTAACCAACTGAAAATCAATCAAACTGGATACAAGAGTGAGTTTAAGTCTCATTGAGTACCCCATTAACAAGGCCTTGTGCCCCATATGTTCTCTCATGAAAGCAACAAGCTGGAAACATACACATATATAACATGTATGTAAGAACAATATAAATTAAAAAAATACAAATCTCTTTGTGGACCTACCTATTTTAAAATATATGGGCATATATAATTATATATACTCATCATAATATGTTCTGTTTGGTTTAATGGCATATCAGCCTTCATGAATTATTTAATGCCAAAGCCATTCTTTTAGAAGAACAGTAGTTGTACTTTTTAACCCATAGGTGGATGAATAAGTGAGTTGTTATGGTACCTACCTTATGGACTATAATAAACTCTTCCTATT